>OZ018415.1:12056404-12131212 GCA_963969595.1 Neckera pumila
AGTTCAGAAAATTGTGCACTGTCGGGACAAAATTGGGTGTGAAACTGAATTTTGCATCAAAATGGTGCTTAAGGAAATTTGGACCCCACTTTTGAGGTCATGTGTTGCAGGCTTCTTAAAAAAGCCTGACGACTCGGCTGGAGATGCCTTTCTATAGTCCATTTATTTCCAAAAAAGTCCTGCTCAACTGGTTTGGACTTTACGAATAACTCAAATGATCTAAAAATCTCATAGGAAATCAAGAAAAAAAAATGTGAATGTTAGTAGGCAAAAGGCCCAAAAAGCAACACAATAGGAAAGGCTTGAAGGGACCCCCACCCCACCTCTACCCCACCCCACTCCACCCTACTCCACTCCACCCTACTCCACTCCACCCTACTCCACTCCACCCTACTCCACTCCACCCTACTCCACTCCATCCTACTCCACTCCACCCTACTCCACTTTCTTCAAGAAGTGCTCACAAAGACAAGAGTAAATGAACAAAATTATTCAAAAGACAACGTAGACAATGAAATGGCTAAGTTGTTTAATACCTAAAGTTCCTTGACTATGTTCTCACCAAAAATGCTCCAAAACTGCCATTTCTAGAACAAGTACCAAATTTTTGAAAAATATCATTTTTGGACACATGTAACCATAGGATCTTGTAGTACTCTGGTTTGAAAATGTGTGGAAAAAATTTCAGAAATTTCCATTGTGTAGATTGGAAGATATTAGTGTTTCAAGTGGCAAAAATTCATTTTTTGGCCTTGTAGAAAATCGGGCAGCTGCACTTCACAAGGTCAAATTATTATGAAAAAATTCTAAAATGGTTGTGCTTCTTTGGATTCATTCTTCAAGGCAAGTTGGCTACATGCTTGAAAATTTTCAGTTTATTTGAAACTGTACAACATATAGGAAAAAAATAGGAAGTAGAAGGAAGTAGAGAATGGTTCAAAACACTAAATTGTTAAGAAGTTAATTATGGAATTGAAAAATGCCAATTCCAGTGGTTGCAATGATGTAATAAACAATCTACATCCTACAATTTCATTTTTTTTGAAAAATATTGAAAATTGAGTGAAACAAACGACTTCAAAGTTTATTTTAGAGTAGACAATCCATAACTGTCCGCAAACTAAAAATCCTTGTAACGTTTGACTCATTGATCAAAACAGAATGATTCAAAGCTTTCCACGTATATATAAATCTAATAAACCAATTTCAAATTTTTATTTTTGAAAAAAGTGATTTTTTTTTTATCTGCCCGGATTGCCCAAGTTGAGAAACAAACAACATATTTGGCCATAACTTTTGACTCATATTTCGAAATATCATGAAATTTGGTGCATATGAAAGATATTCCTTGTCCCCACCTTCTATAAAAATTTCAGCCCAAAATATGCAAATCCCCAGTCACATGTACCAGCCTAAAATTTCTATGTTGCCAAAAAATGCATGTTGGTCCTTTAGGGGTTAACACCAACATGTAAACACAATGCCAACAAATTTAGCAAACAATAAAAAGGAGGCGACTTGAGAGAGGAGTGAATGGTCCTTTATACTTTTTTCAAGGCCTCCTTCTCTTCATTCTAACCTTTGAATCTTTCTTAAATTAACCATTAATTACCATTAATTACTAAGAAAAAAATCAAAACCATGGTTGCATTCTATATAATTTTTGGAAAAAAGATTCACATGACAAAAAGAATGAGCCACTAACTTTAGAAGGCCCAAATTTGCTTATTGAATCCTCAATTCGTATTCCTAGGTCATTTGGACTCACAAAAATAGGTACTTGTTGGTGTAGAAATGCTTTGAAAATTGTCGAATGGCGTTGTGTCATCAAACATTCTATACTAACTTTGAGTGGAATTCAATTGCAATCTAGGTAATTTCTAGAAATTTTTCATCACTATTCTATTAGGCCGTCTTTTGTATTACAGTTCTTTTGTAATAAATTCTAAAATGTAGTACCAAACACTTAGCACAGGTTCATATTCATTCTTTGCACTGTTTACAAGAAACTCAATTTTCATTACCTCTTTTTAACCCCTAAAGGCCTAAGGCCTTTTTTTTGCCAAAGAACACCCAAAACTGCCATATTTTTTAGTAAAGAGTGAAAGAAAATTAAAAATGTTTTTTTTGCACATCTAACTATAGAATGTTATAGCTAACTAGTATGAAAATGTGTCGAAAAAATTTCAGAATTTTTGACCGCACAGATTGCAAGATATCTGCGTTTAAAGTGGAAAAAACAAGATTTCAGCACATTGCGGGACCAGATTTTTTGACTTTAAACATTTTGAACTTAAAATTTTGCACTACAGTGTTTTGAGCTTTAAATCTTTATAGTGGAGAAATGAGTTGAGAGTCTAGGAAAAAAAAAGCTCAAAAAAACTTAATTATCATTCTTTAAAAGAATGTTAAGTAGAAGTAAGTACGAGATAGAAGGAAAATCTAAAATATTCATATATTTTTGATGGAATTAAAATGCACTAATCCCAATGGTGAGATGTTTTTAGCAAGCAAACTAAACCATTACAAAAAGAAAATTGAAAAATTACAAAAATTACATTCCGAAATGAATCCTACAAGTTATTTTTTTCAAGAAGATGCTCTAACTGCCCAAAAAACAAGAATGTCCATAACTTCTTCATAGCAAATCCAATTGAAATGAATCAAAGCTTTCCAGATAGACAAAAATATAATCTATGAGAAAAAAAATATTTAAAAAGAAAATTCAAAATTTTGCAAATTTTTTTTGCTGCCCTCCCTTCCTACGCATTCCAAGAAATGGCATAACTTCTTGCTCAAAGGTCCGATTTCAAAAAAAATTTTCCGCCACATACCTCTTTCAATTCTTCACCTTCTCAAAAAATTTCAAAGAATCACGACAAAATCTCAGCCTGTAGGTACCTGTCCGAAAACGCATTTGTCCCTTGAAGGGACAATGGGCTTTTAAGGGTTAAATCCAATGAACAAGAAATTTGTTAATTAGAAGGGAATTTTGACAAACCAATTTTGCCGCTGAGCTCCTAACATATTTTTGTGACAAGAACACCTCTCTTCAATCTTTGGCCACATCACTTTTCATTACAAAAAAAACGGGGCCTCTAGAGGGCTGCTCCACAGTCCTCTAAGGATCCTACAAAATGGATCTGCAGAATGAATGATTTTTCACCAATTCCCGCCCACCAGGACCTGTGGTGTTGGATACTTGGCAATGGCCCAAAAAGCAATTTTAAAGAGTTAAAAAATTAGGGTTAAGGCACTCTAATGCATTTTAACCTTGATTTTTAATTAACTTGAGTTAGGGTCAAAAAATTAAGCCAAATGAAGTGGCTCTTGAAGCTAGTTTTCTTAGGCAAGAAGCTTCTAAAGCCACTTCATTTTTTGGTGATTTAATGTGATTGCATTTAATCAATTGGCACTTGCTTAGTTTAGTGTGTCACAACATGTGGAGAGAAGCTCTTTATACTAGCGAGATAGGAATAGGGGAAATAATGCATGTGGGATACATGAATGAAGAAGAAAAGGAGCTTGGTCACTCATTTTGAAGTAGAATTCAAAAAAGATTTTAGAAATTTTAGAAATGAAATTTTAGAGCTCATTTAGGCATAGTAGAAATTTTTTCTTGAAAAAACTATGAACTAAAAAAGTGGGGGAATTATTCTACCTTTCATCTCCAAAAATTTGTTTGAGATTTTGAACCTCTAATTAAGAATTATGGAAAAATTTGAAAGAGGGGTTGGAAGGAATAGTCTTTTGGACATTTGTAAACACCCTCTTTCAAACTTGTCCATAATTTTTAGGTGGAGGCTCAAAACCACAAACAAATTTTTGGAGATGAAAGGTAGAATAATTCCCCCACCTTATTTTAGTTCAAAGTCTTTTCAAGAAAAATTTCCTACTATGCCTAAATGAACTCTGAAATTTTAGTTTTCACACCATTTTTGAATTCTACTTCAAAATGAGCGACCAAGTTCCATTTCTTCCAAATTCATTTATTCCATATGCATTGTCTTCCCTACTCCTATCCCACTAGTATAAAGAATTTTTCTCCACAAATTCTATTTCACAAAAGTAAACAAGTGGCTTATTTAACCCCTAAAGTTTCATGAATATGTAATCACCAAAAACGCTCCAAAACTGCCATTTCTAATACAACTACCAAGTTTTTGAAAAGAAACAATTTTTGACACATATAACCGTAGGATCTTGTAGTATGATATTTTGAAAACATGTGGTAAAAATTTCAGAAAATTCCACCCTGTGGATCAAAAGATATAAGCATTCAAAGTCTTGAAAACCATTTTTTCAATCTTGCGAAAAACTGGGCAGCTGCACTTTGGAAGCTCACTTTTCAATGAAAAAATGCCGATAAAGGTGGTGCTTTTTTAAATTCAGTTTCCTAAACAAGTTGTCTATATGCTTGAAAAATTTCACATCATTTGGAATTGTACAACATATAGGAAAAAAATAGTAAGTAGAATGAAGTAGAAAATGATTCAAAATACTAAATTGTTAAAAATTTAATCATGAAACTTAACCCCTAAAGGACATTGTCCCTACGGGGGACAAATGCGTTTTCGGGCAGGTACCTACGGGCTGAAATTTTCTTCTGATTTTCTTGAATTCTTTTTGGAGGTAGAAAAGCTGATTAGCTTCATGGGAATATAATTTTTTTCACAATCGGTGCTCGGGATCAAAAGTTATGACCAAATAAGCTCAAAATAGGGGACGGCAGGTAGCAAGAAAAATTTGCATTTTTTTTTTTTTTTTAAGTATTTTTTTTCTCATAGATTATATTTTTGTCTATCTAGAAATCTTTGATTCATTTCATTTGGATTTTGTATGAGAAAGTTATGGACATTCTTGTTTTTCGGGGCAGTTAGAGTATCTTTTTGAAAAAAATACTTGTAGGATTCATTTCTGAATGCAATTTTTGAAATTTTTCAGATTTGTTTTTTTTGCGTGGTTTAGCTTACTTGCTAGAATAATCTCACCATTGGGATTAGTGCATTTTAATACCATCTAAAATATATATATATATTTTAGATTTTCCTTTTATCTTATACCTACTTCTACTTAACATTTTTTTAATAATGAAAATTAATTTTTTTTGAACTTTTCTTTTTTGGGTAGATTTTCAACTCAATTCTCCAGTATAAACATTAAAAGCTCAAAACTCTATAGTACAAAAAAATAATGTGAAAAATGTTCAAAGTCAAAAGATCTAGTCCCACAATGTCCTGAAAAACTTGTTTTTTTCACTTTAAACGCAGATATCTTGCAATCTGTGCAGTCAAAAATTTTCAATTTTTTTCCGCATACTCTCATACTAATTAGGTGTAAGATCCTATGATTAGATGTGGAAAAAAACATCTTTCAAATTTTTTTACTCTTTGCCATAGAAATGGCAATTTTGAGTGTTTTTTGGCAGAAAAAAGGCCTTGGTCCTTTAGGGGTTAAAAATGCCAATCCCAACGGTTGTAATGTTATAGTAATCAATCTACATTCTAGGATTTTTTTTTCCAAAAATATTGAAAATTGAGTTAAATAAACGACTTTAAAGTTTATTTTAGAGTAGAGAATCCATAACTGCCCGCAATTCAAAACCCACATAACTTTTGACTCATTAATTGAAATAGAATGACTCAAAGCTTTTTAAGTATACATAAATGTAGAGAACCAATTTCAAAAAAAAATTCCGGAAAAAATGATTTTTTCTAATCTGCCCAAACTACCTAGTTACAAAAAATAGTAACATATTAGGTCACAACTTTTGACTCGTATTTTGAAAATGTCATGAAAATTGTTACACATGAAGATATTCCTCAACCCCACCTTCTATTAAAATTTCAGACTCAAATATGGATATCTCTAGTTACAAGTACCTACCCAAAATTTCTATAGAGCCAAAAAACGCATATTGGTCCTTTAAGGGTTAATACTTATAATGTTTCAATTAAGTCAAGTTAAATCCAACTTCGTCAAATTTTGTGGCTTGGTTGAATTTAATTTGACATAATTGAGTCATTGTCAATTAAACAATTAAAAATCTTCAATTAAGAATCTTCAAGGAGATGTAAATGTTAGAAATTGCAGATATATTGGTCTGTATGTTTTTAGAAAAAAAATTAAAATTAAAAATCTTTTTTTTAGTCGTGAAAGTGTCATGGCTTGATTGTTTTTTGCAAAATTCATCCAAGCTGACTCCTCACTTTGGCGCTTTTGGAGAGTGTGAGACCAGCTTGTTAATAGCTTGTTATGTCAATGTGGAGCAGCACTCTAATGACCTTAGATTTTTTCTAATGAGTATTGTTTGAATTTTACCTGCAAAGCACAAATCTAACTTTCTACGGTTATCTCAAAATGGATGGTAACTCTTGTTTTGGGTGACTACAAGTATATTTAATGCTAAACAGAACTCTCTATTGTAAAATAGTACTTTCATTTAGCCATGTTCCATCATATGCACTTGTAGGTCTAGTTTAATTTCTATTTTATATTGGAAATCTTGCAACCACCAAGTCTAGAATATCTTTCAAACACCTAATCAACCTCTTAGACACCTAACTTGTCCTAAGAAATAGGAACAAGAGTGTTTTGGGCATTCCAAGCTTCTAGAATTAAACCCTAAAGGATATTTATCTCCTTAGGAGACAAATTGAAAGAAATTGTTACAACCATTATTACAAAAAATTGAAATAAATTTAGTTTTTCTTTATAGATTATATTTTTGTTTACATGAAAGCTTTGATTCATTTCATTTAGATAATTTTATTTTTTGATGGACAAGTTTATTTTTTGGGCCATTAGAGCAACTTCAAAGTTAAAAAACTAGTCACACAAGGTGCTAACAAACTTGTTTTTTACTTTAAACACAAATATCTTGCAATTTGTATAGTAATAAATTTTGAATTTTTTTTCACACATTTTTATACTAGTTTGGTGTAAAATCCTATGGTTAGATGTGTAAAAAAAGAAAAAATTTCAAATTTTTTTACTCTATACAAGAGAAATGGCACTTTTGAGTGTTTCTTAGCAAAATAAAGGCATTGGTCTTTAAGGGGTTAAAACACCGTATTGGTATAGACTCTACTAAATACTGTTTCAATCCTCTTTATATGGATTTTTGACTATGAAATCTATTAATAATAGACAAAAGCAAAAAAAAGAATACTAAAATCAAAGCGATATCTTAGGGGCTCACGTTCATGTGCATCATCACTAAATAACTCTTCTATTCATCCTAAATATGTAAACCTTCATTATATTTATAAACCTCTCTAGCTCAAAGAAAGTTTGCATGCTTTTTGCATAATTCAATTCCGTTCCCTTCAATTCTTCCATTCTTTTGTTTGCCAAATCTTGATTGATAACCAAGATATGCTTAAATTTTACACCCCCGTACAACAAAAATATAGAAAAAGTTAAAGAGATTTCAAAATTAAACATCAATTAAAAGTAAACTTGAAATAAATATCATAATAAAGGAAAAATCTACAGCCACTTGATAATTGCACAAATAACAATGGAAAAATTCATGTCCCCTTCAAAGTTTTACCAAGAATTTGTCTAGAATGTAGAATAGAGCTTATGTATTTTAGATATGCGTTTTGATAAGGAATCTGAAACTCTACCACCTCTTTTTTTATAAAAGAAATCCTTCAACTATACATTTTTGTATGATGAATTTTGTGCCATTCAAAGCACAAGTGCAATGCTTTGCTTCTCATTAAAGATGAAAAATTGAAAATTGTTGTTGTGGCAATTTAAATGCTACTATTTGAAATCTTGAAAAACTTAAAGAAGTTGAATCCTTGGTCCATTTATCTTGATAAATTGATAGAGTCAATTGATCTTGCATTTTGAAATTAAATTACAAACTATGAAGTTTAGTCTTTATGAATCTTTTTCTTGGATTGAATTTGGAATTTATAAAAGCATAAGTTCCATTTAATCTTTCTGTATTCCAAAATATAGAAGAGAATTTGTGCATTGTCCATATATGCTAATTTTTAGCCATCATTTGAAGGACAATTTATTGTGCTAGTCCTCTCCACTAATGAAAATAGTAGGACTTTGTCAAAAAAATAAAAGTATTTAATATCACTATCTATGAGAGTTGTGTCTCCACCCTTAGGATAATGCAGACACAACTAGTGAAAATAAAATTACTTTGAAACTCCAAATTTAAATGGGTGTCATTTCATAGTTGACAAAATTGCAAATGTGAGCACGATTTGTATTGTAGACTATTGAATACGTAGTAATATTATAAAGACACTATGGAATATTTTGGAGATTATTTTAAGTATATTTCTATGATATTTTCTAAACCAAATTTTTTATGCTTATTTTTGAGCTGCTTTGCTTTATATTTTCTATATAAACGAGCTCTCAATAAGTTTATAGGATTTTAGCACATTACCTTCTCCCAAATCCTAATATGCTTGTAAGATAGCAGTACCTACAACCGTGAGTTTAAGGATTTTGAACATGATTATTATTAATAGACATCTTATAAATTATAGGTTCCTATTAGCAAGAAAAAAATTATTCCTACATACTTTTGATTGTACTATTTGGTTATTGCGAGAACAAGTTGTGAATTTTTAACCCCTAAAGTCCCATTGTCCCCTCAGGGGACAAATTGAACTTTGGACAAGTTCTTGTGACCTCAATTTTTTATGAATTCTCTTGAAACTTTCTCATAAGATAGGAAAATTGATTATCTATGTAAAAATATAATTTTATTTCAATTGGTGACCAAGAGCAAAAATTATACCACAAAAGTCTAGAATTAAACTTGGTGGGCAGCACAAAAAAAATGCAAAAAGTCAAAATAATTTTTTTTTAAAATTCTCTAAACTATGATGTTTTAGTATATATGTGAAGCTTTGATTCATTCTATTTGGACTAATAATGAGAAAATTATGGACAATCTTGTTTTGGGGGCAATTAGAGCATCTTCTTGAAAAAATAACTTGTAGGATTCATTTTTGAATGCAATTTTCACAATTTTTCAAGAAAAAATTGTTTGACAAGGTTGTGTTTGCTTGCTAAAGCAATCTTACCATTGGGATTATTGTATTTCAATCCCATCTTAGAGCTATTAACGATTTAGTGTTTTTTTTTCAATCTTAGACCTACTTCTACTTAACAACTTTTTAAAGATGGAAAATCAAGTTTTTTTCTTAATTTAATGTAATTTTCTAGACTTTCAACTCAATTCTTCAACATTAAAACTTTTAATTTCAAAATCTGTAGTGCAAAAAAATTCCACAAATGGCGGTCAAAGTCATTATTTTGAAATTGCAGGCTAGTGTTCAAAAAAACTTTCTCTTTCAACTTTGATTGCTAATATCTTCCGTTCTATATGGTCAAACTTCATGAAAGTTTTACCACATGATCTTTGACAATTGAAGTACACAATCCTACAAGTTTGATTCTAAAAATATATATTTTTTTGCATTCTTGGGTGAATGCAGCAAAAATGGCAGCTTTGAGTGGTTTTTGACAGAAGAATGGCCTTGGGACTTTAGGGATTAAAGAGCCGACTAGGGTTTGATATATAGATTTAGTACATCTTTGTAATCACATCTATTCACTTCCAAAGATTTTCCAAGATTTTAGAGGTGATGGTTATAAGTGCTGCTACCTTAAATAGAAATCATATGAAACTCTTGACATTTAAATTTGATGTCGATAAAAAACATTGTTCAAATATAAATGCTATCATAGTGCAATGAATTCATTGAATGATAGTCAATTAATGTTCTTGCTCTATGACTAAATGGACAATGGACCACTTTTTGAGTAATGGGTTAATACAAACATTAGATGCTTTTGAAGATCAAAATCATAGACTAACTTAAAAGCCTTTTACACCATCCATTTTGCCCTATGCTGCACTAGATGGTTATTCTATGTTTAAGAAATCAGTGTTAGCCAGTGAAATGAGATTCCATTAGTATCAAAGATTAGTTTTAATTTTGTATAAAATAAAAACTCATCATATAAAAAAATATTAGAAAAATTTGTAGTCATATTCTATATTGAGAATAGAATTTTTGTATGCAACAATGCATGTGTGTAGTAATAGTAGTAATATAATCTCTAGAAGGATTGATGGCCATGGTGGATTGTAAGCAAAATAAATAATAATAAGACTTAGGTATGGATCATGATTTCTTTCTTGGTTTTTGAAAAAGTGCTGAAGTAGCAACATGCAAGAAAATGATGTAGCCAAATATTTTTGTATTCATCTATATTTTGGATAGAATCATCTTTTCATCCACATATTTGAATGAATTTCATTTAAATTTGGCAATTTCATCCCATTTATTTTTAAAAATTAGAGCAATTTGGCATTATCATCCAATTTTTCTTCAAATTATTCCTACAGGCTTGATGCATCCTATTATTTTTTGAGGCATTTGGGCCTCATAAGGTCCAAAAAAAATCCATTGGTATGGATGGTACTTTAGAAGAGTTTTGGAAATACAATGGATATAAAATCAACAATGGGTTATGATTGGAAAATTGATCCTATTGGTACATTTGATAGAATATTCAATATGCATAAATTAACTTCTATAGGTACCAAAATATTTAGGATAGTACATATTCCTATGATTTTCTTATGATTTGATTTGACTTAGGAATAATTGTTTGAGCTAGATTCTTAGACCAATAAACTCAAGCCTCTATAACTTTATTAGTAGAAGAAAAGTCAAAATTACAGTTAAATTAGTTTGGTGGGTATTGTTTATATAAATTCATTGCTTATGTATTTTTTATTCAATTGTGCAAGTATTTGCAATTATTCTATGAATAAAAAAGAAGTTTTTATGAAAAATTGTTTAAAATTTGTTGTTTTTGTTTTATTCTTTCATACCCTTATTTAGACTTACAATTTGTCAAGGGACGCATTAGTTTATTAATGAAATTATGTAACCATGGTAGCTAGCAAATTATAGGGTGCCAATAACTTTTCTAAATATATAATATTTAAAAAAAAACAAAAAAAAACGATTACATCTTTCTTCAATAGTCTTCAAGGAGTTTAAATTTACTTTGATGCACACATGTCTTATACATTCATTGTCATTGTTCTAAGTCTGGATATTATTTTAGAAAAATACAAGATAGATAAAAAATAAAACGTAATTAGTAAGCCTGAGTTCCTTGGGTCAACGATCCTGTTGCCATCTAATATTTTTACAAATATCTTAATAACTACAGAACAACAAGTGAGCTAATACGTCTCCAGATTCCCAATTGAAACCCATAGAGTGTTTGAATGATACATGCAACATTTTGCTTTTGACCAATACTATTTGCTTTTGTAGCGAGCATTAAATAAAAATACCACATAGTAGGGATTTTGTAGGTTTCAATGGCACTTCAAAAGTAAATCTCTTAATACTATGGAGTTCGGTCACTTCTTCACTAAGTTCTCTTGAATGTTATTATAAGATTCTCTATCTCTTGCAAAACAAATTTCTTAAAACTCCTAGTCTAAATTCTATAGGATTATGTATAACTTTGAATTTGATGTCAGTGTTCATCTGAAAAGTGATCTCAATCGTTCTTAATGATTTGATAGTTCTAACTCTATGGCCTTGTGTTGATGTGTTGCTTTGAAAAGTGGATGATCATTAGATAGTTTTGACTCTCAAGCCTTGTATCTCATGCAAAAGGATAATTTGGATAGCATGATGTGAAAGGTCAACAATTAGTCGGTAGTTTGGATTGGTTGCTGTATTGAAAGGTTTCAAAGCACAATGTGGTTATTGATGGTGAATTGGAACATTGCCATGGGGACAAAATTCTAATTTGATAGTTAACTTTGAAGTACCTGATGTAAGTTGAAAATGGCCAAGAATTGAGATCTTGGCCAGCATATGTTCACCTATTTTCAATATTTTAACCTCGTAAAGGACGTCCAATACTAGAATCGTTCAAATTCTTCATGTGGTGTCTAAAAACTTCATGCAATGAAACTTTGGATTCCCCTTTGGACTCCGGACTAGATTTGCTACACTTGAACCTGTAGGTAGAAAAACTAAGCTCCATAATTTACAAATAGTGCATTTTATCACATCTAAATTAATGACTCGAATAATTTCAGGACGTCAAACGTCAAACGTACAGCCCGAAGTGACCCCGGCCAACTTTGCCTCCTGCCTGTTTTCCTTCATCTCTCGCGACGGTTTTTGTGTCAAGCGTTGTGAGTTGTCTTCTCGACTTCGTCTCTCCGCCTACTTTGTCTCTCCGCTTGCGCGTCTACTGTCTAGCCCAGCTTCGTTTTCTTTAGAGCAAGCAATCCCTGCTGAGATGGCCAGACCAAAGTTCAGTGTGAGAGGCCCGTGGTCCACCGATCCCTCACGCACCGATCCCTTGCCTAGAGCGGAAGGCCAGCAAGTCACTGCGACTGCGCACCGACCTTCCACCGAGAGTGTCAAGAACGACAACCACACTGATTTGGTGAAAAAGTCGACAACCCCTGTCGTCCAGGTACATATGAGGAGCATTGCTCGTTATAATCGTGCATACAAGTTGCTTGCCAGACCATTTCTTCATTCAAGTTGCCTGCTGTAACTGTGCTTGAAGGAAATATGCTCGGTTCTCACTTCAAATGATGCCATGCCAGTATATATTAATCAAGACTTGCATATATATCAGTGTGTTCTGACAAAGCTTTTGCTTGGTATTTGCAGGATCTCCACGGCCCACCAAGAGTACAGCGGCCGGCAGTTCAAGTGAAAGCAGAACAGAACTGCAGCGTAGCACTCGGGGAGAAGCTTTCGCTAAAACCCTCCATCTCCGCCACCATTTCCAGCACCTCCCCTGGAGCGGAAGGCTTGCAAGCCGCCACGCCTGCCCACCGGCCCTCCACCGGGAGTGTCAAGAACGACAACCATACTGATTTGGTGAAAAAGTCGACAACCCCTGTCGTCCAGGTACATATGAGGAGCATTGAGTTATAATCGTGCATACAAGTTGCTTGCCAGACCATTTCTTCATTCAATTTGCCTGCTGTAACTGTGCTTGAAGGAAATGTGCTCGGTTCTCACTTCAAATGATGCCATGCCAGTATATATTAATCAAGACTTGCATATATATATATCAGTGTGTTCTGACAAAGCTTTTGCTTGGGTTTTGCAGGATCTCCACGGTCCACCAAGAGTACAGCGGCCGGCAGTTCAAGTGAAAGCAGAACAGAACTGCAGCCCAGCACTCGGGGAGAAGCTTTCGCTAGAAACGCCCATCTCCGCCACCATTTCCAGCACCTCCCTTGGACCGGAAGGCCTACAAGCCATCGCGCCTGCCATGTGGCCCAGCACCCCACCTGCAGACAAGGAGCACGGCGATGAGTTTGGAAGACGAATCCGTTTTTTAAGCAAGCTCAACGTACGTGTATCCATGGAGCATTGCTGGAATTGTGCTTAAGGATACATGCTTGACCAGTTCCCAATTTTCAAACAGTAGTGCCATGATGCGTATGCCAAAAGCTAACAATGTTTCTGCTTGGACTTTGCAGGAACTCAAGCGCGCACTTCCAGAGACATCAGAACTGAACCGTAGCTCTGATTGGACTTTGCAGGAACTCAAGCGCGCACTTCGAGAGAAAGCAAAACTGAACCGCAGCTCAGCTTCTGCGAGCATTTCTACAGAGCCTGCGATCGTCGAGGTGGAGGGGGGTGATCACAGCTTGATGCCCTTTAGTGGAGACAGTCAAGGTATGTCCACTGTGGGCAAGGAACCGAGGGCTGGGAGATTTGAACTCTCTTCTGCGGAATTGGTGTCCGACATGCATCTGCGGTTGAAGGACAAAGCTGCGAAACTGGGAGTTAGCGTGAGCTTATTCAAGAATCGCCGCAGAGTTGCAGGTTTGGGGCGCTGGCAGGGCCGTCAAGTGAGAGCCGAAATGAAGCGCACACAAGCTCAGGCCCCAGCATATGTTGGAGTGCCACCACTGTAGAAGGTGTTTTCTAAGTGTAACCTTCTTTGTTATTTATGCATGTTATGACTTTACCAGGATAGTGTAGTGTGCACATCACATTATGTACATCACTCAGGATTTCTGAGCCTCTCTGTAGCAGATCGTGAGCTCTCATTGCAAGATATATGAAGCATCTTCTTGGAGACTTAATTACTGCTTGTTGTTGAACGCGAAGTATGCTTATGGTCACCTCGCGATTAGTCTTCTGATATCAGGACAGATCGATTTGTTACTTATCTACTCTATAATGTTCAATGTATTCAATGTAATCAATGTGGATGGGGGAATGCAAGCTTAGTATATGCAGGTGAGACCCAAGTCTACAGCAAAGACCCAAATGCTTCGGTGTTAAGTATGTCTGGTGACTATTTGCGAAATTTCTGTTGTTCTTCTCAACGGGGACGTACGTCAGGGCTTGATTGAGATTGGCTTTGTTATATTTAAGCTTAATTAGGTAGTTGAGTTTGCAAACTAGTACTCCTTTCGTCTTAAAATTATACGAGTGTTTCTTTTATAAGACACCAGTATTACTTTTGAGGTAGAGTGAATACCAATTCGGACTATGTAGTTTCTACATGAGGTGGCTTCCTTGATTTGCCATTCAATAGTGTTTGACATGAATTAATGCTTTTTTACACTAGTTGATATGATTTGAACCTTGCCAAAACACTAAGCTGATACGACAACAACGGTTGAACCTTGGATGGTTCAATACTTAGAGCACTTTGTTTTTGAAATAGTTTGAGCCTTGGAATTTTGTAGTAACTTACTTGATTTGAAATTTTGAGGAGTTTTGAGGTTCCACTCCTTCCAAAGACATTTCATTTTTGACAAGATTATTGTATGCACATCTCAAATATTTTTGTAGAAAAGAAATTTGGATATTGGTTGGTTCCAATTAATTGTGAAAGCCAAATTCAACCAATTCATGTGCCACATAAGAGGAAAATGAAGTCCACTCATGTACAAGATGGGGGGAAAATTAGCCAATTAAAATTCACTACTAATAAAAGAAAAATGATCACTTTCATTAGATGGAAAAAGGCAAGAATTGAATGAAATCAAGGCTTGACTAGATATATTCTTCACCAAACAGCTCTGGGCCTAATTTTTCCAAATATTCCCCGGATGTTGTCCAATGCATAGTCATGTATCAATTACTAGTAGTTAATGTTGCATGGTTGTAGGGCTTTTAGTTGACATTATTTGGTGAGTTTATTTCATTATATCTTTTTGGAGATTGGTGTTTAGTAAAGGTATCATTTGGATTCCAAGATATGGATATGTTTCATGCTAATGGAATATAGGGATGATTTTATTGATTTGTCTTTTTTGATTGATATTATAGAATTGAATATAAGCTACAAATAATTTTAATTTTAATTTTGGTTCATATGGACATCCAATTATTGCACATTTGCTTATTCCTAGGTCAATATAATGAATAGATAATTATGGACTAAGTGTATCTCCTCACACGTTACTCTCTAATATGGATACTAGTTTAATTGCACCAAATGCATTCACTTGAGAACGTAGTGGTTGAGTTGGTGTACTATTTAAACTACCAACTAGGTTTAATGCAACTTGAAGAGTATTTCAAATTGCTCATGATTGCTAGTAGTCTTTGATGGCCTAAGTTTGTACCCTCTTGAAAGAGAACTGAGGGTAACTGAGTAGGTGGCTTAGGCGGTCATGATTGAAAGAGAAGGAGATCTCTTGTGATCTGAATTCACATCAGAAATATTTGGGCCCACACAAAATTTGTATCTTTGTCTACGAAAATTGAAGATAACTGAATCAATGGCCACGTCAATGGCTCGGACGGTCATGATTGGACAAAAAGGTTCAATAACTAATTATCAATCCTGCATACCCACTTTTAACTAGTATAAAGCCAAGGATATTATTGTACTTTGCATGAGCATTGGGGAGGGGGGGTCTAGTTGGTTATATATATGGTGGCACTATTGGTTGATTGGATTTAGTTTGTTGTTTATATATTTCATTTGCAATTTTTTGTGGGTTGGTAGTTAGTTTATAATATTTATCTTGTACACAATATAGTAGGAGAGTATATGAGTTTTTGAAGATTGTTGTGTGTATTCTTTTTGGTTGTATTTGGCAATAGACTATTTGCAGTTTATATGATTTTGTTTTTGGATGATTATTTTGACATTTTCTTTTATTTGTTTGGCTAGAGTAACTGAACCGTGTAAAGACAAAGCCTTTGTTTTGTATCTCCTATTTGTTGCTATTTGTAAATAAAATATTTCATTTCTATTTTCAAAGCTGAATTCACATGCTTAGTATATCCTAAAATTTTCATAATTTTTTGGAAACATCTCAAATTATCATGAATTTTTGAAGAAAAATAAAATAAAATAAAATAAAAAATATATATTAAAATATGATAAATATAAAATATAATTATTTATATTATGATAAAAGTTTTGTATGAATAATAGTTTTGTATCCCTCCACATTCCAAAACTTGGTCATAGATCCTCAATTTCAAACTTCAATAAAATGCTATTTTTTAAGGATTTTTTCAAAATTTTCAAGCGGATTAGAAACAACACAATAGAAGCTTCATTTTGGTAATGTGATAAAAAGCTAAGGAAATCATTTTAGATGATAATATCAAGTTTTAATCCCTAAAGGACCATACTAGGCCATCACATGGCTTTTGCAATTATATTTGTAGAAAATTTGGTATGAATTAACCTCACTAATAGTTTGTAAACAATAAAAAGACCCTAGATGATTTTATTTGTAGAAACATTGATGCAATCTGATCGAGAAATGATTGAGTGTGCGAATTTTGGTGAATTTTTTGAGAATAGAGAAGATGCTCTAGGCCATCACTTGAGATTTATATATTTTTTTTTTCTATACCCTAAAATTATTTGAAAAAATTACACATCAATATTATGATGATATGTACTTGTGGAAAAAGTATCTGAGTTTTGGGAGCACTTTTGAGCATTTCCAATTCAACATTCCCATTTCAGCATATGTAAAAAGTACTCCCTAACTGAATATTTTTCATCAATCTTGTCAACGATGACATTTTCTCAAAAATTATGCAATTTCATCAATCTTTTTTTCATAGAAAAGCTATATAAGTATTCTTTCAATGGGGGGCTAGTGTCTCAAGGTGGGTGTGGTTAATTAGTAATTATATACGATGTTATATTTGACAGTTGTAGTTGTGTGTACATATTGTATATATATCGTTTTGTAGATTATATGTGATTGTTTTAGTAATCTTTTCCATTGCTTTTGCTGTTTTCTAGATAGGAATTCTCCATTATTTCTTACTCTTGCAATGAATGTTATAATAGATACTCTAAGGCAAATATTTTCTATTTGTCTTATTGATGTTTGCATGTTATCAATGGTATTAGTGGCATTGACAAATTTGACAAGTTGTTATTTGTGGAGATGATAATTTGGTGGTGAAGTTGAAAATTAGGTGTGTATTTCCTAACTTACCTCCAATTCTTCTCAAATTTTGAGTTATTTTTGTTTTTCTCACTCCCAAAAACAGTTGGCTTCAGAGGGTTAACAAGAGGTCATTGCCAAACTTCACATGAAAAATCACTACTTTACTTAATCTACGTGTGGAGAATCTACGAATCCTGCATCTACGGATCAGACGACCCGATTCCAGATCTACCAGTCCCAAGTTCCCCACAGATCAAACCTGCCTTTGTCTGTGGAGGACGGAGAGTAGTGAGACGAACGGAGCAGCCGTTGTGCACGCCAGACAGAGCGACCGATCTTTTTCGCAATTCACGAATGCGAGGGCGCCATCAATGGCGCCATTCTTCTCTCCCATTCCCTGAGTCCTCACTCTCCATTTTATGAATTTTTCCGTGCCTTTGACGGTTTAGAATCGCTTGGAAACCACACTTTCCAAGATCTTAGCTTCTTCCATTAGAGGAATGATTCGTGCTTTCGCGACAGAGTTTTGAACGGTGGGGACGACACCAGGGGAAGGACGGGGGCGTCCGTGAGAGCTGAGTAAGGCGAGGGCGAGATCCTGGTGTGGTGTGTGTCCCATCATTTTTGTGATTGAGAAGCGGATTGTGAGAATGGCGGATGTCGGCGCAGTTGTGGGGGAGCCGAGTGCCAGGACGTTCGAGGATGCAATCGTGGCGATGAACACGCTGATCACGCGCAAGGCCGACATGCCACCGGCTTGCCCTTCCACCGGGGCGCTGAATTACGTCGCTCATTTCCAGGCCCTCTTCCATTGCGTCAAGGTTTGTTTCTCCTTGTCTGTTGTAGTTTCCACACTGTGGCTTCATATTTATATTTTAGAAAAATATGAAAATCTTCAAAAATAGTTTTGCATTTTCGTCGCTCGTTTTTGACATAATTTTAAAGCTTCTACTGGAAAATCGCTGTCCTGGGAATAAGTTCTCCCTGGACTCGGTGGATTGGTCGCACTCCGACTGTTGGAGTTTCCTCAGTCTAACTTCATATTTTAAAGAATGTTCAAGAAAATCTTTACGAGAATCTGTCTGGTTTCTTCTGGAGCCGATGGATTCCCAGCTTCTAGTGGAAATTGGTGTCGTCTAAATTTTGTCACCCTGCACTTGGCGGATTGGTCATGAGATCGCGTTGAAATGCTTGTTTAGTGAATTGAGGTGCGGAAGGTAAGGTAACATTCTGAGCGTAGTTACTATTATTTATCAGTGTAAATTTTTTGTGTTTCAAAAGGGTTTCAAGAGGATTCCGACAAATGTATTATTTGGAAACTGTGCAAAATTTTTGACGTTTCAAAGTTTTGTTGGTAGATGACCTAATACCGATACAAATTTATGTTTATGTGAAGGTGGTTTACAATATACTCATGGTGTTCAAGTTTGAGGTGTTGCAGTGATCTCTATTAGGTTCCTCTACCTTACCTTAAGAAGTTTATGAAGAATGAGATAGAATCGCACATCAGATCGATGTCTGGCTAGACAAGTACTTAGCGTAATAGTCGTACCAGAGACGCTTGGGTTTGGAATTTTCTCTCGACTTTACACAAAATAGTGAAATTAGGTTGCCTTTCCTGAGATAATTTACCTCATGGATCATTGCTTGTTCCACATGGAGGCGCTTGCCACTCTCTGAATCAAGCTTTGAACTGGTGCACAAATCTATGTCATACACATGGCTCTGAATGGAATGCATCACTGTACAAAAGCAGTGAATATTTCTATAGTGTAGACTGTCGAGAAATTACTGTGGAGCAACCTAATTTTGTGTAGGTTTTAGCAGGGGTTGACATCAAAGGACTTAGTTATAACTTGAAATAGCTATGAGGATTAATAATATAATACCCTCATGTTTTTGTGATTGGGATCCCTGTTAGCTAGAAACTTGGGATGGGTTCATTAGGGTGGAATCCTTTGATTGTCATTTGAAAGAACTACTCTCTCGTTTGAGTAGGGGCTTATTTGTGAAGGTTTGTTGATAGCAGGTACTGGAACTTGAGGATGCTATTGAAAATCTGAGCGTAATCCACGTTGCAGGAACAAAAGGAAAGGTACGTTATTTTTATG
Organism: Neckera pumila; assembly: GCA_963969595.1. NCBI lineage: Eukaryota > Viridiplantae > Streptophyta > Bryopsida > Hypnales > Neckeraceae > Neckera > Neckera pumila. The sequence continues at coordinate 12,075,968 of OZ018415.1, forward strand.
AGGCTTGATATGATGCACCCTTTGCAAAAGTCAGAGTTTTTATCCATGATAATGCGATTTACATTTGTAACCGAAAGCTTTGAGCTTTTGCGCTCAACTTTTCAATGCCACTGAGATAGGAGCTCTTTGTATTGCACTATCAAAGGGATTTCACTGTTGTTGTGGGCAATGCAAGTAATAGTCATCAAATGGTATGCTCATGGTGGTGCAGGGATCCACGTGTGCATTCACAGAAAGAATATTGAGAGAATCTGGCTTTCGAACTGGTCTCTTCACTTCACCTCATCTCCTTGACGTTCGTGAGCGCTTTCGGTTGAACGGGTTAGTGTTTGTATTTCTCTTTCAGAAGATCAGTGTTAAGTTTTTCTGTACTTGAAAGAAACCTTCAATCCTGATGGCGGGTTAGAATATCTTTGGTATATCCAAATTGCATTGCTGCATCAAGAGATGTTAGGACGGGATTGACAGATTCTTATTCCAATTCTGAACAGAGTAATGAGTAGATGTACTGTACATCAGGATACATTAGTTCCACATCCAGGTCGATGTTTGGTGATCATATAAGTCCAAATCATGTCTTTGCTTTAAAAGCTCTTATCCTATTGTCGGAAGAATGATATTAAATCTTTGTTTTGTTTCTGGTGGGAGACCTATCTTGCAATGTTTGTTTTGAATGACTCAGTTATGGTGTTATAACGTGTAATGCTTCAGTTTGGAAATATGCTTGACAGTGAGGAGATATCGAAGGACATATTTCTTGATCACTTTTGGTGGTGTTGGGATCGTCTCAAGGTACAGTGTCAGTTTGCTTCGTTTAACTGGGATTTTTGAATTCCAAGTAAGCACTGCTGATGGGACTGTTTCTGTAGGTTTATTGCAGACTTTTTTCTTGGTTGTTATTCCTTTTGAAGTTGCATACAGTTTGCCTCGCGTTTTATCTGTCTTTGATGTGATTGCCTTTGTGTTCAATGAACTATCATTTATCTGTCATTGGTTTGTTTTGCAGGCTGATAACGAGAAGTTGCCAGGCTTCTTTCGATTCTGCACTCTGTTGAGCCTCCGCATTTTCGTTGCTGAAAAGGTTAGTTCAAGGTCTAGCTTTTTCTGATCATGTTTTTATTCATCTTGTTTAATCACTCAATGTTGCCAGAAATGGCTAGGTTGTAGAATAGAGGACCCAGAGAAGGAAACTCGACCTGAATACCTCGCAGAGGATCCCGGCTTTAGGGTGTGTGAAGACCCTTGTTCTACCGAACGGAACATTTAGGGCTTGTTAAAAGACTGGAACAGTCGCTTGGCTGTGGATGCAGTTGAGCTAAAGGTCTACTTGACTTTTTACGGAAAAGGGGTACCCTTGAGGTTGATCTCAATGACCTTTGGGTCTGTATACGTATTCTAGGGTCCTCTAACTTTTGATTCGACTTCGTCGACTCTCATACCCTGTAGAACGCCAGTCTGCATTGTGGGCATCTGATGAAATTGATTGCCGTCTGAGAAATTCAAACTGTGAAAAGAGCGAGGTATCAGAAATCATTCCTGTGTTGTTTTTCTTCAACCTTTCGGATACCTTTTCAGGGTGGGGAGGTGGTGGTGGTGGGGTGGGGTGGGGTGGGGGGCCCGTTTTATTGCCACCTCGAGTGGCAGGTAACTTTTTATTTACTTTCTTTGCAGGTGGATGTTGCAATCTTGGAAGTAGGCCTTGGAGGCCGTCTGGACGCAACCAATGTTGTAAGCTCAATAATTTGTTCTATGATATGAATTCTTATTAAATACCTCAATGCACATAACTTGCATGATTAATCCAGCTGAGACCTGGTTTTGAGTGCAAATATTTATTTCCCTCCTATCTTCTCCGTGTATCTGAGTCGTATACTCTGTGGGTTGTTTGCTGCATCTATTAGTTTAAGTTGTACATTGCTTATTGATTGTAACCGCAAGCAACCCCCTTCTGTTCCAGGTTAAGGCTCCGGTGGCTTGTGGCATCGCATCCCTTGGATTTGACCATATGGAGTTGCTCGGTATTTAAGCTTTTGCCTCGACTGCAATATTTCATGTATTTTTTTAGGGACGACTATAGTAGGCTCAGATGACTTTCTTGAAAGTGATCCATGGATTGGTTCAGCTAGAAATGCGGAACTGGATGATTTTCAAAAGATTATTGCAGACCAAAACTTATTTCTACTTGTAGATGTTGAATTCTGAATGGATGCATTTTGTATTTAGGGAACACATTGGCGAAAATTGCATGGGAGAAAGCTGGCATCTTTAAGGTATTATGCTTTCTTGAATTATTTCTCTTTGTGTATGGCTTGATTTGTTGTAATGCGGTGCGGTCCTTTTGTGATAACTCTACGTAGGGAGTTTTTGACTGGGTATTTATTGTCTCTACCCAAGGGGAGAGACTAAGCAATAGTTTGAAAATGTCGATATTTCTTATACCTGATGAAAATGAGACGTATTACAAAAGTAGTAGGAGCACGTTGGGGTGTAGCATTCCGAAGATTGAACTTCTTACGCCTACTAAATTGTGGCATGTGGGTATAGAAATTGTGGCGTTCTTAGATTGTGAGACTGGGTTTTTGAAATTTTCAATGAGTGAGGATCACACTGAGAGTTGTACCGGAGAAACAGGAAAATTATCCTCCCAATTTGGGGTAGAGGCATCTCCGATTAGCCACTTGTTTCAGTTGCTTCTAGGTAAATTAATACATTTAAGAATTGCAAATGCTAGCACAGGTGTGAATCAATCAAGCTGCTTATGCTTTTATGTGTTTGGTTTATGGAGCCTGGGAAATCAGTTGTCGCTGTTTTTAAATCCAAGCCTAATTCTTAAGCTTCTTGCATGAAGGCGGGTGTTCCAGCTTTCACTGCTCCGCAAAAAGAAGAAGCAATGGGTTCCCTTCAGAAGAGGGCTAGTGAGCTTGGGGTAAATCATCGCCGTCCTTTTCTACTGTGTTTTTGGCAAGCTATTCTATCAATGCTAGTCAGCATTTGTTCTTTGGAGTCTTAATAATCTCAGGATGGAATTAAGCACTCTCTGGCAGGATGTCGTAGTTCACAGAACATTGTTTGCCCTATCGCGGCTGAGTACAGTAAGGTTGGTCTGGATGAGGACTGGAATGACTTGCTGTGTGTATTGGTTATGAATTAAGGGTGTTCACTATTCTGGAGATAATTACCTGCTCTTTATATCGATGCATGACCTAGTGAGATTTGTTGGAATTTCTAATTTCTCCTCATACCTGCTCGCAGATAACTTTAGAGGAAGTTCCTCCACTTGAAACGTATGGATTGCACGATTTACAACTTGGATTGGGTGGTGAACACCAACGCATCAATGCAGCTTTAGCCGTTGCATTGTGCAAGCAGTGGGTGATGAAAAGGCCTCCCTCTGAGCACACTGATGGTCTTCAGAAGGTCACTCTATGGTCTTTTGTACCTGTCGCCACTCTGTTCTATATCTCAGTGTATATGACGTTATCTTAGAAAACTTGAATTTTTTTGTATTCTTGTAGAGGGGAACTGCACAGATTATCTTAAGTGTTTTGGGAACGTTCCTTGGGCCACGGTTGCAAGATAGGGGTTTACAAAGGGGTTTTGGCAGGTTCTAAGCAGTGGACGATTGCCAGACTCGTTTGTCAAGGGCCTCCAATTGACCAAATGGGCAGGCAGAGCTGAAGTGATCCACGATCCATCAGGACGCTTGTCATTCTATTTGGATGGAGCTCACAGTCCTGAAAGCATGGAAGCTTGTGCACATTGGTTTTGTTCAGCAATAAAGTCTGAAGAAAGTTCCAAAGCGCCAGAACCGAGAAATAGCTCTCATATTTCAATCCTGGATGCTGATGGAGAGAAGTGGAATCCTAGAGAGACTATGGTGAGAAGGGTAAGTATGAAAGACTGGCTAACCCCTTAAGGATCAAGAACCCAAATTGAGCTTCACGAGTCTTTAGCACTTTTGAGTGGGTCTTATAATGACTTTCTCTTGTCCAATTTTTTTTTTTTTTTGACTACTTGCAATATCCTTTACTGATTCTGGTGATCTAGAATTTGGCCATGCTTGAATATACTTTTCTCAATACGATCAATGAGATCGATTATTTCAGAACCATGAAATCTTGGTCTTATAAAGGGTAACATTTTGCACTATTCATTCCCTGCTCCAAAATGTATTAATTTTTGGTCTGAAGGCTACACTTTTATGCGGTATTGACAACATTTTACTTTTCAGCGATGTCCTCGAGTCTTATGAAAGTCTCGTCTGAGCTGTGTTTTGTGTAAACGATAGGTTCTTTTATTCAACTGCATGCCGAAGCGTGATCCTGTTGTTCTCCTGCAACCTGTCGTCAACTTATGTTCTCGAAATGGTATGTTTTCCTAATCTCAATTTGCTGCTTATGTGAAATATATGAGTGTATGTTGGAATTTTTTCAATTGGAAGCATACTGAGTGTTGGTGGTCTTCATTCGCAGGGTTCCCCCTCCATGCGGCTTTCTTTGTGCCCCCTTATTCTAGCTACACATCCGTAGATACACCACAATTCCTACCTTCTGCTACCCAAGATACAACGTGGCAGCAAGTGTTGCAGCGGCATTGGGAATCCATATGGCAAAAGAACCTTACAGGTAGTACTCTGCAGTAACTGCGCCCGCAAGTTTTGAAAGACTTTGCTTGCAACGCGAAAAAAACCTCCCGGAATGTACAATACAACGGAAAGAATGTTGTTCCTTGAGTAATTCTAAGTTGGTTCAGTTCAATTGCAGGAACTATATGACTACTTTAAATTATCCTCATACCTGTTTTCTTGTCTTTCATGTATTTTGACTTTGCATGAACTTGGTCATTGGCTGGAGCCAGTTCACAACTTGACCGAATTTTCTGTGAATGAGCAGGTGGATCCGGTGTTGCTTCTCTTGCTCAGGAGGAAAGACGAGAGCCCCACGTTGAGCTCCTTTCTAGTTTGAAGAACACCTGGGCTGGCCAGCCGCAACCTGGGAGTGTATTAGGTCCATCAAGTGCGGTGTTGCGATCACTGCCAACTGCTGTGGAATTTTTCCGCAACTGCTCTAACCACCATCCTCAGCTCCGGATTCAGGTACCAATAATGAAGGGTTCCTTCACACCTCCAAACTTTAAACCCTAAATCCTGAAGTTCATTACAGGGCTGATGTCTGTAGTGCTCACCATGGCCCTGCCTGCCCCAACCAACGAGCGCCAATTAGCTATCTGCGGTATTAAGGTTCATTAGCTAGCTGGACGTTATTTTTTTGGTGCTTGCACTTGGAAGGAGTTTGGCTAACTGTGGCATTGAATTGGTGGGGGTCGATTTAGCACTTGAAACCATTGTTATAAGCACACTTAGTTTACTTTTTTAAAATTAGAGAGTTTATTTATTGAAAGTTAGTTGATTGATTAAAGTTAGTTAAGTCATTGCAAGTTTAAGTCATTGATTAGGAATGTAAAGTCATTGCAAGTTAGTTAGCAGGACTTAGCACCAAACTGCTAACTGACAACGTGGGAGGTACAAGCATTAAGCAACTAATTCCAGTGAGCTAGTTGGCGCTGCTTGGTTGGTATGGGCGGGGCCTCAGAATATTTATCTAAACCTTTGTGTAGCCTGAGATCCACACTTGCTGCTTGATTTCAAATCTTTATCTGGCTCTTTAGTTTCGTCTTGTTTGATTTAAGGTACAGATTTTGGTTCTCTACAAAATTTGAAAGTTCAATTCGTTGGATGTTTGGCATTAGTTTTACAACCTGGACTAAACTTAAAATCGCTAAGTTCTTGTCGTGTTGGTGCGCAGGTGCTCGTAACAGGCTCATTGTATCTGGTGGGTGACCTCTTGAGACTTCTCAAGCATTGAATTCTCAATCGCCTCCTTTATGGAGTTTATGAAATTATTGAAGTATGTCACAGGGTGGTTGTCCTGGTGCGGTTGCATATTTTGGCAGCCTTGAACTTTAAGATCCAGAAGCTGAGGAAAAAATCGTGCTGGCTTGGGAGCCACATCAAGCAATTGCTCTGCTGATTGTGCTTCCTAAACAAACGTATTTAGTGAGTCTTGTACTTCGCTAACCTACACAGTCCCACTTTTATGAAAAACATTCCTTGCATCTTGCTACCTGGCTGCCTTCACATAGGGTCAAATGTTGAGATTTGTAGCTATGCACATATTCACTTATTTTACTTCTATGAAATGGTTGCTCAACCTTAAGCCTCAAGTGCTAAAAAATGGCCAAGAACAACCCTTATCTCAAATGTGTTTGAAATTCTTTTGTTGCTACATAACTCATTTAACCCCAACGATGGAGCCCATGACCGTGTAGTCAAACTTGAAAGTCCTTCACTTTGAATCCTCCATTTCTTTGCTTTTTACAAGTGAATTATTTTGGTTTTATTTTTCAGAGATGAAATCACATGTTTGGTGTATGTTACAATAAAATTTAGATTTTCTTATAAGAATTTCCAATTATCATGAATTTTTGAAGAAAAAATGAAAGAATTTCATATCAAATACGGAGTATATGATATGTTCAAAAATCTGAAATTTCACATTAGAATTACATTATAGTGTAGAGCATTGTGGTATAAAGAAAAATTTTGTCCCTATTCCATTTTCAGAAACATTGCTATAGATCTTTAACTTTGAACTTCAATAAAATGCTCATTTAAAGAATTTTATCAAAAATTTTAAATGGAATAGAAATTGCACTTCAAAAGCTTAATTTTGTTAGCTTCTCTTAATTGCAAAATAAATCATTTTTGAATGTCAAAATCAAGTTTTAAGGGAAAACACTCAAAATATTAAAAATACACTATTTTGTATTTGTTGGATGATTTCAAGGAGGCCTACTAGATGGAAAAACAAGTTTGTCGGGTATTTTTTTAAAAAGTGTTGAGTGCATTTTAAGTGAATGGAATTGGATATTTCCTTATGGTGGTATATTTTGACTTTTCATTGTGTAGTGTATTTTGGCAACTTCAAGCTCCTTGCTCTTGATGTGACTTTGAACCATAAAAACGATTTTTTTGAAATTAGGCCCAAAGATTGAAATAAATTCATTAAAGTGTGGTTTCTATTCAAATTTGAAAATTTGAAAAATTCTTAAAATTGAGTATTTTGCTGCAATTTGAACTTTGACCTATAAGCATGATCACTTGGTTTTCTAATTATAGGTAGACAAGGTAAATGTCTTTACTCTATAATATTCTATATTGTCACATAAAACAGTTATAGAGAAATTTTAGGTTTTATGAGCTAATTTTGTGCGGAGTGTATAATATAAATTTTTTCTTCACTTTTAAAAAAAACTAAATTAAATTCAAATTTTCACAAAATATTTTGAAATTTTTGTGGCTTACAAAATACATGTAAAACTAGGAGAATATTGAAATACATTCTTTTGTGTTCATTGGAATTTGAAATTTATTTGATTGGTTAATGGTTTGTCTTTTCAGGGTTAAGGATAACTGCATCTAAATGCGTCTAAGTAAGCAATCAAGCCAATATTAAGTGAATAGACTTTGAGGATTATTTGTGTGGTTCATGATTTGCCCTTTCAGGGTTAAGGATGATTCCATCTATATGCATTTAAGTATGCAGTTAAGCTAATTAATATTAAGTGAAAAGACTTTGAAGTTTATTTCTATGAATACAAGTTTGTCCTCGTAGAGTTAAGGAGTACAATCTTATTAGAAGTCAAAAGAATATTCTAATTTTTTTCTTGCATTCTTTAGATACCATATAAATAAATTTTGACTTTTAAAACTACTAGGATAAGGTGTCTCCTGAATCAATCCTAGGCTCTTGTATGTAGAAACAAGAAGTTTTCCGCAAGACTTTATAGGGTTTGGTTGAGAAAGTTGTCATAATTAGCTCAGGTTATCTTAAAGTGTGAGACCTGTAAACCAATCATATTTCTAAATAGCATAGTGAAAATTGGTATATTACACTCTAACTCTTTACAGTGACTACCTTTCCTGCTATTATAGTGGTCATATTGGAGAAGTGTCATATTTGGGAATTAGTATGCAATTGTCACATTAAGGAGGCAATTGAAAATGAAATTTTAAAAAATTTATTGCCTATGTATTTCAAAGCAAAAATGTATAAATGATCATAGTACAATACAAGTACATAATACTAGTACATAATATGCAAAACTTGTACTAATATACAATACTAGTTTATAGTGAAATATAAAATATAATATTAGAATATAATATGTAATATAATGTACAAATACAATACACAATACAATATTGGTGATATATAGCTTGTTTACTTTTCTATATTATCATATATGTTTGTTGATTAAAGTCTCACATTAATGAATATGATAGCCACTTCATTGAGTTTGATTCTTGACTAGAATCATTTCTTCCAAAAATCTTGTTACAATAGAGATATCGTCAAATTAAAGGGGTTATATAAAAGGGGTCAGATTTTAATTATCAAAATGTAGCTGAAAGTGCTTGATACAATCTAAACGAGTAAAAAATATCCAATACCATTACTAAAGTAATTATAGCTTGTTTCTAACTATAGATGCTTATCTAAAATATACAACTTCCATTTATGAGAGCCTAGGGTTGATTTTGAATACTTTTTATTTTCAGGGCTACGAAATTTATAATTTATTCATGTGGTGACCAAAAAATGCAAACTAAGAAAATTATACTGAATCTCCTTTTGACTCAAGAAGGTCCAATAAAATTTTGAACATTCAATGGAGGATGATCTACTGTTGATGCTTTTATTGCTGCACATATTTAGACTTGTTTGATATTAAAATAATTCAACGAACAACAAATACAAGAATATTTTAAATATACTTTGGTCAATTCATTTTTAATTATATTATATATTGTCAAAGCAAAAATATATTGCTAACCATTGTTGTCATTACATGGGAACTATTCCTCTCCATCTCGATGCTAATGGGTCTCTTTTGATTTCTTGTAAAATTGCAAAGACAATTAGATGTGTTCTTAATATTGTAGAATACTTAATGAATCTCTTGCCATGTGTAGAAGGAACATGGTGGTGTTCATTGAATACATGAAATGGTGATTTTCAATCCAATTCTAATCCTTTGAATTCCCATTCCACATTAGGTAGAAGATTGTCTACATTGGAAGGCAACAAAGTAAAATTGGATTGAAGACTAGGGATCGCAATTAAATTTGGGTCAATATTGGACCTAATAATATGTCAAAGTCTTAAGCAAATATTTTTAAATGTTTTTACTTTGTATATTGGCCCATAATTAACTAGATTATGTCATTGTGAAACTATTATGCCGGTATGCCAATACAAGCTAAGAATATCCAATATATAGTACCAAGCATCTCTCAATTGTCCACCTTAATTTTGCCAAGTATTTTTCCATTCAAAGAATTTTGCATAATAATAAATACAATTGCCATTTTTGGTCTCACATAATTCTCACGGAATTCCAATGAAGCAAACCAAAATAGGATCTTAAAAAAGCAAAATTTCATTTTTGGTGAATTTTTTTTTATTTTACATAATAATTTATTAAAAATAATTAGTGAAGAATTTTTTTTAATTCAATTGCATAGATATATAGGAAACATTCATATGCACATCTTCCATATTATAAAAAACCCCATTAAATTTCAAAAATATGATCTAGGTGTTCAATGTGAAGTGTCATATGACCAAAATTTGCAAAGTAAATATATTTCTATATTTAAGTAGATTTTACCAATGTAATTGTATACTCCTACTTAAAGGTACAAACTTAGTCATAGTGTGAGTATGAAAAAATGTATTCTTCATTTCAACAATAGGAGTAGTCACAGTGTCTTCTCCATTGAGATTTTGCAGAAGATTGGAAAGGGATTGACTAAAAATCAGAGCCAATGAGGAGTGACGGTAGGTAAAGAAGGTGTGACGCCCCTTTTTTAGGTGGCCAGCACAAAAAATCAAGAAATGGAAAACCTACTTACTTGACAGGTAAATGTGCACAGAATGCGGATCCAATCGTCGAAGCAAGCTTCAACGACGAGTACAATGAATCGGCAGCCGCAAAGAGCGCAAGGGGTGAAATGGTGAATCGGCAACCATGGGGTGAAAGCGAAGAATGCAAGGGGTGAACACAAGGTAAAAAAATTAGCACACAAGGGCCTCGCCACGCCCATTCTTCACCTTTGGAGGAGAAGAATGGACGTTACAAGGGCTTCGCAAAACTAGTGCGCGAAACTACCGACCCACCAATGATTACCCACCACATGCCCATTCTTTAGAGAATGGGCGGAGAGAAAAGACACTGTGACTACCCGTAATGAACCTACAAGTTATCCATCAGACGTTTTATTTTCCTCGGCAGGTTTCAGGTTTAACCGCTGTAAGTCCGCCGAGAAGTGCATAGACCCGTTTTGGTCCAAATGCCTAACGTCATATGTTCAGCTCGTTGCTGGCGCTAAGGGAACCCTGTGCTCAGCTACAGTTGTTTGCAACCCGGTGAAAACATTACGTAATGCAACATGATCTGTAGAAGCCAACGGGAAATGGCAACCAGAAGGGAAACAAGTGAAAGTGCTTCCATTCAATTACTAGCTCTCCTGCGCAACAATTTCCTATTCTAGTGTCTCCCATTCACACCAGGCTGCCAAGCCGGATTTCCTGACGCTAACAGGAATCGTGAGACACAAAATTCAATATTGTAGTTCCAAACGAAGTTGAAACACAGTTCTAGTTCGGGGCCAGTCTACTGGTGAAATCTATCTCATTTCAGGTATAGTACAAGGGAGACAAAAGCCAAAAAGAATACGGTGCATATGATAGAAGTGGCTACACTTCCTAACAATCCCACTGCCTAGAACATCCCAGCTTCACCACTTGAAGGCTTGACGAACAATTGGGCCCAGTTCCAGTGCCTCGACGTAGCTTTACAGAACGGCAGAGGCCTCTTCATTGCCACCTGAACAATACCTTGCAAAGGGAAAAAAAAAAGGAGAAAAAAAAAGGCTCTGTGATCAACAATGGGGGGGTATTCTACTATGGTACAGATGACATACCTACACTTGATTTCGAGAGCCTCGCTTACTCTGCTCAACCACGATTTGGTAATCCGCTGGGAAGAACACCCATTTCACACTCCTAAACAATATGTCGGGTAACAAGGCTGCCATAACCACGAGTGGCTGCAACAACCAGTAAGTGGCTGAGGGGGCCAACACTTCCACGAACTCCTTGTACGCAGTTGTCGCCAAAGAAGAAGGAAGGGCTCCATATACGATAATGAACAAGTACCAAACGAAAATGCTGGCCCAGATGGCCAAATGATGAATCCAGGTGAAGTAGTGAAACGCCAAGTAGATTTGCAAGTTGGGCACGAGCACGAGCACAGTAAACATGGCTGCTCCGAAGTCTTGCACTCCAGCTACTTGGCCGCCGGGTCGGAAAGCACTCAAGCCTGAATAGATGAGTAGCGGGAAGAAGAAAATGACGGCAGAGTGATAGAGCGAAATCGCAAGCCACCAGAATATGGATCTCTTGTTGAAGAGCTCGCCCCGCTGCCCACTTCCGTAGAGCTCCGGGTTTCTGAAAGCCTGAGCGGGGGTGACGTCCTGATCCAAGATACCAATTATGACGATGGGGACTGAAGTAAACACCGTGTTATAGAAAGACGCGTACCAATCGTTGTACAAAGGGTTCCCTGAAAAGTATGCAAAGATGTTGGAGTAGAAGGCTATCCAGCCAATCATGCACACTTTGTAGAAGAAGTAAAGGATCTGGTCACAACAATCAGTCGATCAGGAAACCGGACAAGGGAAGAATATTTTTAAACATTCAAGATTCTTCAACATGAAATAGTACTAGTACACATACGATGGGTAAAAATATTCCTCCCTTGCAAAAAGTTATATCCATGTATAAGTTCCTTTCGTAACACGCACAAATAGGACAAATCAGAGTAGTTATGTCAGCGTTCTGAGTTATATTATACTGAATGCTGTTCCAGACATAACAAAACGCCCCTTCTATTCTGAAGGATAATGAGATGGAGCACTGAAGAACATATTACCATGAGAGAAATACGGCGGTAACACCACCGTCCATGCACAAGTAGTAAGCGCTCCAAAAACCGGAATTGCCCAATAGCAAAATCACCCGCCATTGCCGCCTGTACAGTACACCACAATAGAATGTCAACATCTGAGTACCCTGTATTTTAAGCTCCATGATAGTACAGCAGTCAACCGCAGCAGAAACTATTACTTAAAAGTTGCAAAACAGTACCTGAGCCCCTTCCACGCCCAAAATGCCGACACCAACGTTGGCGGCTTGAATCATTCCCACGTCGTTTGCGCCATCTCCAATTGCCAAGCACAACCGGTGCAGACCAAGTCCCTTTCTCACAAGAGTGGTGACCTGAGCTTTCTGACGGGGTGACACTCGACAACAAAGAACTGAGGAGCAATTGATGCAAACTTGCAAAAAGAGCTCTTGGAGAGCATCTTCTGCCAAAATGTATGCGAGGGATTGCCCATCTATGACAAGAGCGTACTCACGCGGCTCTGCAGTTGGTGCGTGTCTGGATCGTGTCAAAACGTTCTCCTTGCTGAAGGACCTTTCTCGCTGATCCAAGCCTTCGCCATGTGCCCCAACTTTCTGACCATCTACCAAGGGTACCAATTCGAAAACATTCTGTCCAGCACTTGGATTTCGCGAGTGACGACCATTAGTAGCGCTAAGATTACGCACCAACACGGCACCGCTAGTGCTTAAATTACGCGACAAAGTTCCAGCGTTCTTACTCAAATTACGTGACAGAGTACCAGCGTTCTTACTCGAATTTCGGGGCAGAGTTGCCGCACTATTTCTACTCACGTTCCCCGAAAGAGCACTTTGCACAGATTCAGAGAAACTAGTCTTTCTTTCACTGGTGCTTGTCCCCCGAAGATTTGTCCGTCCTCCCGAGACCAGATCCTGAGCATCCGTTAGCTTCTGCAGAACAAAATTCTTTTGTCCCTGATGAAACAGAGGGCCACGCATCAGAAATAAAACTATACCGACACAAACTGAAATGTTCACTGCTAGAGACGTGCCTAAGGCTTTTCTTAGCTTGGTATCCAACCAGATAAGGAAAGAATCTAAGTACCTCAGATATTTTCTCACGTGACCAACCCTCTCTCTCAGCTCGTTCTTCAATTGCACGAGCATCTGAACCCTCCAGGCTCACAATCAGATTGTCCATGCCTTGCCTAAGTAAACTGCAGACCACACAAGCCCCAAAATCAGTAGAATGGTAAGACAAATCCATCAACGAATACAATAAGCAGGAAACACTACGGTGACGCAGTGACACAGGCTAGGCTTCAAGTGTACAGTATATCAAGAGCCCCATTCGAGAGCTTCACCCTTCAAACATACAAGCGGACGCAGAAACAAAAGAAAAGAAAACAACAAGCTGCAGTAAGAAGGGGCAAGCCAACCTGCAGGCATAGCCAATGTTGATCGCAGTTTCCACCTTGTCCCCCGTCAAGACCCAAATATTGATGCCTGCTCGAGCAAGACGATCAACAGCCTCTGGAACTCCCTCTTGCAGTTTATCCTCAACTCCAGTGCCACCAACAACAGTAAGACCCTGTTCAATCTCCTCCGCCAATTCCTCTGTTCGCAATTCCCTCTCCTTCCCTATCACGGCTCGCGCCTCTGCGAATTTCGCGTGCCACGTGCGGTACTCTTCTTCCTCCAGATGCTTGTACGCTACTACGAGCGTACGAAGGCCAACTTCGCCGTACTCTTTCAGATGTCGCGAAGTCTCGGCAAGGGGTCCGCTGTTCTTCCGATCCACGCGCTGGAGAATCACGGTATCAGCTCCTTTGGAAAGAAGTAACAAGCGGCCGTCAGGAAACCGAACAATGACGGACATGCGTTTCCTTAGACTGCTAAACTCAAGCACATTCAGGAGCTGATAGACTTGATCCGTAGGAGGCTCGCCAGGTCTCAAACTCTCTCTAACATGTAACGTTGTAGGAGTTTTCTTGTAGAAGTAGAACCCGAATTGCTTGGCGGCGACAACCAGAGCAGCTTCGTCCGGTGACTCAGCCCTGTATCGCATCTGAGAGGGCTCCTCAGGAGTACCCTCCGGGATGGCGGTGTGGCAGAGTGCGAGAATTTGGAAGAAAAAACGAATCGCAGCAGAGTCCTTTTCTTCCACCCATTTCCCTCCAAGAAGACGGTCATCATAAAAATTGAACCCCTTCTCTTTGAAAGGATTGTTGTCAGGCCCTAAATCATCTGTGCTATTCTCTATTGTGGTCCCTATATCGACGCTCCTAACTCTCGGCTCTGGTTTCGGATCACGGGGAGAGGGACCGATGGGCATGCCCAGTTTCGTCGCCGCCCGCTCGACTTCCGTCGATCCTTGCCCGTATGAAACCCCTTGAATTGAGCATCGGAAGAAATCCATCTGATTGCTAGTCAGAGTCCCTGTTTTGTCAGAAAATATAGTGTCTACTTGACCTAATTCTTCATTCAGACCAGGCGACTTTACCCTAGCACGTTTGCCCGTGGCCGGATCGTACATTTCCAAATCGTATACCATGAACAAAGCTTGAACCACCCTAACAACCTCTAATGACACATAGAGCGCAATGGGAATCAGATACCCGTAAAGCACGAGACCGCTGAAGAAACCTATAATGCCGACAACGGCAGCCCTGTTCGGATTGTAATAAGGATTACTCTCCGTCGGCCGCATGTACCACAAATTTGTGCCTTCTGCCTTCGTCCGAACGCCTATAATCACACCAGTTAACATGGACATGGCGATCAACAAAAAGAACATGACCCAGATGACTTTGTCCAAGGAGCGGTCCACCCGACTGCGCTTATTCGGAGGAGGGGAAGCATTTTGCATCGACTTCGTGTCATGACCCGTGTAAACCACAACACCTAACACGGTTCCCGTGTTTTGAAGACTGGAGTCTCGCAGGAGCAACTGAGGAGGTCCTACCGGGAGCTCGATCTCATTAATCTTAAGACGCCCTGAGAATGTGTACAAGGACGCATTCGGACCCTCACACAGCAACTCCGCCTTAAAGTCTCGCAGTTTCCTTTCATCTTTCTCGTCAACATTCCATGTCACCTCCAGCGCCTGCCTAACCTGCATAGCAATAGTGCAAAAATGTCCATGAACATCTCCACACATAGGAGGGGAAAAAAATGTTCACAAGCTGAAAAGCCTCAAAGCGAGCACTTTTAAGCGAGGCCTCACCTTCAAATTGGTTTCTCCATCCAGATTCATCGTCTCCACGTAGCAAATGCCATCAGGGCCACTTGATGAGACAATCAACAAATCAGACGGAAAATAGTCACCATCTTTCACTCTCACAAGATCTCCCACACGCAAATCCTTCCAACAACGCTCGACAAACTGTCCGTTCCCATCATGGACTTCAATCGCTCTGTTGTTGAGCTCCCTGTCACCCCTAGCGCGCCGCAAATCTTCCCATGCTTCTCGCATCAGGCCCAAAACGATCACAAAAATGAGAGGCACCCACACACTGACAGCGCTGTAGGGCGCGAACGGCGCCAAAGACAGACCGGCCATGGCCGTAAAATACCAGTAGGCTGCTCTCTTATATTGGACAAATAACGCCAGTGGAACGAAGCTCCACCATGAGTACTTCCTTGTCGAGGTTCTATTTCCGGCATAACTACACATTCAAAATTTCAACGTCAGTCTCTTCCTTTCCGAAGATCCAATACCGCCACACTTCTGCCGGAAGCCTGAAGAAACGCGAGAAAGAAAAAACGCGCACCTGAAGAGACCGTGATCGGGTCGATTGCAATGAATTGTGCGAGACTCTTCGTCAGGGACTGTGCCATTCGCCGCTCCTAGATTTGGCCCCTTTCTCCTCTTCCAGAACTTCATGATGCTGACCATTTCCGAAAAAAAATCACTCTAATTTTCTTTCTTTGTCAGCTTCGTCGCTCTTGAATCGCGCTCTTGAACACCTTGCCATTTCGGTGGAGCCAATCTTACGGCTCCATAAAACGTGCAATTCGCGTACATTTGCGCAACAAGTCGGTAGAGATCTCTAAGTTTGGGGACTCACGACGAGACTGTAAGCAAGCAAGCAAGAAGTCAATCAAGCTGTCAATTCTCTCTCGCTCTCCAAAGCTGGCGCGCTTCAAAATACAAAAATTCCAAAGCCTCCAAACACTACAAACCAATACTGACTCTAGATTACAGAAATAAACCTCTCCCCGACGATTCTCACAAAACACCCAAACTCACACATTTCAACGACCAGCAAACCTCCGCTACGACAAGGATTCTCAAAATCTCAGCTCCTCCAGGCCAAAAAGTACTCAATAGCTAACAAATTCCCAACATCTCAAAACAGCATGCAACCGATACCGACGCTGGACTACAGAAACAAAACTTCTCCCCGACCAAGAAGAACAAAACCAACCCATCTTCATTAAAGCAAACCTCCGCTAACGGATCCAAAAGAAACCCGCTACACGAACAATTTTTCAAAATCTCATCTCCTGCAGACAACAAAAAGACGAAATCCAAGCCAAAAATTCTCAAAAACTACCAAACGCAAAGCCACACCCCCTCACACCCCCAAAAAACGTCGCAACCTCGTACCAGCCTCCACCAGCAGCATCCAAACAACTGCGACAAAATCCTCTCCCTCCCTCCCGTCTCGTTAGTCAGCCGTCTCGCACACCTGGCAAGTCTTATTACGAGAGCAGAAACAAGCTTCCTCCTCGGTTTTCTGTTTTCACCGCGAGCATTTTGAACCGTGAAAAAAGTGCTCCGCAACTGTACTGTACAGTGAGGCTGGCGTCGGGGAGGGATGAGAATCGAAAGAATCTAGTGAAGGGTACTAGGGCATCGTAAGGGAACGAACGGGCGGGAGAGAAGGTAGAATTGAAGCTAGTAGCTTTAGTGTAGCGCACTAGCGCGGTAAAGCTCGCTAGACGCTTCGTGAGAAGGGACTGACAGAGCTGCAGAGGATCAGCAGCAGCTTCGTAAGAAACAGCCGGTCTGGGTTCTGTCCCATCTGTGTATCGCTGAGTGTTCTCGTATACTGGTTGTTCACTTCCCGGCCAGGCTATGGCGCGGACAGAGCTCCGCTTGGGTGGGGCGGGGTGGGGCGGGGCGGCGCTCGGAGACTCCTCCTGCTGGTGTTGGGAGCACGCGTCATGCTGGTTTCGCTTCCGGAATTGGGAGGCAATCCAAGTGATGGTGCTCATCACGGCACGGTAGTAAATGTTGTGATGAAGAGAGCAAACAAGAGAGATATAACTTATATATTATGAGGGTTATCTTATCACATATATATATGGAGGATCATAGCCTCCGTAGTACCACTAAAAATAGAGGGAGTACTACTTTTATTTTAATATAAATACACTTAACCTAAGTTAATTGGTTGACTGGGATCGTCATCTTATCTTATCCTATCTTGTCTCAACACTGCTCCTCGATCCCAGGTTACCTCGTTAAAAAACTTAACTGTGATAAAAAACTTTATAAGGAAAATTCACAGAAAGAAAAAGAGCATAACCTATTGTAAAACAAGATCTTGAAGAGATCGTATGCCGGCTTCTTGAACCAATCGTTTGTGGACGTAGGCAGGAAGTGCCTTTGTAAGAAAGTCAGCAATGTTGTGGGAGGATTGAATTTTCTTCACTTCAATTTGTCCTAACTCAATAAGGTCTTGAGCAAATCCAAAGATTTGTGGACTGATGTATTTTGTTCGATCAGCCTTGATGAATCCACCAGTTACTTGTGCCACGCATGTTGCATTATCTTCAAATATCACTGTCGGTTGTGTGCCGTGGTTGAGTTCACATTGATGTGAAATGATCTTGTCGATTGTCCGCAACCAAACTGCTTCTCTTGTCGCTTCATGAAATGCTATTAACTCCGCATGGTTGGTTGATGTGGCGGTCACTGTCTGCTTGACGGACTTCCATGATATTGGTACGTTGTTTCGTAAGAAGATATAACCTGTTTGAGACTTGCCGGTGTTTTCGTCTGACTTGAAACCAGCATCTGCATATCCAACTAAATCTGATGTTCTATTCTTTGTATAATGTAGTCCTAAGTCTTCAATTCCACGGAGGTATCTAAAAAGATGCTTGATTCCATTCCAATGTCGCAATGTAGGCTTCTGGCTATGCCGAGCTAGCACGCTTGTTGTGAATGATATATCCGGCCGAGTATAAGTAGATAGGTATAGTAAAGCTCCGACCGCTGTGAGGTACCATTGCTTGTCATATTCCTCCTCCTCCTCCTCGCAAGGTCGGTATGGGTCATCATAGGTCTTGCTGCGGCCAATCATGGGAGTAGATAAAGGATTTACTTGGTCCATATTAAAATTCTTAAGCAATCGTTGAGTATAAGCAGTTTGATGTAGAAATATACTTCCATCAGGCAAGTGTGTAATCTGTAATCCAAGACAGAAAGAGGTGTGGCCGAGTAGTTTCATTTCAAACTGGGTTGTTAGCAAATTCACCGTTTTACGGCAAGCGGGGGGGGCGTACCTACAAGGTTGAGATCATCAACATATACGGCAATTATCACAAATCCGTGAGCTTCCTTCAAAGTAAATATACACAAAAGGATAGGGTTGTGCTGGAACTTGTGGTAAAGCAAAAAATCCCTCAAATGTTGATACCACATGCGACCTGCTTGTTTTAATCCATAAAGGGCCCGTTGCAGTTTAAGACTAGAATACTTGCCCGAAGTATCAGTCAGAGGGGGCATAGGTAGGAAATCAGGAGGAGGCTTGATATAGATTTTGGCATCTAAATTTCCATAAAGGTAGGCTGTTACGACATCTAAAAGTGTGGTTTCCAAAGAATGTTGTACAGCTAGGCCAAGTAGATATCTAAAGGTAGTGGCATCCATAACAGGAGAATAGGTAAAGGCAAAATCAATGCTGGGACGCTGATTGAATCCTTGAGCCACTAATCATACTTTGAACTAGACTACTTGCCCTTGGGTATTTCGCTTTCGGGTAAAAATCAACTTATATCCTACAGGCTTAGTAGGAAAATTGGTCAATAAAGGACCAAAGACTTGATGTTTTCTAAGAGAAGAATACTCAGCACTAAGAGCGACTTGCCATTGCGGCCAATTGGGGCTGGATTTTGCTTCATCTAACGTGAGTGGGTCAGGATCAGCACTAAGTATCCGGGTAATGAAGGTGGTCACAGATGGACCATCTTCAGGGAAACAAGAAAGCTGTGAATCAATATCAAGTGAAAAAGGTACATCACTGTGTAGGCTAACATGATTAAGACGGGGGCGTTTGGGTATAGAAGCAATAGGGTCCGACTTATATTTGGAAGGGATGATACTACTGGGGGTAAGCCCTGTGCCAGGGAGGGGGTTTCTAGTAATGCGGGGGCCATCACTAAAGCTGTCTGGTAGTTTGTCTGCAAGGGACTGTAAGTGAATAAGTTTCTTGACCTCGGACTTAGCTAAGGCTATGCGGGGGTCAAGGTTGTTAATGATGGTTTCAGGTGCCTAAAATCTAAAGCAGGGGTTATGGCATTTGGCAAACTAGGAAAAGTATTCTCTTTAAAATGACAGTTGGCAAATCGAGTACGAAGTAGAGTACCCGATGAGGGTGAAACATATCGAATGATGCTAGGGGAATCAAAATCAACATAGATCCCTTCCTGACGGTGACTACTCATCATTTTCCTATGAGGTTCAACAACGAGAATCCATACTCTACAGCCAAAGACACAAAGGTAGGAAACATTGGGACTCATCCAGATATTAGCTCAAGAGAAGAGTGAGTATTGAGCAAGGTAGGACGGAACCTGAGTAGTGTTGCTGCATGGAGAACTCCACGCCCCCACATTGTGCTAGGTAACTTTGCATGGATTAATAAAGGCCGGGTGATGAGCTAGATCTTTTTGATATACGCCTCCGCCAATCCATTTTGGAAATGCTCATACGGTACAGAGTATGTAAGTGAAATCCCGGTAGCAACACAATAATCCTCAAAGGTGTGAGATCAAAATTCTTGGGCGTTGTCCATCTTTAAACTCTTCACAGGATAGTCTGGATGATGAGTCCGAAACTTAATAAGCATGGTCAAAAGCTTGGAGAATACCATGTTTCGGGTGCTGAGCAGAGACACCTCCAAGTGTTTGCCTGAAGCATCAAAAAGCACAAGAAAATATTGAAATGGTCTTGAAGACGGAGTAATAGGTCCA
Source organism: Neckera pumila (assembly GCA_963969595.1). Classification (NCBI taxonomy): domain Eukaryota; kingdom Viridiplantae; phylum Streptophyta; class Bryopsida; order Hypnales; family Neckeraceae; genus Neckera; species Neckera pumila. Next base: position 12,096,205 of record OZ018415.1, read on the forward strand.
CATATATCACCTTGTAGGCGTTGTAATATAGGGGGGAGTTCCATTGGTAGCTTCCATTGTGAAGGGCGCTTAATAAACTTTCCTTGTGAACATGTTGCGCAGCTCCCGACCTTGTCAGCATCACTTGTGTACAAATTGTGTCCTTCCAACAAAGGTAACATCCTCCTGAAATAATAGTGCCTAGATGGCCCAACCGACTATGCCACAATCCAGTCTTAGCTGGAAAGGGGAGTATCAAAGCAGAGCCCCGTGGGTTGCTATCACATAGTCCATCGACTCCTGCTTTCGCAGTGGCAAGGGACTGTCGGCCTTGCCTGAGTTCCCGGTACTCTTCATCATCTCCTATCGAAGTAGAGAAGTGGAAAGCTGACTCCTTAGGAGGGCTTATTAATATCTCATATAGGCTGGTAACTCCTGCTTTCGCAGTGGCAAGGCGTTGCTGTCCTTGCCTGAGTTCCAATATCTCTTCATGGTCATCCAGCACAGTATAGACATCCATCCCATTGGCTCGTAAGTCCCGGTAGCTAATCAGGCTCCGGGGGGCATCAGGGACATACATTGCTTTTTCACACAAGAGGGGGGTCGCCCCAGGCAATACTATAGTTGCCTGGCCCTCTCGGAACCGAAAGTTCCGACTTCCAGCAATTGTGATGATGTCACAAGTTCGCCAGGCAGCTACATCATGTCCAGTAAATACGAAGTATTTTGGATCTCTCAGAATTGTATGTGTTGTGGCACTGTCTATGAGAGCTATATCTGCAGGAGCTATATCTGTGGGACGTAGTTCTTCAGAGATAAGTACCATATAATTTTCGGTATTTATATCGGAAGAGGAAGGGGCATCTAGCATATGAGCCTCTCTCTTTTCATTTCTAAGCTTCTCTAGCTCTTCATACATACTAACGAAGTGCAGCAATCTCGGGCAATATGCGCTTGACGGCCGCACTTGTGAAAAGTACGCTTGTCACCAAGAAAAGATGACTTTTTATTGAAAGTTCTATCAAACGGACGAGAAGAGCGAGAATCATGATGAGAAGAGCGATCTGAGAATCAAGACTGTGAGACTCTATCAAAGGAGGGTCTAGAAGAATTAGATTTATCTTTCGGGTTGTGCCGATTTGGCGACTGTTGTTGCTTTTGCCTCATGCCCCGTGGCTGTCGTCTCGAGATCTCCAAAGTGTGAGTCTCCTGAGGGGGTTTTGCTTCCGCGTTTTTAAGTAGGAGCTGGTGCTGCTTTTCAGCAAGTAAGAAATAAGACATTAGTCGAGAATGTTTCTTGAACTTCATATTTCTATATTGTTGGGCTAAAAGGGCAGAAGCAGGAGGAAAAGTGGATAGGGTTTTGTCTATCAATTCTTTCTCTGTGACTTTATCACCATAAAGACATAGTTGTGCAATTATGCGGTGCAATTCGTCATTAAATGAAAGAAAATCAGGAAAATCAAAAACACGAAGAGCAATCCAATCATTGCGAGTTTGAGGAAGGAAGATGGTTTGCTCATGATGAAATCGATCATGGAGTTGGCTCCACAAGTCCGCAGGGTTGTCAACTTGGATGTATTGTTGTCGGAGAGAGATGTCGAGGTGGCGTCAAAGAATAAGCAGCGCTTTCCACTTTGATGATGTTGGAAAGTCCTCCTCAGATTCAGTGTTTAGCGTGTCGTCCAATTCCTCCGCATAAAAATATGTCTTCATGTCGATGCTCCACTCCATAAAACTACTACCATCTGCCTCTAAAGCATCAAACAAAAGAAGTTGCACTCAAGAGCTAGTTTCCCGAGGGTGATTTGCATCTGGTGTAGACATCGCAGCTAAAAGCAAAAAAACAGAGTAATAGAAAAAAAAAATAAGTAGAGACAAGATCGTGTTGATAACGTGTTGTGATGAAGAGAGCAAACAAGAGAGATATAACTTATATATTATGAGGGTTATCTTATCACATATAGATATGGAGGATCATAGCCTCCGTAGTACCACTAAAAATAGAGGGAGTACTACTTTTATTTTAATATAAATACACTTAACCTAAGTTAATTGGTTGACTGGGATCGTCATCTTATCTTATCCTATCTTATCTCAACAGTAAGGACCAGTTTCCATGGGAGGCTGGATATGGAGGCCCATCCATGGTGCCGACGGGCAAGGGAGGAAAAAATTGCAAAAATCTCTCCATTTCAAACAACCCAGGAAATGAGGTTCAGCCGGATGTCTAGAACCTCCAGTGCTGTTTGCGCCTTTTGCAATGCTAGAGTCTGGAGATCCGGTTCTGGACCCCCTCTAGACCCCCATGGAAACGAGCCCTAAAGTAGGAGGCTCATAAATGGAGCATCTAAGGCTGATCCGCCTGTTTCATGTATTTCCTTGGTCGGGAATATTTTTAGCTCATTTTTCAGTCAAAGAGAAATTGATGAGGAATCTAACCCAAGTGATTTCCTATTTTTTTGAGCATTTTTGAATTACTTATGAATTTTCAAAAGTAGGTCCCTATTTATAAGCCTAGGTCTTTCATAAACAATTTACTTGCAATTCTTAATAAAAAGGGGGAAAGCAAAGAGAATGATTGGCTCTTGCAATTAATAATGCTTTTTTCCTTGATTCATTCAATGACTATATGGTCAATTCCAAGAAACAACTCATATTCATTTCACAGCCTTTTATAGGATCCATTCTTAATGCCCGCTTAGTTTTACAACCTCCTACCTTACTGGGTTTACTTAAACTTAACTTCTCTACTATAGGGTGCTATGCTTAGGGCAACCCCACGGCTAATGAATCAGAGAGGCGTGCTTGAGGTGGCCTTCAACTTCGACCGGGCCAGTGGTGACGATTTGCCCCACATGGAAACTCCAAACAACGCACGCCGAATGGGGAAGTTCTGAAATCAAAAAATTCAATCTATTACGTCATAGACAAGCAACCCTTGCGTGACGTTTGATGATGGTGGATTTCTTCTTCTACACTATTTCATTGGACCTTGCAGCATTACCTCGGAAATGACGTCAATTCCTTTCTCAAATTAAGTATTTGACCTCCATGGCGTGCCACGCCCAACACTCACCATTTGCCTAGACACTCTTCATTTTTGGTTGTGGCCGGGCATGTTTTTTTGCTTAGCGTGTGTGTCATGGGGCAATTTCCAAGCCACGGCCCACTCATTGCCTATGCTGAGTGCCCATGTTTTTTTTCCGACAATTTGGAGCAAAATCGCACCAAATTTTTTGGCTTGGCACCAAGGCTATAGGAAAAAATCAAAGAAAAAAGACCATAAATTGCCTAAGTTGTTCCAATTTTTGAAATAATTTGGATGAAGTTGTCAACTTTAAATGAAATTCATCCAAATAGTTACGTGGATGAAAAAAAAGATCTATCCAAAATACAAATGAATATTAAATATTTGGGCAACATCATTTTTTTGTTTGTCGCCACTTCAACGCTACTCGGGAAAAACAAAAATAACAAAAACTGGTTGAGTGCCTTCTGGGAGCTGCCATCAAGAGTTGCTCTCAATTCCGTTCACTGAATTGCTGGGGGTCTGAATTAGTGTGGGCAGAAAATGGTTTTGGTGTTGACTCAGGATTGACAGGTGAGATCACTGGGTTTAGCTGGAGTCCCTGTGGCGTTTGGTATGGTCAGTATTGGACACCTCCCAGGGTGACAAAATAATTAGTATGGTACCCCGTGGTCAGGGTTGGGCAAAAAGAAAAGAAATCTCAAATTAGATGCCTAACATTTTAACAATTTATTTATTTGAGAAGGTGTAGTAGAAAAATGAATCTTGCAAAATATTTTTAAATATTTTGCATTTGTTAAACCACATTTTTGAAATTTAATTAATCATATGGTAGGAAATGTTGACCTTGCCTATTGGGTATAATATTTGAGGCTCTACACAGGATAACATTCTAAAACACATAGCAATACATGATGTGACATTTGTTGGTGTAGAAAGTAGTGAGTGGGAAAAGTAATTCTTGAATGATCGGAATTGGATGACTTTAGACATTGGCTATCGGTCAATAGTACTTTTTGGCTCCCAAAAGTCATAATAATTTCAATTTTGGGAATAAACTTCTGAAAATTTTGCTATCCTCATATTTCCTATCTTCCTACATGGGAAAAATTTCCACCACCTCATATTGTACATGATCTGCTCCAAAATAGCTTAAATGGTCGGTTACTAGTGTAGCAAATTTCTTATTTTGAATAACCTTGAATCCAAACTAGTGTGCATTGTGCAGGGAAATTGGTTTTTGGTGCTAAGGCAGTGTGCTCTAAAAGCGACCATTTAAGTGTTGTTTGCCCTTTTGAGGAAGCTAAACTCTTTGAAACAATTGTCCGTAATTTTTTGTAGGAAGAAAAATGGAATTGGCATCTAACCCAAGTCAGATTTCATATTTTTTGGACCTTCATGGAATTACTTACAAATCTTTGAAGTTGAAATGCAGCAGTCACTAAAACCACAGGCCACCTTCTGAAATGTACATTGTTGGTACAGTGAAGCAAGCAAAATGTCCCTGTGTGCCCCATTATCAATTTTTAGAAGCCAGTCACTTTTAGAACAGACTACCCGCCGTTATCTCATGATTGATAGCTGCCTGTAGCTGGGATGTTTCCGTTCATCTGGCACAATCAGTCCGTGTATTTCTTACACAAAAGTGCTGGGGATCTACACTAAATTAGTGTAGGAAGAATTCAGTACGGCTGGGTTCTCTGCCATTATTGACATGTGAGATCATGTACTGAGGGCTTGACTGTATAAGGTATGCGTTGGTCGTGCATCTCCTTTGTGGAAATAATAAGTTGAGAAGCCAGAGGCATTGACCCTGAGACTATCGTGAGTCCACATTGCAGGTACTTGAAATTTAGTGATATTGACACGTGAAACCATTTCCAACTGAGAAACCTTCTGAAGTTGTCATGGGAACTTGCTCTACTATTATGCCACATTGGTGCACGTATTTGGAATGGAAGTCTGTCTGCATTTGAATTTTCAATGGCAGGAGCAAAGGGTGGAGCATACCCAAAGGCCACTTGCATACCCAACTTTGACAGCTTGACTGTAATGCTTTTAGATAAGGTAAAGCAGCCCATTGTGGTCAGAATTAGGAGTCTGCCATCATCCCATCACCAAAGTTTTTCAATTTTTTTTCCATGTGAAGACAAGTATGAGAATTTGTAAAGGCAATTGAAATCATAATTTTCAAACAAAGTATGAATTGGCTATGAATTTATCAAGTGTTCAGCCCAAAAAAAGTCAGTAGACTACCCCAAAACCAACATGCAAGTGTATCCATAATGCTCACCTACCTCTTCTAAAGGAGACAATTTTCTTTTATATGTGGATGGCCATAAAAAGTCACTTCCTACAATGACTTACACTGCATGTTTCTAATAAGGTTACTAATTACTCCATTGAAGTTAGGTGAGATATTGATTGTGGTCAAAAAAAACACAATGGGGTCATCATGTGTCCCCCATGGGTCATTTGACCACAATGGGCTGCTTTACCTTACTACTTAGGTGGAACATGAAGGGGAACAACACAACTCAAAATCTTCCAAAAAAATTAGGAATGTAGGATGGAGGTAAAACAGGGTGAACTTTCATGCAAAATCAGAAATGTGTCTCATTTTCCACGGCTGGAACTGCGGCTTCACTGAGTTCTGGTGATGGTTTTGATTCTAAGGTAGGAGGCTGTAAAACAGAGCGGGCATTAGGAATGGACCCTATAAATGGCTGTGAAATGGACATGAGTTGGTTCTGAAATTGACCAGTATAGTCATTGAATGAATCAAGGAAAAAAGCATTATTAATTGCAAGAGCTAATTAATCTCTTTGTTATCCCCATTTTTAATTAGAATTGCAAGTGAACCGTTTACAAAAGACCTAGGCTCACAATAGGGACTTACGACCCAATTCTTTTGAAAATTTATAAGTAATTCAAAAATGCTAAAAAAATATACGAAACCACTTGGGTTAGATTCCTCATCAATTTCTCTTTGTCTGAAAAATGAGCTAAAAATATTCCTGTCCAAGGAAATACATGAAAAAGGCAGACCAGCTTTTAGATGCTCCATTTCTGAGCCTCCTACCTTATGTGAGTAGGCTAGAGGGTCACTTTGGCCAATCCAAGGATCAACAAGGACCCGCCATGATTAGAATTCATATGATCTTGTGGTCATTTTCACCGCATAGAAATGAATGGACATAAATGTAAAAATTTAAATCAAGTTGTTGATTTTGTAATACCTAACCTCTTCCGTCAAATTTGAGGTCTCAATCTTGATTCTGACTATCATAAATTCAAATTTCCCAAATTTGATCATGCATACTAGTGGTGAATTATACGAGTAAGGTAGAACCATCTATTTCCAACCAAAATCCCATATCCAATCTCTAGGATGCAACTTTTCCAACTAAGGCTCAAACAGATTGGCAACCAAAGTTTGAAATGTGTTTTTTCCACCTATTCAGGTTATAAAGTGTACGGGAAGTAGTGAGTGGGAATGCAATCTCTTGATTGATCGGAATTGGAAGACTCTAAACGTTGCGTATGGATTTGGACTACTTTTTGACTTCCAAAAATCACAGTAATTTCATTTTTTGGAAATAAAATTACCAGAAAATTACAATCCCCATATTTCCTATCTTCCTTACTTGGGAAAAATTTGCATTGCTTCATACTACTTGTGATCGGGTATGGTGCTCGGACCTTAAATTCTTTATTTTTCCCCACGTGAAAAGACCACAAGATCTGGATGAACTCTAGCCCTAGACCCCTCCCCAAGACCGGGACGGACGGATGACCCGCTCTGCGCAACTGAAATCCTCATCCAATCCCCTTTCGCTTTGAACGGGTATATTTGGACGATATCTGTTAGGATGGGAGCCAATGAAATTGCTTGCCTGGCTCATCCATGGCCGGATGCTGCACTCCGTCAATGATTGAAGCGACGGAATTCAGGAGTTGAGTTTTCCGTCTATTATGGACTCACTGACGGCAGGACTGAATGCAGCTGCAGGATGATATTCATCCAATTGAATGCTTTTTACCACATGATATTAACCCAAATTATTTCGAACTATTATTTACAACAAAATGTTATTTATTGCAAAATATAGTTTGAATTTTCTTTTAGCCCCAAAACGCTTGAGTGAATGTTTTGTATCCTATGGATGATTTGGGGAAGCCCTCAAGGATGGAAAAAAATCCATTTTTTCATCCCTTCTCTGTGGGGTAGTTGCGCTTGAGCCCAATTTCAATCAAAAGGTGTTGGATGTTCCCTCCTTGTGACATGTTTTGACTTTTCTACATAAAAATATGGAAATTTATGGATCACCTTGTAGTATATTTTGGCAATTTTTGTTCCTTAAAAGAAATCTGAATTTAGATATACAAATGATTTAAAAAATTTGAGACCCAATAATGAAATGAAGTATATTAAGTATAGTTTGTACACCAATTGAAATTTGAAAATTAATAAATTTGAATGTTTTATTAAAATATGAACTTTGGGCCTATTAATGTAGAATGTTGGTTTTCTAACTTGAAGATTGCATAGTAAATTTTTTTGCTCCATGGTGTTTTAAACCGTAATATAAACCTTTGGAGAAGTTTTCAGATTTTTAAAGCATAAGTTCTAAATTTTTCTACTTTGTATTCAAAAATTCACAATTACATTTTTCACCCAAAAATCTGAAATTTATGTAACGTCTAGAAGACTTGTAATTACATCTCTACAAAATAAATACAACAAAATTTTGTTCATGTATAGATGCATAATGGGAAAATACAAAGTGAAGAACTTCAAGGTTTGAAAAAGTGGTGATAGCGCGTCCTTTCTCCGTAAACAAAAACTCCCTTGGAAATATAATAATGAAATCTTATGAGTATTCTTTTCATTTCAATGCAAAGTTTCATACAAGTGACAAGGATGGCTTTCAATTTGACACTCATGGTCATGCATAAATATTTTTTTGGCAATTTGTTGCTGGATACATACCTAAAATCACTTACCAACAACAATGCTAATGGAAACTTGAGGTTTTTGGGAGCACTTATTCACCAATTTCATCCAAGGTTAGGTTAAAAGTTTGTCAATTCTTTCTTATTAGCATAAATTCCATAACTCAAATGCATCAATAAGGTTCGAAATAGCAAAAATAGGCTTCTTCATCCTATAGTTGATTGCCACATTGGTGATATGTAAATCTCCAAAAAAATCATGCTATTCATAGCCCCGCAATTCCAACCAATGTTTGGAATGAATTGCTAGTTAGTTCATTGTTAGCTGGTGGAATTAAGAAAATAATCGGTTGCAATTTGAAAACATCATAAAAAAATTGGTAAAATTTTTTATAAAATTTTCATTTGGAGTATAAAACAGAAAAAAAAATCCGGACTCAATGGGTCTTTCAAAAACCGGATCAATATCATTCATATCTTTAACCACTATATCTCCAAGGCATTTTTTGGCTTTGAAACTACTGAATACTGTCATTTCTGCTACAATCACTCCCTAAACCAGTGTTTTTTTAGAATCTAACCATAGGATCTTGTACTTCACTTATCTTAGATCATGTAATAAACATTTCATGAAGTTTGACCATACGGATTGGAAGATATTAGCATTTGAAGTTGGAAAAAGAATTTTTTTTTAATTGTAGCCTACAGTTTCAGATGACTTTGGCGGCCATTTGTGGATTTTTTTTGCACTACACACCATAAAGTTAATTTTTTTTATGTTGAACATTTGAGTTGAGAGTCGGGGAAAAAAAATTCAGAATGTTAAAACTTGATTTTCACATACGAAAAAATGGTTAAGTAGAAGTAGGTCCAAAATTGAACTAAACACTAAATTATTAATAGCTCTTAGGTGGAATTAAAACATCACAATCCCAATGGTGGGATTGTTCTTGCAAACAAACTTAACCTCGTCAAAAAAAATTGAATTTTTTTGAAAATTGCATTCTATAAGAGTTTTTTTTTAAATGCTTAGATTGCCCAAAAAACAACTTTCTCATTTTGAGTTCAAATACAGTGAATCAAAGCTTCAAATGTCGACAAAAACATGATCTTTGAGGGATTTTTTTTTTTAAATTCAGTTTTTTTAAGCTTTTTTTTACTCGGCAAACTACTTTTCTGACTTCAAGTGGCATAACTTTTGCTCTCGAGCACCGATTGAAAAATAATTACATTTATAGAAAGCTAATGTGATTCCCTATCTTCAAAAAAGTTTCAAAAAATACTGTCAAAATTTCAGGGCACCCAAGCCTGCCCAAAATTCCAAGTGTCCCCAGAGGGGACTTTGGGGATTTAGTGGTTAAGATAGGCTGTTTGTTTGTTTTGTTAGTTTGTTTTGTTTATTACGGTGAAATCTTCCAGACCATGAATTTCTTTGGACCTATGGTGTAAAGTTATTGAATTTTGAAGTTTTTATGAATGTTTATGAATTAAAAAATCAATTTTTTTTAGTTTTATTTTAATTGTGGCAGCAGCATAAGGTACACTAATAAGTTAGTGGGAATTCAAGGAAATTAGCAACTGGTATTCCTAGGCAAACTCTGATCTCGACCACTGACCATCACAGTCCCGTCCAGACTGGCTCCCTCCTCAGTGGCGGGGCCAATTTTGACTTTTTTTCTCGTGCCTCGAGTGCTGGTTTACTACTTAGAGCGACCCCACGGCAGGGGCGCCAAGAGCCCTAACACGGCCAGTGACCGCGCGCTGTCCATTTTTTTTGCCCCACAAGAGACTCACCAAGCATAAATTTATGGCCGGCCACGCCCAAATTTGCACAAGGGACGGGCAAATGGTGCACCTTGAGCGTGCCGCGCTAAGAGAGTATTAATTGTTTGCACATGCTTTCTGAGGGGAGTTAACGCAAAAAGCTAAGGAATATGACGTCCTCAATGCTCATGATCCTCTTTATAAAGCTTTTTTTTATTGAGAATGCCATCACAATCTCCAACGAGGTCCTATATTGGGGTTCCATTTTATTGTGTGCTCGAATTCCAAGGCAATGACAAAGCTTTGCTGTGTTGACATTCCCTACTAGGCGTGGGACACAGATTAAAATAGGAAGTTGGATGGAACTCCAAACCACAGTTGGCGCCCCTCCTTGAAGTGTTTGCTGTGGGGTTGCCCAATATAGCACCTCATTGGAGATTGTGATGGGATTTTCAATAAAAAAAAGCTTTATAAAGAGGATCATGAGCATTGAGGACGTCATACTCCTTAGCTTTTTGCATTAACTCCCCTTGGAAAGCGTGTGCAAACAATTAATACTCTCTTAGCACGGCACGCTCAAGGTGCACCATTTGCCCGTCCCTTGTGCAAATTTGGGCATGGCCGGCCATAAATTTATGCTTGGTGAGTCTCCTGTGGGGCAAAAAAAATGGATAGCGCGCGGTCACTGGCCGTGTTAGGGCTCTTGCTGCCCCTACCATGGGGTCGCTCTTAAGGGAGGCAACCCATTCCCAACTACCTTTCCATTCTGGCTATATAGACTGTTATGAACAATGATTAATTATGGCATGGTTCCCAAGGCAATTGTGGCACATCAGGATTGTCTCCAAGACTTTCAATATGGAGGCTGCTAAATCCATCCCACAAAGGTGGGACCAGCAGGCTGGATTTACCTCGGGGGAAAACACTGGAATTTTTTATTTGCTCCAAAAAAAAAAATTGCAAATTTTGAATTCATATTTGCAATCAGAGGGCCCAAATTAGCGGATGGGGGTGGGGGTGGGGGGTGGGGGGCTAGAAAGAATCCCTACACACGGCTCAATCATATGGTTTTTTTTTTTTACTTTTACCTCCAATAACCCCCAATTTACCCTGCTGTTCCCACCTTTGTAGGACATATTTAGCATCTTGCTTTCAATATTGCAACCAACCCTTGGTGGATTTTACAACCAACCCTTGGTTGGAAATAGGAAAGTCTCTATGTCCAAAATGGGTCAACCAAAATCTTTAAACTAAAAACTTTAAAGTAAATACATTTTGAGAAATAAAAATCTGTAAAACTATGAAAACCTTTCTAACTCTACTTCTGAATTTCCTCGTTGAAGAAACCCAACTTGCAATATGCGTAATTCCTTAAGTGATCGAAAATGGGTTGCCTCCCCCTCCCTACTTGTCAACGGCGGAGGAGTTCACTAAGCTTACCGTTACTGTAAGCGCGAGTGAGGCAGGAGCAGCGTTTTTTTAAGGGGCGAAATAAAGCCAGATGGCGAAAAAAAAAGGGGAGGGTTCCAAAAAAGGGGTAAAACAGGGTAAACTTAAAAATTCTTGGAGCCAGGAATTTACCATCCAGCATCATCAGGTCGCCAGGACTCGCCAGGCTGCAAACACTGTGTCGCCCTCATCATTTGGCTACATGCGGGGAGATGGGGCCACCTGGCGAAATCTTGTGCAAGATTTTGACGTTCTGGTGCCAGCTTGAGAGTACCTTGGCGAAAGGCAGCGCTATTGGCTGATGTTGTTTCGCCAGGACATGAAGCCTGCGTAGAGGTTTGTGTCGCCAATTTTTTATTTGTAACTACTATGTCTGTACTCTTCCGTTCTTTTCTTGGACTCCCAGAGATGATGAGCAATTGAGCAGTTTGCGGTAGTGGAAGCAATTCTGAACAGAATCAAATACGTGGTTGCGATCATGCCGCCCTCTAGGAGTGCTGCAATTCATAGTTTAGGGTCCGCAATTGCTCAATTTCACAGTCTGTTCTCCACGTTTGAAGAAGGATTTAGGGTTTGCATGCGCTGTGCTTCCGATTTTCCGTTGTTTGACTTGTTTCTGCTCTTGCTCATGCGCTCATTGTTTTCTTTTCTCGTTAAATTTTCACGAATCTTTACGTTCTATTTTGTTTAGGGTCACGTTCCTGCTGCAGCTTTTTGTTGTCACTTGTCACTGATCGTGCTATTTTGTTTCACTGAGATTTTTGAGTGACTGGTTTTTGCATGTTTGCTTGGTGACACGGTTTGGTGATAAGTGGGAGAGTGGGAGGTGAGTGGGTCAATTTGTTGTCACCGCAATGGTGGTCGAGAAAGGTTCAGCATTGTTTCGTTATTATCAGCGCCTCCCGAGCATTGGATCGTCGTCTTCCTCATCAGGGATCACCCCGACGGCCCTGCATTCTGGGTCAATTCATTCTAACGCATCTGTATTGAACGTCCCTTGCACTGGCAGTTTAGGAAATGCGAGTTGCAGCCAGAGCAAGGGCATGTCTGTGTGTCAACAACCTCGAAAGAGGAAGGCGGCCCATGACCATACGCAGTGTCGTCGGTCGAATCCAGCTGTGGTATTACTTACTGCGGATACTCATGTTTTGTCTGTGTCCACTGCGCCCATATGTTTTGATTCTACGCCTGTATGTTCTGATTCTGTTGTGGAGATAGTTGCTTTGTCGTCGGAAGGATCAACTGCAACTGGCCAGACTCTAGACGCGGCTGCAGCTTCTACGATTCGTAAAGGTAAGGGTAAGTTGCCAGTGATCGAAGAGGTTGATGAGTACTCGGACGAGGACTTTATCCCTCAGAAGACAGAGAAGTTACCGAAGAAGAACTACAACACCACCAGGAAATTTCAAGACACATGGGCCGCTCGCTTGCCTTGGGCTGAGCTTTTTCGTGGTTCTAACGGGTTGTTTGAGTTTGTGAAGTGCACTGTTTGTAGTCAAATTACAGGGAAGCCAAAGATTCTGACGCCGAAATGGGACACCCTGAGCAAGCATGGCGGTAAGCGCAAGGCTACGCGTAACATGGCGAATGGAATCAAGAAGGGCCAGTGGTACATTGCCAACAACTGCAAGCACTTGCGACATGAGAGGATTTACGCTGGGAGGAACCACGTTACCGTCGCGCAACAATTAGCAGTGGTGAAAGGTGAGCGAGCAAGGAAGAGGATCCAATTCGCAACTATCCTCCACCTGCTCCAGGAGGGGCGTCCCATGTTAGAGTATGCGGCGTTGCAACCGTTGTTGACATTCCTGGAGGTGCCGAAGCTTCCTCGTCGTCATTGGTCCGACAATGCAGGGTGGAAGCTCGCCGAATGCCTCCACCATCAGGTCCAGCTAAAGACCGCCGAGGTCATGAAGTCGGCACGATTCTTCTCGGTAACTTGCGATGAGGTAACAACTGTCGATAACCAAAGTTGGATATCGATCCACGGCTATGTGTGCAAAGCCTGGGAGCGTTTGCCGATGCTGCTTTCGTTGGAGCGTGTTATCGCTGGCGCTGGCAGTAACAACCTCACCTCAGTCATTGTGAACGCTGTGAAGAATTTCAGTGGGCTGGACGACGATGACTTGATTGCTCGTATGACTTCATTTGGAGCAGGTAAGCCTTTCTGATTTCTGAGTGTCTGTTGTGGAAAAAGTGATGTTTGTTGCATGGTGAAGCTATGCATTGCATGTGACATGAAGATGAGAAGATGGAAACTATTTGACATGATCTCGTGGTTGTTTGTGGCAGATGGTGTGAATAGCTTTCAGGGGAAAAAAACAGGGGTTGTCAAACAGCTTAATGACAAGCATGCGCCACGAGTAGTGGGCATCCATTGCATGGTAAGATCTCTACCATGTTTTCTTCATTTTTGAATACTGTAATGTTGCATTTTGGTGACAACCAAATAACATCTTTCTTTGTTATGCCTCAGGCTCACAGGACCAATCTTGCTGTGAAGGCATTGAGCAACCTTGCAGTAGTGGATAGAATTGACGACATGCTGCAGTCCGTCCAGGCTTTCTTCGCCCACTCTCCAAAGCGCCACCTAGAGTTCGTGAAGCTAGTGGAGTTGATGCAGTCCAAAGGCCTGAAAATCTTGAAGAATATAAAGACAAGGTGGATAAGCATGTTATCACCTTCAGTGCGTGTCATGAATGAGTATAGACCACTACTCGTGAAGATGTGGCTGGATTCCCAAGTCACGCTGCAGGATGCTACGGGCCAGAAAGTGAAGGTGGATAAGAAGTTGATGGCTCTAGCTAAGAAGAACCTCGACCACCTCACGGACATCCAAATTCTCCTTGGGTTGTCGGGGTTGTTGCCTTTGTTGCGTGCTGTACACAACTTGATGCAATTTGCCCAAAGTCGTGAAGTCTTTGTGTGCGACTATGTGTCTGCCATTCAGCTTTGTATAGCTGATGTAACAGCTTTCTATGTCGATGAGAGCACTGCATTTACGCAGGACAATTTCTGGGACTTCAAGGGGCTCATGCACGTCAAGCACGATGCAATCCCCATGTCATGGGTCCAAACCGCATCTGACACCTTGGATTTGAACGTTGTTCAGGCTTTGGAAGCTTTGCATTTCACCCCCACTGGGTATAGCATCCCAGCTAGCCATCGAAGTGTATTGCTTCCGACACCGCCAGTTGGTGCACCTACAAGTGTACAACCTGGAAAGCAGGAAGTGAAAACAGAACCAGTGACAAGGGAGTTGTATGCGGGCATCGTGGCGGATGTCAAGAAGGCTTGCATAGGTTTGTGACCTCCTCTCGTCCATTTACCTTGTTTTCCCGCATTGTTTGTGAAGATGTAGGCTTTGCTTGCTAACTAACACAAACTTGTGCTTCCTGTGACAGGTGCTGCAGAAAATCTCATAGCAGAATTACAGGAGCGATTCCCTGCGTCAGAGCTAATGGATGCCTTTGGGTTTGTTTATCCGCAGTATTGGTTACAGGAAAACGCTAAGGAAGATTTCGTAAAACACTTGGCTATAATCAAGGAGCACTACGGGATCCCGAAAACATTTGCCGTTGCCAATACAAAGAAGACAAAAGGGAGGGTGGCACGGTCAGTCACTGCTCGTGGCGCTGATTCTCAGTCACTAAGTGACGGAGAGGACGAGGCTCCACTTTGCCCAGAGAAGTCGGACGGGAAGGTGGCCCAGCCTGTTCTATCAATTCAACGGCTTGACGAACAAGCTTGTATGTTCAAGCTCGCCATGAAGGGCAACGCTCATGCCGCCATGCAAGGAGATCTACCTGTGAACCCTCTAACTAGGTTGTGGCGTCGAATTGAAACCAATGGTCTACTCAGGAATTAGCTGTCGGAGTACATGAAGATTGTGGAGCTCGCAGTTGTGACAGTCCTTGGAAGCGTAGAGGACGAGCGAACGTTCAGTACCCTGAGTTTCATGAAGAACAGACTTTGAAATTGACTCTCCACGCATCTGCCACTTGTAGTGGGCATGCATGCGCAGGAGTTCTACAGCCTCTCCAATTTCCCCTACGACGTTGCTTATGACGAGTGGAAGAGTTCAAATCGGAAGGAAGACTAATTTTGTGTGGTCTGTGCAGGATTCCCAAGTCAATGATGAAATTTCACTGAAGTTCAACGTCTGTTGGATTCAGTTGAAATGCCCAGTTCACCACCACTTGTAATCTCCCAGAAGCTTTAACAAGATTAGGTCGAAGTAGGACTTGCACTGTGTTGTATTTGGTCATGTTGTATTTGGTAGTGTTGTATTTGGTGGGGTATGTTTGCTGTTGTTCTATGTTTGTTATGCCTTGCTCCTTGGTTATTCGTAATGTTTATGTATTTAGCTTTGGTCATGAAACCTTTGTCTGTTGTTCAGATTTTCCTAGCTTGGATATATGAATCGTTTTGTCTTTCTATTAGTGCATACATAGGGAAGAGCTTACAGGAGGGCGATGGTGGACTGGGCACTGAGACAAAGTTGTTATCCGACTTTTTTCCAACTATCACTAATTTTCCTGGTTAAAATTATGCTTTTCGCCAAGGACATTGTAAATGTGTTGAAAAAAATCTATTGTGTCGCCAATGTGTTCCAAAAAAAATTAGCATGTTGCCAAGTACTGGCTACAAAAACTAATACTGTAGAGCCAGAAATTTTGTTACAGAAACTGGGGTTCACAGAACTATTTCGATTGAAAAAGTAATAAAGTAGCCACTGGTTTGCTCCAAAAAGTTACATTGTCGCCACCCGAGCTCTTTCTCAAAAAGCCTAAAAAAAACGCTGGGCAGGAGTGCCACATCCAGCTGTCCCCCCGTGCTAATAAGCTTAAATTATAGAAAAGGAACTCCACTTGTCTCCTTTCCTCCAAATGCCCAGCTCGGTCTCCCTGTCTCTGCATGATGGTCTCTTCTGCAGAAACTTCCAAGTCATCGATCCATGCCGTGCACGGAGGGCATGGCGCTTTAGCCAGCACCACTCCAGTGGTAGTACCCGCGGGTACGCTTCTAGAAGCTACGCTACGGAACGGAAGGAAGGAACCCACCCTCTGTCTTGGATCCCCAGCTCCCTCACGAGGCACGGAGTCCCAGGCACCGTACAGTCCTCCAAACTGCTGGCGTGTTGGTTCTGGAGCCCGGAAAGGACGGCTTGGTACTATTATTAGAATAGTCAAATTTCCATTGGGTTTCTTGTTGGCGCTGGAAAGGAGGTTCCAACGCACCAAAGAATGTGGCATTTGGATATCGTATGCAAAAGTTAGGAAGGAACTAAAGTGCAATTCTAAAACAGTTTCTTCCACTCATAGGCACATATCAACTGATTTGGGAGACATATGTGGAGTGAAGATGGCGGTTTGGGGTAGTAGGGCATTTGGGGGTGCCCACCTTTTAAACCGAACTATACGTGAAGGTATGATTAGGGACTCAGGTGTCAAAATTGAATTTCTATGTCAAATTCTCAAGGAGGGTCTACGTCACCCCACACCATTCATAAGATGACATGTTGCTGTTTTTTTTACAAAAAATGACTTTATGCATGTTCATATACCATTTTGATGAGATTTCAATGTGCTCCCATTTTGCAACCATGTAAAAAACAAATCCTTTATGCACATCTCAAATTCTCAAACACTAAGTTTCAATGGTATATCAATGATTGATTGAATTGGTATTGAGTCAAAATTTGGACAGTTTTAAAATTTTCATTGGGCCAATACATCATGACTTAATGCTTTTTTAATTCACAATATCTCAACACAATTTCAATCCATTTCCTATCTACATTGTTTTAATCGCCATTGACAAAGCACTAAATTAGCACATCTGATTTGAGGGAATTGAAACATGTACATGCTAGTATTAATTCAATCACACATTGAAATTATAACATCAAAGTAATCAATAAACGAGTTGAAAACTTAATGAATCAATTTTGATGAGGTTACAACCGACTTTTATATTGGCTCAAAACTTGAAGGTGTTTATAAAGTAAGTTGCCATCCTCACTAAAATTTGGCAGCACTTGAATGGGTCGCAAAATGTTTTGACCATCAAGAATCATGTAAGGATCACAAATTCCTCTATCATATTTGACCCTAAATATAGAGACCTTAGATCTCCTAGCTTGCCAAGTGAGCTGGGGATATAGAACCAACCTACTAAAGTGAGTGGTTGGAACTTCCTGATACATTTGAAGGAATACCAAATCCTTTACAATTAGATTTAATCAACCATACTTGTCCATACAAGGTCAATTCAGGCTCACTAAATGCCTCCATCTGTATAGCGACGCTATTATACCATGATGAACCATAAAAGTTGCATGTAGCCTGTATATATTGTGGCATATCATTGCAGAGCTCATCAGGATCTGCTAGAATGGCTATAGATGTGAAGACATGAAGTACTTGTTCATATCAAAGAATTAATTGTCAACTTATTTGCATTGCAATTCCTTATTGCTTATAGATAAAATACAAGTAATATACACTAACTACAATCTAACCTTGCTAAAATTGATTATCAATTATAAACAAAATTGCACTAACATACTAGAGCTTGTGAAAACCATACTTATTAGAAGAGATTTGAGGCCTCTAAGAGATTGCGAGTTATCTTGCGTTCCCAAATTGCAGGAACGCAGGATAACCACTGCCTGATGTGGTTGAGAGAGTGCCACGTCATTTTCAAAAAACAAAATAAAAATAAAAAATAAAAAAATTGGGCCTAAAATGATATTTGGGAGAGAAAAAAAATATTCTAACAGCCCGTATTGGTTGTTTACAGATCTAGCTAGATTGGGGAACGGGCCTAAAGCAGCCCTCCAATGCCCTCAAATCTCCCATAATGTCTCCACTTGTGAAATTGTTCTCAACTTTGTAGATGTTTAAGGTTTTGTGGAAGTAGGCTTGTAGCTTTGGTTGCTCACAAATGAGGTTTTGAACACGCTTGGATATATAAAGCTATGTAGAATCAAATGTGAAGCCGCATGCGGGATCCAACCATGAGATTTGCAAGTTGATTTTTGCTCCCCGTAGAACGTTAAGACCTATTTCCACAGCCTTAATACAAATATTTCATCAATAATGAAGAGTCAGATTGAATTTCAGGACTTATTAATTTACAAGTACTTTTTGTTTTTTTTGAAATAAATGCTAACTTCTAACCAATTTCTAAAACATTACTAAATTCAAAGAACAATGGAACTTTTAAAATATATAGTGATTGAACACTTACTTGGTCTAGAGTTATACACTTTTCCTTTTGTCTCATGTTAGCAAATCCCTCCATAGTGTCTTGCAACTAGCGTAAGGCACCTAGCCTTTGATTATGCCTGACAGTCTGAGGATTAGCTTGTCTCTTATTGCTTGCTTCATATCCAGCCTTCATCAATGTAATGTGCATATGTTCATACATGTTGGTACTAAAATTCACTCTAAAATTCTAGGAAGATATACTAGATAAGAAAAGTAAAAGATTATAAGTATAGTTGAATTTGTTCAAAATCAATATAGATGAAGATTTCAGCCTTGCTATGGGATAAGTATTTTTAAGCAATTTTGGGCTTCTAATCCTTGAACAACTTTAGGAGTTAAAAATTGCTTGTTTTGTTTCATTTTTTGGAAATGCATGTTCAAATTTCTAACAAAGTAAACACCAAAATTTATTCAACATTTTGTGATTTTTTCATTGACTCTTTTTGTATATAATTTTGAAGAAAATTTATTTAGGTATTAAATTTTATAAATACAATATTTGAATTACTTTTATGCTGTTTATATTTAATATTTCCCCCTGCCCCCAATTCAATTTACTCCTTATAATGTCCCAAACGCAACAAATAGTACAAGTATTTGTGCTTTCATCTTTGAACCTAGGGTCGATTATGGGTGAATTTGTTTCAACACTTTGAACATTTTTAGTTTATTCATATGATGTCAAAAACATTCTTGCTAAGAAATTTTGGAAACTTTTCTTACTTTCAACAAGCTTTAATAGAAACTCTAGTAGTTTAATCATTAAACCATAAAGAAATAAACTAAACATTCAAATTTCAAACAATAAATGAATGCAAATATGTCCCGAGCACTCAAAATCTTCATTTTTTCATTCATCTAAATCTTTGTAGATTCTTGTGTCATTCTTCTAAAAATTTATAGATGCTTGCAATTCTCTTTCATTTGTGTGGTAGCATTCTTTTCAATAGATCAAAGGGTATAAAAATGTTTGACCTCAAAGAATATTTTTCTATTTAAAAAAACAACTTGCCAAAAACAACTTTAAAATAAATAAGTGAAATATATATATGAAGAAACTACCATTATAAGAACTGAACATTTTGAACATAAGGAAAAACTTGTGATAATTACACATATTTAGTCTAAAATCAATTTTAAAAGAAAAATTCAATTTTGGATTTTGGATTTTATTGAAAATTATCAACCAATGTAGTAGTAGATCTATCTATAAGGACACAATCTAGGTATCATATTTTACAACTTTTATTTGAAAGTCATCATTTAATTGTTTTTCTTAAGTTGCATTTTGCAATTCATCTCTACAATTTTAGAAATCTAGACTCCCACCAAGTCCTTATGGAGTTAAAGGTTTGTAGAATAATGTATATACAATAGCAAACTTGACTCCTAGAATATGAATTGTATACTAAAATATGGCCTAATATACACCTTTAAATTGATAATTCAACAATTAGCATCTTTCATTCAGAAGTCATTTTATCATCTAAACCATTTCATATTCAAATACAATACCATACACATAGAATACTTTACCATTTTGAAGCTTTTTTAAACATAAGTGAAGTGAAATACTAATCCAAATTGGAAGTGGTATGTATAATTGGATTCATTTCAACATAAAGACAAAATTTTGTGACTACAACATCTATCCTTTCATACATTTTTTACGTCAAACACATAAAACTGCCAAGCTGCATCCAAAATTGGTCTTAACAAACCTTCAAGGCTTAAAGTTAATAATAGGAACTATGTTCAAATGCTTAATGGTTGATTTTGGGTGTAGGTACCTTACAAAAATCAAACAAGCCTATTGGTATTCTTCTTGAATATCACTTGTTGTGAAATTGTCAATTCTCTAATATTGGTAGACAAAATTACGTGATGAAATTTGACTTTTGAGTGGCTAGGCCTTTAAACCCCATCTTCAAGGAACACAACCTAAACCATAGATTGGAATAATCATTCCCTACATCTTTGAGAGTGAATTTAGTTTACCCCTATAGCACTGGTGAGGTCATTAAGTGTGTGATAAATGATGTCAATCGAGATTGGAGGATGTTAAATAATGTTTTATCATCCAGTTTTTTTCTTTGAAGGTACAAGAGTACATTTTCAGTGAATACTACTACTAAGTCTTTCATTATGATCTTATTGACTTGTCTAAAGAAGAAGATGCCTAACCCCTAAAGTCCCAAGGCCATTTTTTGTCAAAAATCACTCAAAACTGCTACTTTTGTTGCGTTCATCCAAGAAATTTGAAAAATATTTTTTTTAGGAGCTAATTGCAAGATCTTATACTACACTTTTTATAGATCATGTGGTAAAATTTTTGTGATGTTTGATTGTACGAATTGAAATATATTAGCATTCAAAGTGAAAGAAATTTTTTTTTTCAAGAAGGTGCTTTGATTGCCCGCAAAACATTAACTTCTATAACTTTCAATCGTACTAATCCAAATCGAATAATCAAAGCTTCCTATTTAGACAAAAAGATAATCTATTAGAAAAAAATAACAAAAAAATTTATTTCAATTTTTTATGGGATTTTTTTGCTGCCCGGACTCCCCCATTTTGAGGTTATTGTAGCATAACTTTTGCTCCCAGGCACCAGTTGAAATAAAAATTACTAACCAAAAAGCTAATAAGTTTTTCTATATTATGGAAAAGTTTCAGAAAGTTTCACAAAAAATTGATCTCATAGGAACCTGCCCAAAATCCATTTTGTCCCCCATAGGGACAATGGAACTTTAGGGGTTAATCCACAGATCACCCTTATAGTGTATATGGGTCCATTTTGTTAGGCCATTTACTCTTGATGTGAATTTTAGCTATAAAAGTGATATTTTTTAAATTTAGGTCCAACTAATGAAATGAAGCTTATCCTTGGTGCAATTTCTATTTTACTTGTAAATTTTTTAAAAATCTTGAATTTCAATATTTTATAACAATATGAACTTTGGGCCTATAACCATGGTTTGTTGATTTTCTAATTATAAAATGACATAATAACTTTGGTTTATACCATGACGCTATACACTATATAATATATCTGTGGAGGAAATTTCAGATTTTTTGAGTATATTTTGTATTTGATATGAGTTTTCTTCATTTTTTTCTTAAGAAATTCACAATAATTTCAACTTTTCCCTTGAAAAGGGTTGAAAATTTTACAACTTGTAGCAGACCTGCAATTATATGTCTGAAAAACAAATATAAATTTTTTCATTCATATCTAGTTTGAAAGTGGCATCAAATAGAGTAATGAACAGTGAGGCTAAAGTTTAGTGGTCATGAGCCCATCCTTACAAGATTAATCTCCAAAGAATCATTGGTTGCCTGAGAAGTTGCAACACTAGTATCATTGGCTAACTGGGAAGTTTCAGAGAATCATTGTTTGGCTAGGAAATTGCAACACTATTGTCATTGACTCTCTGGCTAAGAAGTTGCAACACCAGTGTCATTGGCTAACTAGGAAGTTGCACAGCATCAGATTGGTTGGCTTTGAAGATGCAACACTGGAAGCTTCCACTTTCTGGGGATAAAAAGGGATGACTCTGAGCGTTGGAGAAATAATGGTATGGAGCAGCTCCAGTTTCCTTTGCTTTCTAGTGGATCTATAACTTAGCAAAGCTCGGAGTCAAGAGGCTGTGCAACCAATTTTGACTTGGCCAACCAACATGATGCTTCCGTCATGGAGTCTTCCTTTGAAGCTTGGGCAAGGGCTTTGGATTGATGGAGGCGGACATTAGTATCAGTTGTTACTTTCTGCTGTGTTTTTATTTTGACGGACAATCTCACGACTTGGATGGTTCTGCAACACTTTGCCAACTTTAGATTAGATTAACACAGGCACGCACAGGCTCCTCCAGGACCAAGCTGATTCACTTTGGACTGTGTGGATCATGTCACTTTGTTGCAAATCGATGATGTCATGATACCCATTCTTTAACTTAGAGCCATGGCAATGGGAATCGTTGAGATTGAATGAGTGCAAGTCATTAGATGACCTTTGAGGTCTCTAGAAGACTGCAGTTATCCTATGTCTCAGACTGCGAGAACGCAAGATAACTGCTGGCTGATGTGGCCGAGATCGTGCCACGTCATTTTCGAAAAAAGTAAAAAAGTAAAAAAAAATTGACAGCTCGTATTGGTTGTTTGTAGAAGCGGACCAGATTTGGGAACATGCCTGAAACGGCCTTCCAATGCCCTCTAATGTCATCTAACGTCTTTTCACTTAAATGAACTAATGCATCTCCTACAAAGTTTGAAGAAATGACAACCACAATGGTTGAAAAGTTCAAAAGTAATGGAGCTTATTTAGGAAAATGAACAAGAGATGTGAAAAAGAAATGACCAGTGGCATGTTGGGAGTCATCAACATTCTTTAGATTGAAATGATGAGTTTTTGGTTTAAAGTGGGCACCCCCAAACTAGCACTTTGTATTAATTTGCATAGTTACAATTAGTATACTTATCAAATTTTCATATTTTTCTTGTTGACAAGTGAAAGGAGGTTCCAATGCATCAAAGAATGCGGCATTTGTTTATACGCAAATGTAACACGCAAAAGTTATAAAGGATAAAAGTTTTTTTTGGTAGATGTTCTAAATTGTTCTTTTGTATAGGTACATATTGATTTTGAAGATGTATACAAGGTTATGATGGTGGTTTTATATAGGGTGTGGTTTGGGAGGTACCTAACTTGGAGGTCATTGCAAGAAATATATAATGACTTATTTAAGTCTATAACCTCTGAAGAGGTGATTCTGGGATCAAACTTCTGTATTTTACCTCCAAATGACTCAATAATCACAAAAAAGACGCAAAAGACTATACCAATAGTTTGTATAAAATTTTCTTTATTTTCAAAAATAAATTTCTCTTTATTAATCCCTATAGTCCCAAGTGCCTCTTTAAGAGTCACTTGAAGGTTGATATAAGTTCTTATGTTCTCAATTTTTGGCTTGTTTTTTGAAACTTTTGAGAAGAGAACAAAAAATGTTAGCTTTTTAAATATATAAAATATATTTCAATTGATACCCAAGAGCAAGAATTATGCCATTCTAAGCCCAAAATGGAGTTCATTGGGCAAAAAAAATCCCTACAAGCACCTCACTGAAATAATACAAAAATTTCTCATAGATTATATTTTTGTATGTATGGAAAGATTTGACTCAATCTATTTGGATTAGTAATGTGAAAATTATAGAAAATCTTGTCTTACAAACAATTATGGCATATTCTTGAGAAAATAATGTGTTACATTTGTTTTTGAACTTAGTTTTTACAATTTTTCTAGAATTTTTTTATAGGATTTAGTTTATCTGCTTGCTAGAGAAATCTTGCCCTTGGAATTAGTGTGTTTCAATTTGAACTTAGAGCTATTGATCAATTTAGTTTCTTCTTCTATTTAATAAATTTTTAAAGAATAAAAAATAAAGGAAGGAGGATATATTTGTTTCCTAGATTCTCAATTCAATTCTTTGACACCATAAATTTGAAAATAAAAATAAGTAGAACAAAAATTTTAAGTTAAGAAGATTCAAAATTTTATAACCTATCTAATCAAGCATAGTGCAAAAAAACACTTGTTTACTTCATTAACAAAAATATCTTGCAATATACTTGGTCAAAGTTTCTAAAGTTTCTTCCACGCATTTTTATACTAGTCTAGCAAAAAATCATAAATTGAAATATGCATAAAGGCAATTTTTAGAAGTTCTACTTGTTCTAATATAAATGGCAATTTTGAGTGTTTTTTTATGGAAAAAAGTCTTTCGACTTTAGGAGTTAATAGCTCCCAATTTGATGCCTACTTTAGCCATTTGGTATTTTAGTGCTATTTTAGCGCAATTAAAAAATTTTCAAAGTTGAAAAATTAGAGTTCTAAAGATTGCAAAAGTTGATACAAATCATGCGCTCCACAACAAAAATACAAACTCACAACAAGTTGGAAATTAAGCAAATTTGTAGGGCATATTGATTTGAAAGTTTACAATGTTATGGACAAAAACAGTATAATGTGATCTATACTATTTTTAAATCATCTCAAATAGTGTGATTGTCATTCAACTTTCATCTGTATTGGCACATTCAATTTGTATCTAAAATTCGTCCAAATGTTTGAACCACTTAGACCACATTTCTTTGAAATTTATTCAAATTAATGTGACTCGGACTTTCACTACTCAAATTCTTGTACGAGTTGAATTAACTTGTTAGTATGTTAAAGGCTTGAAGCTTGTGGATATTAAAAAATAATTTCTTAAATTTACACATTCTATTATATATAAATTAGGCTACATAAAAACATTATGTACTAGGAATTTTTATTAATAAATTCTTGTAAAATTATGGAATGTAGATGTAAAAATGATTGTATTTTTATTTTATCAAATAGGAATCTAATAGCCACTTTTATGCACATTGACCAAAACTGAAATATATATTTTTTTAAACTTCCTAAATAATGTAAAAGACTTTTATAGAAATGTGATAAAAAAATTCAAGAACTTTGAGATTATAGATTTCAAGGTACTAGCGGTTGAAATTAGAAGAAAATGTATTTTCTCAAATTTACTTGGCAAGGTTAGTAGGATTCTACTCTTTTTGGAATGTGATTTTTGTACTAAATATAGAAGACTTTTTACATCATATAAATATTATATGCAAGCAGATGAAGAATTTAGCAAAAGATGCCCAAACTGTCCAGACTATTTAAATATTTTTTAACAATATATCTTTTGACACATGCATGCGGTTCAGTTTTTTTAAATTTTCATGCAATGATTTTCACCTTGTGTCAAAAAATTTGAGAACACTTATTAAAAATTGACTATATATGACTTTATTTAAGTTTTCAAGTATTTGCTGAATGGACAAGTGGTCCTTTTAGGGTTAAAAAATTAATTAATAAAGATTATATTGAATACTATTCCAAAGATCATACAAAAAAGATTGTTCAAGGTCCAATGTAAAGTCCTAAGTTGCAATTCTAAATTCCAAGTCCCATAGTCCATATGTATTTTTTTCTTTCTAAGAATAGGTCAAAAATCCAATCAAATAGCTTAAGAAAATCCCTTTTCTAAATGATTTTTCCTAGAGATATGTTATATTAAGCATGATATTAGCAAAAATGAATACACGGGGAGATTTGATTTGATATTCTTTCTTACATTCTTTAAAAAAATTTAGAAGCAGAGTTAGGTTCTTATTTTGGTGTAAATTAATATACTATCTTACTTGAATTACATTAACAGTCCTTATTAAATGTGACATGTTTGTATCAGAGTTGTGGGATCTTAAATAAACAAACTCTTACTACACGCCAATCATAAAACATGATTGAGGTTCATCATCCTTTCTTTGACCTATTTCTATTACTATAGAGTGGCATACTTGAATTTTTCTCACGTCGTAAATTAAGGTGCTTTACTTTGTGATTGAATGGATTGTCTTCCTAAAGTGAACCCAATTGCAAATTACTACCTCTGTCCCACTAAAAAGCTCTTGATTTTACCTCATGTTTTTTTTAGTAGTTTTGAGTACGCATATTGGAAGCTTGCTTGGGTCCAATTTTTATTTTGGTTGCATTGAATAGATACAATGTTCTTCATGGATTGTGGTGATATAAAATTTAGACCATTCTAAATTATACATTTTACAACATGGTCAATGAAATTAGTATAAGAAAAACATGAGATAAAATCAGGAGCTTATTAGTGGGACAGAGGTAGTATGTATGTTTATTCCTAAACAATTTATATCTAGTAAAAATTAAATTCTTAATCCTTTTAAAGACAAAATCTTTTTTGGAATTTTTGGACATTTTGCTTATGCCTTCAAATATATAAGTATATAACTTAAATAGCTTCACTTCATCCATTTGTTTATAAAGGAATGTTATCTCTTAAATCAAATATTGTTTGGATGAATCAGAAGTTATTTGGCAAAACAATGTCCAAAAAGCACTCTGATCGTTGTCAAAAATATGGGCTTTGGAGTGCTAAGGGGCTGTAATTACAAAGGGTCAAAAGTTTCCTATAAAATGACTGGTTCCCTTGGTCTCCTTGTACTGTTTCCCTTATCAATGGAAATCGTCCATGTGTTTCAAGAAAAAAAAAAAAAGTTTCCTATAAAATGACTTTAAACTTTTCTATACTGAGAAAGCAAACAAACGTATTCATCCAATTAATGGATGATTGCATGTACAACAGCCATGCTATTTCAATGGCCATGCTATTTCAACAACCATGCTACTTCAAGGTTCAACTTAGGAATGTTTTACACCTAGAGGCCAGGCCATTCCCTTTAAATCCAACTGCACATATCTTAGCCTTTTGTCCAATTGATTGCAAGTGAAGATTTTGGGCCTCTTACACAACAAATTATCCCAGCCTCTCGGTGTAAAGCATCCTTTAATAAAGTGACCATGCTTTTAGCATTGTTCACTCATTAAGAAGCTTGCTTGTTCCAACCTTCCAGCCAACAGTGACTCTTAATACAACAATAATACATGAAGGAAAAGAGTGGTAAAGACTGAACATTCGCATATTGACAGCAAGAGACAATATCCTAAAGGTTCACAATGAAATTTGACTTTCTGAACACATCCTTCGACTTTTGAATGTGTGAGTTTTTAGTTTGCTTTTGCACAAAAGATCTATGTTCCAGATTCTCTTTGACTTGTCTAGCTTCAGCACTTTGGGTCAGATGATTTTACACAAAGCTTTTTACCCATCACTCATCAAATAGGAAGGAAAATACATAATGAAGACATTGAAAATTCTGATGGCCAATGATTGAAAAGCCCCGCAGTATTTTCAAAAGAACACAGTTGCTGTGTGTATATATATGTATATATATATATGACATGAAGACCTTGGAGAGGTACGTTTAAAAAAACAACAGAAAGTGCTGCCTGGTACTAGTTGTGAAATTTAGCCACTGCTTTGGATCTACTGGAAAGCAGTCAATTTGGGGGTCTTGCACGTGAATTCAATGGACTGGCAGGCAAAACACAATATGTCAACTGAGAACTTTAAAAAAAAATCAAATCAATGAATGACAAATCCACTTGGTAACTGACACCAAGCTCGTGAACAGCCCTTACTATTAGCAAGATTATGCATACAAAACATCAGTGTTTGCTCATCTAAACCCCCGTCCTGCTTTGCTCGGCAATCGACACAATCTCTTAAAAGAATTCTCTGACTTCCGTAAACTCTCTCCAAAGGTATTAGTACTATTCACTGTGTTTGCTCATAAACCCTAACCCTCACCCTTTTCGCATAGAGAGATGAATTCAAGCAGCATACAAGTTATCCAAGGCCCATTAAAGACCCAAGTTTTCTCATCCAACGGCCAGTCCCAACCCTCCGAGGGTCAAATGATCTAATCACTTCCTAGTTTACGCTTCCTGGATACTCCAAACTCTTCACTTGGCTCGTTATACGGAAGGAAATCATCGTGCAGAGCTAGGCTGAAATCCGAAAATGACGGACCATCAAGGCATTCTTGGTGTTGTCCATCACGACGAGCTTCATTCGCATTGAAGTGAACTTCCCTTTCTCGCCTGCTCAATTCGATGGTCTCAGAGTCAAAGTCCAATGACGATTCAAGCACATAAAGATTATGGCACCTCGCCTTAAGGTTCTCCACCTCCAACACATTCAATTTTACACCACACCAGTCCAACCTCAAATCTCGTAGGCCTGGTAAGAGTCTGACATTGGGTCACACCACCAAATCCTTGCTCGCCGAAATATGAAGAATTTTCAGAGCTGGTAATGGCCCACTGCTGGTCAACCTCGTCAACTTGCAATTGGATATGACAAGCGACTCCAAGCTCGTCAGTTGTCCCATGTCAGGTCACTACAAGAGAATGCAGCGTTTGCAATACTTTTTGCAATGGTTTTGCAATGCCTACAAATTTTGTTTCAATAATTTTGCAATGGTTTAATATAAAGTATTGCACTGTGTTTACAATGGTTTAGAATTTGCAACAGTTTAGCAATACAATACAATTGATTCTTTGTCCAAGACTTTTATATTGAATTAATCACAACTTTGCAACGGTTTTGCAACGGTTTTGGACAACACTATGTATTTTTTCGAGTTCCAAACTAAGTTCCGTTACACATTGCTTCATTGCAAAACCATTGCAAATGCGTTGCTAGTATGTTGCAGTCACTGCTTTCTGTTGTAGTGGGTAAGCTTTCTAAGCTGGAGTACGTGAGTTCCAGAGTCTTCAATGCACTCAAATCGTTCAAACCACGCAATGCCTTGAATCTGCACTCATGGATGACGAGCTCCCGTAAGTTGGACAGCTTCTTCAGATTGCTCAGCTCACGATGCAAAATAGATTCCAGCACCGCCAAGTCCAAGTCACGCTGGAACTCTTGAAGATGAAGTTCATGGTCTTCGTCGTCTCGAAGCTGGTCCCCATCCCTCAATCCAATCGTCACACTCTGCAAGTTCGTTAGCTTTTGATGCTCAGGCCAAGTATCCAAAAACTCACTGCTGGCATGCAACTCCTGCAACGCAATGAGATTGCTTAAGCCAGGAATGTGGTGCACATGCTCACAAATATCACAAATCGAGTCTTCGTAGTTCGTCAGCCTGCTCAAATCTGGAACCTCATTCAGCTTCTCGCAGTGTTCAGCACAAAGTTCCTCCAATGCAATCAAGTTCCCTAACCCCTCGATGGTTTTCAGAGACTTGCAATATGATACATCCAATATTCGCAACTTCGAGAGCTTCTGAAGATCGGGTAAGAGTTCAAGATCTTCGCATTCGCGTAATGAAAGGACTTCCAAGTTGGCGACATCCCCTACGCCGAGGCACCTCCTTAATCTCCTACTGGACCACAAATCGAGTCTTCGTAGGTTCGTCAACCTGCTCAAATCTGGAACCCCATTCAGCTTCTCGCAGTTCTCAGCACAAAGTTCCTCCAACGCAATGAAGTTCCCTAACCCCTCGATGGATTTCAGTGACTTGCAATATGATACATCCAATATTCGCAACTTTGAGAGCTTCTGAAGATCGGGTAAGAGTTCAAGACCTTCGCATTTGCGTAATGAAAGGACTTCCAAGTTGGCGACATCCCCTACGCCGAGGCACCTCCGTAATCTACTGGACCACAAATCTACGATGCGTAAGTTGGCCATTTTGGAACTCAGGCCTGAAATTGTGACCTCATCCTTGAGTTCAAGTCTCAGATACTCCAACCACCTTAGTTCACTCAAGTCTAGTGTTGTTGATAGGCCCCATGCTATGGAGACCAAGTGCAAGACTCGGAGGTTTCTCAAGTGGAGGATTTCTTCAAAAGAGCCAAAAGACTCGGTCTCGATGTTCACGCACACTAAAATTTTCAAAGTCTTCAGCTTTCCGAAGCCACACACTCTCAAAGGGACACAATTGGGGGCAAGAATTTCAAGATTTGAGTTGGATCAATGGGCTTAAATCAAGCACTGCGTCGTCCTCCACTACCACATGGACCAACCTCAAGACAGTCACATTTTTACAATTACTGAAGTTCAAGCACTTCACAGATGGCTGGATGTTACCATTGTTTGATTCCCCATCAAACAAATTCGTTGTAACTTCTTCCATCCACCGTCAGGTAAGATCGAATCAAGAGCTTCACCTCCCACAGTTTCATACACCCAACGCCGTTTTTGGAGTTCACCACGTTTAGTTTCTTTGAGGGCGAACTCACGCCACAAGTCATGCATCCCCACTTGGGATTTCCCATCACCGATCTCTTCCAAAAGGGACTTTGTTTTGAAACTCTCCAGCTACAAAAGGAACAACCACGACACACATGAATAGAAATTACTCATGGACTTGATGCACTACTAACTACAGCACTCTCTTGAACCTACAACTTGTAACACTTGTGTCTAATAAAAACATATCTTGATATTAAACCAATTATCTCAACCCCATAAGGACCAGGGGTGTCTCTCATATCTCCAAAATTGTGAAGATGCAATTTACAATGCAACTTGGACAAATATTTTAATGACGATTTGCAATCAGAAGTTGTAAAATGTGATTCTCAAATCATATCTATACAGTTAGATATGCTACTATACTAACCAATAATTTTCAATAAACTTTGAAACCAAAAATTGAAAATTCCTTCTAAAATACTTTGTAGATTGAATATGTATACACAATAGTCTCTTTTCTTGAATTGCAAATGTTAAGTTCTCATCATGGTGATTTTATTCTACTTATTCAAGTCATTTATTGAACTATGAAAGTTACTTTTTAAGGTCAAACATACCTATACTCCTTGAACTATAGAATATTTGCAAAGAAAAGTTTTGAGAATCTATGTTGTACAAATATAAGAGAAGTAACAAAAGAATCTACAAACATTTAAAAGGATGAAAAAAACAAGACTTTTCATGCTTAAGACATGTGTGCTTTCATCCATTGTTAAAAATGTTTTAACATAACACATTGCACCAACTCAAATCTAATAGCAAGATAGCTAAACCAAGAGAAATTGGAAAAATCACATCTAGTTGTTGCCCAAATTAATATCACTACCTTTCTCATCCCATTGTTGTTAGTGTTGAACCCATCATGAACCAAAGCAAGCCATTGGAAGAAGCTCCATTCCATTTCAAACTCCCGCCCGCTAATATAATTAAGTCAGATGTAGTCACTATCAAATAGAGCCACATCCATGAACAAAGGCTGATCCTCTGGTGGTAGTGCATCAAAGCTGCTTCTCAAAATGGAAAATACAGGGTCTTCTTGCGTAAGGTTGAATACAACATCCTCTTCAATTAGCAAAGTTGGATCTCTTTTTCCAAGTTGATCACCAAAAACCTTCAATGCCAAAGGATGATACTGAGAAGTTCCATTGCTATCACCCTTGTTGAAGCAGCATTGTTGTACACAACCATTGACAAGCTCTGCATCTAAGTTATTTGCATTATCCATAGACTGTGCTACATGCATGAGAAATAAATCAATAGCTTCATTTTCCTTCAACTCAGGCATTGCCAGACAATGATCTCTATTGATCTTCAATTCCACTAGCTCATTAAGGGATCGAGTTGTCACCAATACAATGCTACCATGAAGATAGTTTGCTCGAAGATAATTCAAAACCTCTTCCTTCACTTTTGCATCGTATGACACATTGTCAATGGCCAAAAACACTTTCTCAAATTGCATATTTAAGAGCCGGTTGTTGCACCGCATGCAACACTAAACATGTCAATAAAAAGATTCACATGGTTTATGATTCATACATTGTTTCCTATTATGTCATTTGTAGTGCAACATAATGTTTCCAACAATCACCTAGATTCATATAGAAGAGAAATTCTCAAAGAAGAAAGGATCATACCTCATCTTCACTCATGCTTTTCAGAACCTTGCAATTTGAATTTGTGAGCCTCCTCAATACTTCTTGCACTCTATCTTTACAAGTGCTTTTGTTGTTGAATTCAATATGAAGGCCATATTCATTGAAATGAGACAAAGTGTAGTCTCAATTCTATCTTCAACTCAAAGATAAATTGTTATAACTATTTAATTGTGAGACTGCTCAATAATTTGAGACTTTCATATGTTAATATATATAAAAACCTTTGATTGCCCAAAGGTTGCACTTGCATTTTATGTTTGACTTAGGATAAAATCACTAAAACGATTTTAGAATTGAAGTCTCAAAATGACCATTTTGTCTCATTTTAACGAATATGACCATTATGGCATATTCTTCCATCAAATTCCTCAAACAACTCATTGACCATACACTTACAAGCTGTGGTTTTCCCAATACCATCAACCTCGCCATCAACACCATACAAGCCAACAACTCGTGGCCTTCTAGTTGGACCTACCTCTATAGCCAATACCATATCGTGAATAGCCTATTTTGCAAAATAATCACAAATAGAAATCAATGAAAGATCAATACATCAATAGATGAATGACAAAGAACCTATAAGATACTTATTAAATATCAAAACCTTATAGAAATGAAATTTGAAGAGTCGTCAAGGAAAGAAATTTCAAGTTGGCAAATTTACCTTGCAAAGAGGCAATCTCCCTTGAACGAGTATCATCCCACTTTGACCATGCTGGAACAATCTTATTGATCAATTTCATGATCTCACTCCAAAACTTAATTATACCTTCTCCATGCTTGTATACAAGTCCACTCACCTTTTTCAATTCTTTTAAAGCATTCTTCCATTCCCCAATATCTAATCTATCATTAGACTTCTTCCATGCCTCCCACGGAGAAATCCATCAAGCAAGGGTGTCTTTCTTCTTAAGGTCTTCTGGTGATACACCTAGAAATATAAACACTATTTTTTTCTTAAACTTCACCATTTTTGCCAACTCTGTCATTGGCCAATGGGAATGTGTAAAGAACTCCTCTAACAAAACTACCACTCCAACATCCATAGTTGTCACATTAGACACACCGTCCGTCCAATCCATCCGATATGTCTGCCTGTCCAGGACATCTGATGACCCTCATTCATCCAATGACTACTTTAAAGTAGTTACACTATTTGTCCGGTCCGTCCAAAGTGTCCGATATGTCCGCCTGTCCGGGACATTTAGTGCTCCAAAATCGCCTAATGTGACAACTATGGATACAAAAGGTAAGTTAATCCATAGGACACAAATAAATAAATAAATGAAATTATCAATTAAATGTCAAGAAAATTTCCATCAAAATGCTAAAAAGAAACACTCTCAAAGTGAAGTATTTATTTAAGTGCAAATGAAGTGTACATGTCCAATCTACAAACAAATGCTACACCCACCTGCATGCTTCCCCTTGGGATATAGACATTGCTTTAATCCAAACAAGTGTAGAAGATGGTACTTTCATTTGAAGACATCATAGAAAAGTTGATATAAAGTAGCTCTTTTCTTGTTCGTTGACCTATATGTATATAACACAACAAAATATATCAAAAACTGTAAACATAAGTTGATTCACATACATTCTAAGGAGACACATAAACACCTCAACCATGGCAATTAATCCAACATTCAATCATGTCATTTGAAATTCATTTCATCTTTCCCTCCAATCCATATGCAAAGAGTTCAACCCAAGATTCTAAATAACATCAAACTCTCTTCAGCAAAAAAGAAAAAAGGAGGAAAAATCTTAAATTATAATCACATTAAAGAAATTAAAGTATTTTACAACAAAGAATAATGACATTCAAGTCTATAGATCTCTAGAAACCAAGAATAATATAGTTCTACGGTTGAACTTTTGCTTGGAAAGATATAAAGAGATTGCCCGCCAAGAATTCTCGACTAGAAGTCAATTGAAGCAAAAATTCCAACCGCTTCTCCTCATTGAAAACTCTGGCTATGGTCCAAATGATCTCTCATTGCTGGTTATCACCCAAACATCCTTCACAGAAGTACACGTAGATTCTAATAACACACCAACAAAACATTATATAAATGCTCCGTCCAATCGATCACAACCCACCTACAACAACACATGCAAAAATGCCAAGTTCAATCAATTACAACCCAACTACAACAAGACATTCAAAAACGCCAAGTTCAATCAATTACAACACAACTACAAAGTTTACAAATCAATCAATTACAACTACAAACTACAAATAATTAAAACCCGTCGGAATCCGATGAGCCAAAAATGTCTTGTACTTAGCCTAGCTCCTCATATCTTGCATCCGGGAGTCTCAGACAGACTAAATTTGTGACCATTAACTAGCGCAAAAGCAACTAAATTTATGTGAGGAAATCCAGGGTACGACATCCCTGTATGTCAGTGGATGGAATCGACAAATTGCTACAAAAAATGGGAACGTATTTTGGATGTTGGACAAAAACATAATTTTCGTCCAAGTTTTGCATTTCATAGTCAAGTCCATGGATGTACATGGCTTCGTCACTCCAGTGAAAGATCGCTTTCTGCATTATCTAAAATATATGAAATTGAAAACCTTGACACTCTCAGGATCGACGGTAAAATGGTCAGTCAATGAAGGTAGAGACTTAGATAAGCATTTCAAGCATCCTTGACATCTTTCATTGAAGCATTTACATCATTTGAGGCACTTGAAAATTTGAGAAAGATATCACATACCTTGAGTGTCGCATGGTAGAATGTCAAGCCCAGCAAACGCAACTCAGCTCGCTCCGTCCAACCCTCACTGGGCGATGAACATCCTACGAGTCCAAAAGATCGATAGAACCTGAAATTTGTATTTTGAGCTCCTCGGTCGCACAACTGGATCGGGCTTGCATGAGTTCTGTTCTGCGGGTGTTTGATAACGACGACAATGCTCCGTAT
The DNA here is from genome assembly GCA_963969595.1 of Neckera pumila. Classification (NCBI taxonomy): domain Eukaryota; kingdom Viridiplantae; phylum Streptophyta; class Bryopsida; order Hypnales; family Neckeraceae; genus Neckera; species Neckera pumila. The sequence continues at coordinate 12,130,994 of OZ018415.1, forward strand.
ATCTGGGTGGCAGGGATTTAAACGCAGCTATGCATCCCAATTCCAATACAATTTAGAATGTGCTTTTTGCAAGTAACTTAGATAGCTATAAACTACTAAAGTTGTACCTTATAAGTGTAATCAAAATCGACTCTACAGACCCTAGATTTTCATGCTCACATCGCCTTCATTGGAAGCAAGAATCAAGAAGCTTGCAATTGAGAGTAGGTTGCCAATAGG
>OZ018415.1:15465911-15716081 GCA_963969595.1 Neckera pumila
AACTTGTACCCCTTTAGTGAGAATATACATTTTTCTAATTGAGTATCCAAAACAAAAGTTATGTTGCCATGAACTTTTTTGGCAACCCGGGCAATTTGGCATCTTTTGGATACCTTTTGCAAAAATGCTCATCAACTTTTGAAATTTGGCATATATATAATCAATAAAATATAGAACACAATTATAATAAAAGATTTAGTTTTCAAATCATAAACTAAAAAGAGTCAAATTTTATTAGCTATGTTGGAATGGCTTCAAGAGTAAACATTTTTTTCTACTTCAAGCCCTATTATCTTGAAATATATGAAGTCAAAGGTTCTTGAAGCTTTTTCTATATATTGTATTCCAAATTTTTGTCTCTAATTTTTACTGTTTGGATTTCAAATAAAAAAATTCTTCACTGCACAAAAAATCATCAAAAAATAACTAGTGTATTGCCAATGCCCTTAACCTCCTTGCAATGGAGGTTGATTTAGAGTAAGCTAGACTCTATATTTGCTTCTAAAATTTTTCATGAGTACGAAAATCATACCTAATCTAACATTATATACATGTAAATGGCCAAAATCCTTGTCTTTGTGCAAAGCAAAAATTTTACTTTAGGAGGGCTCGAAGTCTGCTGGTTGTATTTTGCAAGAAATAAAAAAAAATTCTCACTTCAAACATTATATTCTTTCAAACCATATGGTCAAATGGGTTGAAATTTTTTCTACACTTTGCTTTGCTTGTTTAATACATTTTTTGTATGGTTGAAATTCAAAAAAAATAATTTTGGACAATGCACTAGTTATTGGCAATACACTAGTTATTTTTTGTATAATTCTATCTTCATTTTGTACAATTCTATCTTCATAACGCACAATTATTAGTTTGTTGAATCCACTTAGGTAATTAGGTAAACCTCCCTATTCATGCAATGTGACATTTTCTACCACTTATGGTCAGTGCCTCACATTTATACTTAATTTTTTTGATATATACACCACTAGTATTGTGGCACTATTTGAGTCAACCACCCTTCATTGTAGATTTTCTTGACTATGTCCATTTGATCATCTACATGAAATTATCTGTCTACATCTATACTCATTGTACTATGAAAAATTTGCACAGCATGGAAATTGTCCATGTGTTTCAAAAAAAAAATAAAAATAAAAATAAAAATTTGCACAGCCTCTATTTGTTAAGGCTAATTTATTAATAAAAATTCCTACTACTTGATGTTTTTCTATATCCTAATTTATATATAAAAGAGTATGTAACATTTCATGTATCCTATAGTAGTCCTAGATAATACATAAAATTCCTTTGCTTTGAATTAAATGGACATTATCTTTTTGCTCACGTAATTTCTAAAAAATCGACAGTGATCTCCCCAGGTTAAGGTTTAATGCTTACAATTGCCATTTTTTACTAAGAAAATTGTGACCTCAAAAGTGACCATTTTCTATTTACTTTAGGCCTCAATATGATAAAAAAACATTTAGCAATAAAAATACATAATTCTGAAGTATGTCAATAACCAAAAATTGAAATTGAAAAGAAACAAAAAAATTAGAAATTGAATCAACAAATTAAGCCATTATAGAAGCAAAAAAAATCTTATATTATTTTGTGTAATTTGTTGCATGATCAACTCAAATGCAAGCAATGCTTTTGGTACATAGAGTCAATGTACTTGAAATCATTACCAAAAATGTATTATACAATTCAAATGTAGTCTATACTTCTTTTGATTAAAAGAATCATATACAGTTTAAATTTAATTTTTCTTATTTTGTAAGAGTTTGTTGTTTTGATGGTTTTTAGTACCATAGAGTATCCAAAACAATGAATTCCGTTTGGAACTTTAGAGAGGAAGTTATCCACTATTCCTTCTATTTGTTCAAGGATTTTTTAAGAAAAAATTCTTTGTCTTCCACATAGGCACAAAGAAGGCTCTCTTGTAGGCACATTTCTACACTCAAAAATACATTTCCACAACTTCATTGGTTGCATTTTAACTCTATAAAGTTTTAGAAATGGAATATTTTTGTTTTTATTTTTTGAACGTTTTCACTATCTTCAAACAATTTAAACATCAAAGTATCTCCTAAGCTGAAGTTTTTCCAAGAAAAACTTCTTTGATTTGTTCTATAAATAACCTTTGTCCTTTAGAGATTACTTTTCTTATGCCTAAAATTTTGAGAATAGAATACCTATTGTGTTCTTCTAATTATCTAAAACTCCAAAAGTTCATAGTACTTCTAGTACTTCTTTCCAAAATGACTAAAGCCAACAAAATGAATAGGTGTTTTGTACTTTCACCTAATATTTTAAATACTCTTTAACCTCTAAGGACCAAAGACCAAGGAGAGTACTTTGAATCTTTTGAGCATTTGGGCATGCTCTATTAACTTCACATTTAAGGAATTTTCTAATGAGATTTTTAAAACAACTTCTAATCTTCATATTGTACATGGAAAGCTTTGTTTTAGGTCATTACAACAAATATTGCAAAAATTCTAAGTTTTAATTTGTTAGTTAGGTTGATACATGTACAAAAACATTTGAACAATTCTATTACAACTAATGAAATAAAAATTATTTAGAGCTTTATTTTAAAAACAATGAAGGTAGAAAAAACATACAAATTAGTTTTTTAAACTCAGTTTAGTCAATTGTACATTGAAGTTCCAAAATTGAAATACAAATATAGAATATACATTGTTTATTCTTGATTGCCTTCACCATTAAGATTATAATTCTTAATTTCTTGTCAAAGTTCTTAACAATTTCGTTTTTTCTTTCACAAAGTAACACCTTCCACTTTATTATTTTTTCAAAATGAATATAAGTTCTTTTTATAATTAAATCTCTTTCTATGTAAATTCATAAACGTTTTGACTAAAATACACAAGTTATAGGCACACATCCTTATCCTTTACCTTGAAAGACTAAAGTTTGCCTTTAGGAATGGCCATTAAATTTTGATTTCCAAAGTTTAGACACATTGATCTTGCAATCGGTGGAATTTCCCATTCTAAAATTTTACGAGGATATGTTTAACAAGAACTAAAAGATTTTGCAATTGGATGTATTTAATCTAAAGCTTTTTCCATGTTTAGAGGCCCAAGACTAATTCAAAATAGTAGTCTCCAAAGCAAGGCTAAATTCTTAATCTATATTTATTTTTTAACACTTCCAATAATACGATCCTTTTGTTAACTTGTTAGTGTATGCCCTCATAAATTTTCAAAATAAGAATCCCTACCAATTGCAAGATCATGATGCTTGGATATCAAAAAGAAGTATTTTCAACTCTTTTCACATGGTTAGATTTCATCTTTCAAACATTTTATCCCAAAAATGTACATATCCTACAACTTTCAACTCTCTATAACATGTGAAAGAAATAAGTTGGAAATACATACAAAAAATCTCAACAATTTTTTTTTCATATTCAATGCTTGGAAAAATAGTATATAGAACAAAATACAGTATGAAAAAATTGTAAATATTTAATTGTTGAGAACTCAATTATGTAATTGAAAATACCAATGGTTGTAATATTGTTAATAAACAATCTACATCCTATGTTTTATTTTTGTCCAAAAATATTGAAAATTGATTTAAGTAAAGGACTTTTGCAATCTAAAACTCCTCATAACTTTCATCTCACTAACCCCTAAAGGACCAAGGCCTTATTTCTGCCAAAGAACACTCAAAACTGCCATTTCTAGAGCAAAGAGTAAAAAACTCTGAAAATTGTTTTTTTTGCACATCCAACCGTTAGATTTTACACCTAACTAGTATGACAATGTGTGGAAAAATTTCAGAGTTTTTGACCGCACAAATTGCAAGATATCTGCGTTCAAAGTGAAAAGAACAAGATTTTCAGCACATTGCAGGTTTAGATTTTTTGACTTTGAACATTTTCAACTTAAATTTTTTGCACTACAGAGTTTTGAGCTTTAAGTATTTGTAGTGGATAATTGAGTTGAGAGTCTAGGAAAAAAAAAGAAATTCAAAAAAACTTAATTTTTATTCTTAAATAAATTGTTAAGTAGAAGATAGTATAAGATAGAAGGAAAATCTAAAATATTAATATCTTTTAGATGGAATTAAAATGCACTAATTCCAACGGTGAGATCATTTTAGCAAGAAAACTAAACCATGTAGAACTTTTTTTTTTGAAAAATTGCAAAAATTGCATTCCAAAATGAATCCTACAAGTTATTTTTTTCAAGAAGATGCTCTAATAGCCCGAAAAACAAGATTGTCCATAACTTTCTCATAAAAAATCCAAATGAAATGAATCAAAGCTTCCCAAATAGGCAGAAATATTATCTATAAGGAAAAAAAAAATTTAATTAAATTTTTTGCAAAATTTTTTTGTTGCTTGCTCTCCCCTGTTTTGAGCTTATTTGGACATAATTTTTTTTCCCGGGCACCGATTGAAAAAAAAATTATATCCCACGAAGCTTATGAATTTTTTTATCTTCAAAAAAAAATTCAAAAAATCAAGACAAAAATTCAGCCCGTAGGTACCTGGCCAAAATTCCATTTGTTCTTTGAACGGACACTTGGTCCTTTAGGGGTTAATCATATTGGAACAATTCAAAGTTTTCCAGAGAGAGAGAGAGAAAAAAAAAATTATCCATTTTTATTTTTATTTCATAAAAAATTAGTTTTTTGAGCTGCTCAATCTATTGGAGCTCCAAAAGAAACTATATATTATACAACAACATTTTATCTATGTTGTCAGAAGTTATGAAAAATATTGCGCCTTAACCCCTAAAGGACCAAGGTGATTTTCCTATCAAAAAACACTCAAAACTGTCATTTCTATTGCAAAGAGAAAAGAGCTTTAAACATTTTTTTTTTGGGTATATCCAGCTGTAAGATCTTATACTTGACTCATTTATGAATACATGGAAGAAATTTCAAAAACTTTGACCATGTAGATTGCAAGATATATGCATTTAAAGTGAAAAAAACAAGTTTTTTTGCACTTTGCTAATTTGTTTATAGCTTTTAGATGGAATTGAATCACTATAATCCCAACAATGAGATTTTTCAAGCACAAAAATGTAACCTCATCTAACAATGTTTTTTGAAAAAGTTTAAAAATTGCATTCAAAATTGAATTCTATAAGTGATTTTTCCAAGAAGATGCTTAGAGTGCTCGAAAAACTAAGATTGTCCATAAATTTCTCATTATTGGTCCAAACCGAATGAAACAAAGCTTCACATGTAGACAAAAATATAATCTTTGAGAAAAAAATTTGAAAAAATGTTATCTTGACTTTTTGTGATTTTTTTTGTGCTGCCCACCGAAATCTATTTCTGCTTATTGTGAAATAACTTTTGCTACCGTGCATCAATTAAAATAAAAACTATATATTCACAAAGCTCTCGCAAAAATACACAACCTCAAAAAACTCCAAAAAATATCACTAAAAACTGAAACAGTAGAAACCTGCCTGGATCCAAATTGTCCCCCGAGGGGACAAATGGTCCTTTAGGGGTTAAATGGATATTCCTCGACCATATACTGTGTGAAATTTCAAAGAAAAAAATTGAAACTTACATTTGTTAATGGATGACCAAAAATGCTATGTTGCCAAAAAAAATTCCTCCTTGGTCATTTAGGTATTCAAAAACAAATTAAGAGAAATGAAGATTTTAGCCTTGTTTCATATAAGAGTTCCTTGAAGCAATTTGAGGCCTTCAAAACAAGCCTCGGTGAACCGACCCCCTTATTTGTCCTCTTTGAAATCATTCTAGAGGTGCATCTAAAAACAAAGATCTTTTATTTTGTGCTTGATGAATATTATCTTCTACACCTCTACTAGCTAATTTGGACCCTCTAATTGCAAATATAAATTCAAAATTTCCAAATTTTATTATGGGTGGAAAATAAAAAATTCTAGAGTTTTTTTCCAAGGATAAATTCAGGGATGAGCAAAGGGGTCGGTTCATTCACCCCGGCTGTCAAAACATTGGAGAACTTTACGGTATTAAAGGGTCGAGTCTATAGTAGTTCAATGAGCCTCTTATAGAGGCCATTTTGCCCCCCTCCCCCATATTACCCATGGAAAAATCGCAAGAACGTTTTATTTGTGACACATGATAAAATTTGCAAATTCTAGGTTCATGTTTGCAACCATAGGCTCCAATACAGCTAGGACAGGTATTAACAATTGAATATAGACAACACAAAATAGGGCGTCTTCTTTTTACATTCACCCTTGGCTTTACCTCCGCCAGAGGCTCATTGCACTCCAATAGACTCAACCGTGTCAAAGCCAAAAATATTGTTTTGTATTGTATTATTGTTTATTGTAATGACATAAAAACTCTGAGATTCTAGAACCATAAAAATATTCTCTATGCCTTTAAGAAGAAATTCTAGACAATCATGGTGGTTTCTTATAGAATTGAACTTCCATAGTACTGTAGTGAGAAATATTAAAATTTTCAAACATTTTTTTCATAAATACAGGAAATATTAAAAAATAAACTGAAAATGATATCCAATTAACAATTCTTAAAAACTGACATAAATTTGTTTATTTTTTATTTATTTTTTGGGACATGAATTCTTTTGCATCTGAAGATACCCCATTTGTGACAGAACCTATCATTCGTTGCAGCACAGGAAAATCAAACAGGCATTGCCGTGTAAGTTAAAGTTTTGCACCAAAATAAGATTATAAGATATGTCAGTTCTCAGTCTGGCACACTGAATCCCAGCATTGATTGTCACAGATTTGAAAGGCCGTGCAAAAAGGTACAATCTAACGTAGGATTGCTGATTGGACACCTATGACCATACCAACCTTATTAATTATAAGTTGTGAGATTTTTTAGTTTTACCATTTTACATTAAATACATGGTATCTTCAGTAAATATCATGTTGTGTGTAAATAAAATATAGTACAGTCCACCTTTGATATTTGTTAGAGCATTTGCAATGCAAGATAAAGTAGAAGCACTACACTAAAAATGATATTTAGTGTAGTATGACATTTAGTGTTTTACCCCCCTACCAGCCACAACACTAAATCTGAATTGTAGCGGATTTAGTGTTGTGTTGGACTTCAATGCGTTGCCTCCGCTCCTGTCGTCTCCTTCCCTGGCCTTCAACGTGTTCTAACACAAAATGTAAACCTTTTCAGATTTCAGATTTATCGTAGAGCATATTTAGTGTTAGAAATTAGATTTAGTGTTACTTACTTATGATATTTAGTGTCAAGGTTCGTAATTAGTGTTGCCAACACTAAATATCATTTTTAGTGTAGTTGTCAACCACGCCCAATACCCGACTTGTAGGGTGCCCTATTTCCAACCTTAGATTGGAAATCAGGTTTGAGTGTTGTTTTTCTGTCCTTTTTAAGGTTGGGACTAATATATTTATGACACATGTCCCAAAGTAGTGAGCATCCTTGACGATTGGAATTGGAAGACTCTAGACTTTGTCTACTAGTGAAATGCACTTTTTGGCTCCCAAAATTCACTGTAATTTCAATTTTGGGAATTAAATTCTGAAAATTTTGCAATCTCCATATTTCCTATCTTCCTACATGGGAAAAATTTCCACCACCTCATACTGCACACAATTTGCTCGAAAACTCCTTAAATGATCGACAACTAGTGCTTCTACCTTACAGTAAAACAACCCTCTAAGCCCTCTAAGGTAAGTACATCCAAAATCGCACGGTTTCACACACTGGATATTCTTGCCTAAAATGTACTCCTACTATTCATATGACTCTATGATTGCTTTTAGGTGCACCTATTTTCAGTACTTTGAAAATTTGTAGTTTATTCACATAGTGTCCAAAAAATGCATTCTAAGAGAATCTAGAATCTCCTTTTGATTGCCAATGGGACCCCTCAAAAAAAAATTCAATATAATAGTGAAAACCATGCTGAATTGCTTAACTGTGCAATTTAAGGTGCAATTACTTTACTAGCAAACTGGAGGGCATTCCGCGAGGCCTCCATAGAGTCGATTTTTTTTTGGACAAAAATACCCAATGCGGAACCGGCAATCCAAACGTCAAATGGACTTTTTCACATTATAAAAATAAAGAAAGGACAAGAATCTACATTAAAAAAGACTTTTCATGCAAACAAGGGAAGGTTGCATTGAATGTCACACATTACAATGTGGGAAAAGGTATGACAACAATGACTATTTGTACAAGGAGTCAACTCGCGGGCCCTTCACATTTTTCAAATTAGCCGGTCCCGAGTGGTTGCATACCGAGGCCATGGAACTAATGTGGAACTTGACGGTCGCATTGGGGCGTGCATTTAAGTCCAATTTGCTTTTCAAACGTTACAGTGGTGCTACCGTCCTTATTACAAGGTGCATTGCAAATGCTCTTAGACCATCTACATTGCAACTGGCACCTTGCATAGTATTGGCATTATGCAGGGTGGACAAGAAATTTTATTTAAAATTGTGCTCCGATGTAACCGATATAGAGACCTCTACTTTCACGGTCTCGGTATGGGACCCCCCTGGAATCGGCATATTTTGTCATTTTGCCAACCCCGACAAAACTCTCGGCAAGTTGATTGATGGGAGTCATCATGACAAAAAGCGGTAGTAGCCAATGGATGCTAAGAAAAGTTTATTGGTATCTCCGCTAATCAATTCAACCTTCCTTGTTTCCATGAAAAGTCTTTTTTTAATGTAGATTCTTTTCTTCCTTTCTTTTTATAATATCGTAAGGTCCATTTGACGTTTGGATGCCGGCTTTGCATTGGGTCAAATTTTCCAAAGAAAGAATCGGTACTTTAGATGCCTTGTGGAATGGCCCGTGGGCCTTTTTGCCGTTTGTTGCATTGCAAATGTTGGCTTAACACTTGGGAGTAAGGAAATTTGTAGCACTTACATAACTAGCTAACCCCTAAATGTCCGAGGCACCACATTTTGGTGTCGTCAAAACTTTAAAGTTAAATAAGACCTAACTAATGATCCAAGAAGCTCAAAACAGACCTTGGGCATTTAGAGGTTAAGAGCAACCCCCAAATAAGACTGTCCAATGAAGTCCTTATTTTACCATACCCTTGAGCCAATAAGGTTCTTGTTAGTTTAAGTGAATTCATACCGAGGTATCTTGGAGAGAATTATACCTCCACTTGGGAGGTGGGAAGGCCATTGTTTTAGCAATGTTATGTACGTGGTGGTGTTAACACTTTAACACTTATGGAGAGTAGCATAGACAATTTGTAACATTTAGAGCATTGCCACCCATTCCCCCCAAATTGGGCTCGGAATTGGTGGTAGCACGTGCCTTGGACCTCTTGGACTGCTTTGGGCCTAACCTACAAGACACCCATTCTTAGGCTATGGTTCCAATAAAGTAAATCAAGACAAATTTTAATTCATTTGTTTCAATAAAAAAACAAAACAAAAAGCAAGTCATGATGCGGTTTATAGTATTTTAGTTATTTTAGCACGACAAAAGGTATAGGCCAATACAAAAGGGAAGAAATCAACAAGCATAATAGAACGCTCTCCTCATGTTTGGAGAGAGAATTTTTAAGTGACCAATCTCTTTTTGTCCTGGGCCAGGTCCGCGGTGGACCACTTTTTCTGGGCTGGCCACGTCCAAGCCTGGGCCGGGAAGCTTCCCCGTAAATGGATGGCAATGCTCTTACATGAATAATACTTATTTGACTTTGGAATATGACAATAGTAAAACTGTCATTAATGCATTAAACTGAACCTAAAAGTCGGAGAGTGTTATGTCCAAAATAAAAAATTTGATTTTTTTTTTGAATTCCAACCATACAAAAGTGTATTAACCCCTTAACCCCTAAAAGACCAACATGCGTTTTTTGGCCGTATAGAAATTTTGGGCAAGTACGTGTGACTAGAGATATCCATATTTGAGGCTGAAATTTTAATAGAAGGTGGGGGCGAGGATTATCTTCATGTGTACCAAGTTTCACGACATTTCAAAATACAAGTCAAAAGTTGTGACCTAATATGTTACTTTTTTTCATAACTGGGCAGTTTGGGCAAATCAGAAAAAATCATTTTTTCCGGAATTTTTTTTTTTAAATTGGTTCTCTACATTTACATATACTTAAAAAGCTTTGAGTCATTCCATTTCAATCAAGGAGTCAAAAGTTATGAGGGTTTTTGGTTTGCGGGCAGTTATGGATTGTCTACTCAAAAAAAAGTCTTTAAAGTCGTTTATTTAACTCAATTTTCAATATTTTTGGAAAAAAAAAAAATCCTAGGATGTAAATTGATTATTACAACATTACAACCGTTGGGATTGGTATTTTTAAATTCCATGATTAAATTTTTAACAATTTAGTATTTTGAATCATTTTCTACTTCTTTCTACTTACTATTTTTTTCCTATATGTTGTACAATTCCAAATGATGTGAAATTTTTCAAGCATACAGACAACTTGTTTAGGAAACTGAATTCAAAGAAGCACCACCTTTTTCGGCAGTTTTTTCATTGGAAAGTGACCTTGCAAAAGTGCAGCTGCCCGGTTTTTTGCAGGATTAAAAAAATGGTTTTCAAGACTTTGAATGCTTATATCTTATGATCCACACGGTGGAATTTTCTGAAATTTTTACCACATGTTTTCAAAATATCATACTACAAGATCCTTTGGTTACATGTGTCAAAAATTGTTTTTTCCAAAAATTTGGTAGTTGTATTAGAAATGGCAGTTTTGGAGCGTTTTGGGTGAGAACATAGTCATGAAACTTTAGGGGTTAAGTTCCTTGACTATGCCTTCCCTCAAATGCTCAAAAACTGCCAATTCTAGTGTAAGTACCAAATTTTTGAAAAAAAACTTTTTTTGACATATGTAATTGTAGGATCTTGTAGTATGCTAACTTGAAAATACGTAATAAATAATTCAAAAATTTTCACTATGTGGATTGCAAGATATAAGCATTCAAATTCACTAAAATCATTCTTTTGGCCTTGTGAAAAATATAGCAGCTGCACTTTACAAACTCACTTTTTGATGAAAAATGTCCAAAATGGTGGTGCTTCTTTGGATTCTTTTTCCTAAGCAAGTTGGCTACATGCTTAAAAAATTTCAAATCATTTGGAATTGGTTAATATATAGGAAAAAAATAGTAAGTAGAAAGAAGTGGAGAATGATTCAAAATACTAAATTGTTAAGAATTAAATTTTGGATTTAAAAATGTCAATCCCAATGATAGTAATGTTGTAATAAATGATCTACATCCTATGATTTTATTCTTTTAAAAAACATTGAAAATTGAGTGAAATCTACAACTTCAAAGTTTATTTTAGAATTAAAAATCCATAACTGCCGTCAAACTAAAACTCTTCATAACTATTGACTCATTGATTGAAATGGAAGGATTCGAAGCTTTCCACATATATATATAAATCTAGAAAACCAATTTCAAGTTTTTGTTTAAGAAAAAAGTCATTTTTTTATCTGCCCGAACTGCCCAAGTTCATAAACAAACAACGTATTATGCAATAACTTTTGACTCATATTTCCAAATGCTATGAAATTTAGTGCATAGGAAATACATTCCTTGTCCCCACCTTCAATTAAAATTTTAGCCTAAAATATGCAAATTTCTAGTCACAAATACCTGTCCAAAATTGTTATGTTGCTAAAAATAGTTGGCTGGTCTTCTAGGGATTAAATAAGTAAGGTAATGTGTGGAAAAATTTTCAGCCTATTTGACCATATGGATTGAAAAATTATAAAGTTTGAAGCGAGGAAAAAAAGAATTTTGATTTGTGCAAAACGAGGTCACCAGACTTTGAGCCCCCTTTGGATGAATATTTTTGCTCAACACAAAAATGAGGATTTTCACCATTCAAAAGTATATGATGTTAGTTTTCATTCATGCAAAATTTCAAATGCAATTGAGATGTCTAACTTACTATAAATTATGTGCAATGCAAAGAAGTTAAGTGTAAGAAATTTGACTTCACAAATTGCAATATAATAGGGCTTGAAGTTAGAAGAATTTTTTTTAACAAAACCACCCCTAATATAGCTAACAAAGTTTGACTCCTCTTAGAATGTGATTTTAAAATTAAAAATTGTTTTTTTGGGACAATTGTATGTCATATTTTATTAGTTACAAACCTGACAAACTTTAAAGGTCGATGCCAATTTTTTTGCAAAAGATATCCCAAAGATGCCCAAATTGCCTTGGCTATCCAAAAAGTTTGGAGTACAATTACTTTTGATCTTGGAATTTGATTAGAAAAACAAATTACACCCCTACTAAGGGGGTCTATGTTTACACCTAGTTTCAAAATTTTGTGAACACCCATTTAAAATTGACTTAATAAGAACCTGAGTTTATACAAAACATTCTAACCTAAATACATTGGAATCTTTTGATTCTAGTAGGAAATGCATTTGGCAAAAGATAAAACTAATTGTAGTCTAATCTTTCACCTTCATCAAAGATTCATGATCCCATCGTGATGCACTAGTACTTTTTGTAAGATTGATTTTGGAGATTCCAATGGATTGAAAGTGATTTTTGGTATAGTAGCAATTTGAAGACTAATATCTAAAATTGAGAATTTGAAGACAAGGTGATGTGACAACGGAAGTGTTGTAAAAAAATCTTGTTTGAATTTTGCACTATGGAAAGTTGCCCAAAAATAAGATTACAAGCTAGCTTGGTGATACTAATGTCAAAACAATCACCGATATTATATTCAAGGGATTTATTTGACGTTCTACAGTTTTTGTTAATGCCAAGTGAGCATGTGCCTTTAGATTTAATGCAATAAATCATCTTTTATATTAACCAAAGAGGTTAGGTCACCTCATCTTTTGAATAACATTAATTCTTTCCTAAGTGTTTGGCTCTTCTTCACATCAAATGGGCCTATATACAACTAGTAAATAATATTATGACAACCAAGACCATCCAAGAGTCTTTTACCCCAAAGACATTTTAGATTAAATTTAAATTAATCCCGAAAGCCGTCCCCTTAGGGGCCACTTGGATTTTGAGCAAGCTTGTATGACTTCAATTTTGACATGATTTTTTGAAAAAAAATTGAAGATAGGAAATTACATTAGCTTTTTAGAAATACAAATTTTATTTCAATTGGTATTTGGGAGAAAAAGTTATGCCATTTGAAGTCTACAAAATAGTTGTTGGGAAGCACAAAAATCCCGCAAAATTTTTTTAACTTTTTTTCTCAAAGATTATATTTTTGTCTACACCTAAAGCTTTGATTCATTCTATTTGAAGTAATAATGAAAAAATTATGGGCAATCTAAACATCTTCACGAGAAAACAGCTTATAGAACTCATTTTAGAATTCAATTTTTGGAATATTTCAAAAAACAATGTTTGATAGGGTTTTGTTTTGTTTACGAGAACAATCTCACTGTTGGGATTATGATGAGATTCAATTCCATTTTAGAACAATTAACAACTATTGTTTTGTTCAATCTTGAACATACTTCTACTTAGCAAATTTTTAATGAATGAAAATCAAGTATGTGTTTTTTGAAAAGAAAATTCCTTGATTCTCAACTCAAATCTTCAACATAAAAAAATTTAATCTCAAATTCAATAGTGCAAAAAATATAAATTAAAAAGTTTCAAAGCCAAAAAATCCTGTCATGGAATGTGCAAAAAAACTTGCTTTCTTCACTTTAAACGCAAATATCTTACAATCTACGCCGTCAAAGTTTTGGAAATTTCTAAAACACATTTTCAATACTAGTCTAGTACAAGACCCTATGATAAGATATGCAAAAAAAATTAAAGTTTTAAAAGTACTGCATCTTGCAATAAAATGGCAATTTTGAATGTTTTTTTAGCCAAAAAAATGGCTAGGGACTTTACGGGTTAATTTATAACTCTTAAAGAACAAAGGATTCTAGGTTTTAAAAGAGCCAATTCAATTGATCATATTTTTAATTAGGCATTGTCTTATGCACCAAAATCAAGGAAGAACATTAACGGGCGCTGATCAAAATATGAATCAAACTGAACCAAAAAAAGTCCCTAAATGACCTATTCAAATCGATTCATACAAATACAAGGTAAAAAATTGGACTTCTCCGTACTTCAGGGAATAAAGTTGTTTCAAGGCAACTGGTCAAGTTACCCCAATTCCTTGGAAACTATTTGTATTATTATGGTTTGATAAAATATTATTAACTCCAATATAAATGATAACTTCATTTCAATTTCATTTCATGTCTTCTTTAATTAACTTAAAATTTGTAGTTATTTCATGCTTACTAAAAGGAAAAAACTCAAAATTCAAACATTAATAATTTACAAATTTACAACCACATCTCTTAGATTTTTCAGTTTCCAAGCTTATAAATGTGAATATTCACAAGTTTGTAAGTATCAAGATTTTAAAATTTCAACATTTTAAACTTTTAAATTTGTATTGTAGTTCACTAATCCTTCTATCAATACAAAACACATAGTTATTTTAGTCCTTTCAAAAATAAATTGAAATATCATACTTCTTAACCCCTAAACAACCAAGGTCCTTTTTCTGCCAAAAAACACTCAAAACTGCCATTTCTATAGCAAAAAGTAAAAGAATTTGAAATTTTTTTTTTTTCTTCACATCTAACCATAGGATCTTACACCTAAATAGTACGAGAGTGTGTTGAAAAAAAATAGAGAATTTTTGACGGCACAGATTGCAAGATATATGCGTTTAACCTCTAAAGCCATGAACATGTTTTTTTGAGAACATAGGGTTTTTGGGCAACTCACTACGAGCGGAGTTTTTTAAATTTTTCTTTAAAATTTTCACACAACATTTTTTTGAGGAGTAGCTTTAAGGCCCAACAATTTTTATAACTTTTGACTGCATGACTAAAAAGTTATTGCATGATATGTCATTTTCATTGCTCGGCAGGCAGCCCGGGCAGCAAAAAAAACTTCTTTAAAAATCACTTTTTAAAAAAATAAAAATTTGAAATTGGTTCTTTAGATTTATATGCACGTAGGAAGCTTTGAATCATTCCATTTGGGTCAAAAGTTATGAGGATTCTTACTTTGAGGGTAGTTATGGAATCTCAACTCTAAAATAAACTTTGAAGTCCTTTATCTAACTCAATTTTCAATAGTTTTGAATAAAACAAAAAACAATGAATGTATATTGTTTATTACAACATTACAATTGCTGGGTTTGGCATTTTCCAATTCCATAATTAAATTCTTGACAATTTAGTATTCTGAGTCATTCTCTACCCCTTCCCACTTACTATTTTTTTCCTATATGTTGTACAATTCCAAATGATCTGAAAGTTTTCAAGGATGTAGCCAACTTGCCTTGAAGAATGAATCCAAAGAGTAACCACCATTTTGGACATTTTTTCATACAAATGTGACCTTGTGAAGGGCAGCTGCCTGGATTTTTGTAGTGATTAAAAAAGGATTTTTGTCAATTCAAACGCTATTAGCTTGCATGGTGAAAAATTAAGAAATTTTTTCCACATCTTTTTAAACCAGTGTACTATAAGATCCTACGGTTACATGTGTTCAAAAATGTTTTTTTTTCTAAAATTTGATACTTGTATTAGAAATGGCACTTTTGGAGCGGTTTTGGTGAAAACATAGTCAAAAACCTTTAGGGATTAAAGTGAAAAAAACAAGTTTTTCAACACATTGCGGGACTAAATTTTTTGACTTTGAACATTTTTAACTTAAAATTTTTGTACTACAAAGTTTTGAGCTTTAAATCTTTAGAGTGGAGAATTGAGTTGAGAATCTAGGAAAAATAAAAAATAAAAAAAAATTATCATTCTTTAAAAAATTGTTAAGTAGAATTAGTTATGAAATAGAAGGAAAATCTAAAATATTCATATCTTTTAGATGGAATTAAAATGCATTAATTCCAATGGTGAGACTATTCTAGCAAGTAATATGAATCATGCAAAAAATATGAAAAACTGAAAAACTTGAAAAATTGCATTCTGAAATGCATCCTAGAAGTTATTTTTTTCAAAAAGATGCTCCAACTGTCCAAAAAACAAGAATGTCCATAACTTTCTCACAAACAAAATCCAAATGAAATGATTCAAAGTTTTCCAAATAGACAAAAATACAATCTATGAGAAAAAAAATATAAAAAAAAAATTCAAATTTTTTGTCTATTTTTATTTGCTGCCCGGGTTGCTCGTCGTCCCGTGTTTTCAGCTTATATGGTCATAACTTTTTTTCCTGGGCACCGATTGTGAAAAAAATTATATTCTATCTTCAAAAAAGTTTGAAAAAATCATGACAAAATTTCAGCCCTTAGGTATCTGTCCAAAATTCCAAATGTTCGCCGAACCAACAATGGTCCTTTAGGGATTAATCCCTCCTATCAAAAAACACTCAAAACTGCCATTTCTATATTAAAGAGTAAAAAATTTGAAAATTGTTTTTTTGCACATCTAATTGTAGTATCTTACACCAAACTAGTATGAGAATATGTGGAAAAAATTTCAGAATTTTTGTCTACATAAATTGCAAGATATCTACGTTTTAAAGTGAAAGCAATAAAATTTTCAGCACATTGCGAGACTAGATTATTTTGACTTTGAACCTTCTTAACTTTCGTTTTTTGCAATATAAAGTTTTAAAGCTCAAAACTTTCTCACCATTTTAGTCTCGTTTTTGCAAAAATTGGTGAGATTAAAATGATGAGATTGTTTTGACAAGCAAACTAAACCATCAACAATTCTTTTTTTTTGAAAAATTGTAAAAGGTGCATTCAGAAATGAATCCTACAAGTTATTTTTCAAGAAGATACCGTAGTTGCTTGAAAAACAGAATTGTCCATAACCATTTCATAAAAATTCTATATGGAATGAATCGAAGCTTTCTATGTAGACAAAAATATAATCTATGATAAAAATTTAAAAAAAAACTCAAAGTTTTTGAATTTTTTTTGCTATCCCTTCTTCCCGATTTTGAGCTTATTTGGGCATAACTTTTGTTCCTAGGCACTGATTGAAAAAAGCATTATATTCTCATGAAGCTAATCAGTTTTCTATCTTCAATAAAAGTTTCAAAAAATGAAGACAAAAATTCAGCCCATTGGTACCTGCCCAAATTCCCATTTGTCTCCCGAAGAGACAACGATCCTTCAAGGATTAAAAAAATCAAATCAGTTACTTCATTCATTAAGCTCCAAGGTAGTTTGTTGCAAGTTTAACTAAACTCCTGAGGCCTTTAGCGGAGCCAACCCATTGTTGACCATTTAAGCAATTACGCATATCTGCAGGGCAGGGTTCTTAATCCCTAAGGACAAAGGTGATTTCCCTACCAAAAATCATTCAAAACTGTCATCTCTATTGCAAGAAGAAAAGAGTTTAAGAAATTTTTTTTTTTGGCATATCCAACCGTAAGATCTTATACTTGACTAGTATATGAATATGTGGAAGAAATTTCAGAAACTTTGACCACGTATATTGCAAGATATATGCATTTAACGTGAAGAAAATAAGTTTTTTTCCACCTTGCTTGACTAGATTTTTTGGCTTTGAATCTTTTTAGTTAAAATTTTTTGCACTACTGATTTCGATTTTCTACTTATTTATATTAAGTAGTTGAGTTGAGAATCTACCAAAAAAATTTAGGAAAAAGAGAATTTAATTTTCACTCATTAAAAAATTGTTAAGTAGAGGTGGGTGCAAGATTGAAGAAAAAACTAAATTGTTAATAGCTTTTAGATGGAATTGAATCACAATAATCCCAACGATAAGATTGTTCTAGCAAAAAAATCTAACCCTGTCTAACAAAAAAATTTGAAAAATTCTCAAAATTGCATTCAAAAATGAATTCTACAACTTATTTTTTCAAGAAGATGCTTAGATTGCCCAAAAAACTAAGATTGTCCATAACTTTCTGATTATTAGTTCAAATTGAATGAAATAAAGCTTCACATGTAGACAAAAATAGAATCTTTGAGGAAAAAATTTGCGAAAAAATTGTTTTGACTTTTTGTGATTTTTTTTGGGCTGCCCCCAAAATTCCAATTTTACTTATTGTGCCATAACTTTTGCTCCTGGGCATCAATTGAAATAAAAATAATATAATCGCAAAGATCTCGCAAAAATACACAACCTCAGAAAATCCCAAAAAATATTACTAAAAATTGAGATCGTAGGAACTTGCCCAGACCCAAATTGTCCCCCGAGGGGACAACCAGTCCTTTAGGGGTTAAAGGGAGGAATTTTTCCATGCGTAGAAATTGAATTAAAAAGGTTCCCATAATTTTTCAGATTTTTATTTCTCAAAACATAATTACTATGAATTTTTGTGCTGAAGATTCTATTCGACCTATATTTGTTATATAGACCTCCCTATTTTCGACCAAGAGCTTGCTTGCAAATCCACCAAGGGTTGGTTGCAATATTGATAATCTTGTAGCCAATCATAATGCGCCACCACTGCATTGGAAACCGTGTTGTAATTAATGATCGTGATTCTCCTGCTGATCGGAAAGAGAACAGTCTACAGAGCAGGAATGAGGTGGTGATCGGGAATGGGTCGGCTCCCTTAGCTCCTTCAATTTAGCTCTTTCAAATCTGTTGTAAATTGAACAAAGAAGACAACATTTTGATCATGTAATCGTACAAATTGAAACAAAATATGTTAGACATGTCATGGAAAAAAATTATCGCTTATGGATTGAAAGATAATAATGCTTGATCATGAGGGTGTTAAAGTTGTGAAAGTGATTTGAAATCTGTCAATCCTCTTTTCACAAGTGAAATCTAAAAAATTAGTCACCAAAAAAATACAAGGTTAAAAGAAATAACATACATAATTCTAATCAATTTACATCTTTTCAAAATCTACTCTACAATTTTAAAATAAGTTTCCAATGTGATTTTTCCTCCAATATCTAGTGTATTTGAGGCTCATTTCCAAAAACACTCAATGCTTGAAAATTAAGGTTTGCAGTGGACACCCTTGTACAAAATCATAAATAGAAAAATCATAATAATTCATTTTAAAAATCAAATTCTTCATGCTAAAACTAGTAGACTTCAAAAAGAATTTTTCAAAAATATAAACTACCAAAAATAGTAATTTGGTAAGATTTTATTTAACTTTAAAGAATTGTCGACATTAGAATTTGGCGCCTTAGGCAACACCTTTCCTAAAACAATGCTAAATTCTTTATCTTTTAATATTTTTCTGGTAGATCAAATAGTACATCTTTTTTTTTAACTACAAATACTTCATCTTTATTCTTAACAAGATTCTTGAAATTTTATTAAGAAGAAAGGAGGGTAATTTGACAAAAACATTATCAATAATTCAAAAACCTAAATCTTAATCATTAGTAATTATTAAATTATGAATCTCACCAAAAAACTAAAAAATTTAGCAATTCACACTAGTGAGAATATTATAGTGAGCAATTTGTACTATGTGATTTTGTATTTCTCCCCCACAATTACCAAAGATTTGAGTTCAAAGAAGAATTTTGTATAGTATTGTTTTGAAGAGATGTCATGATTTTCTTCAAAATTAAACCTCTTACAATTTTCATTTCATCAATCAAAATGGACACATATAACTTTGAAAAAATAAAGCTTGATATAAAGAGGGTGATGGTTAGAGCTAACTAAAAATGTTAAGGAACTGATTAAAAATCTGAAGTCATGAGAGCCTATCCCCAGATGCTAGAGTACTCACTTTGGGAAAGGCTTTAAATATAACACTTAGAGGACATGGGATACAGAGGATTCATAATAGAAAAATATCCAAAATTGCCACTTTCTAGTGCATTGAGCATAGTCAGAAATATAAAAATGTTTTACAAACTTTTATCCGTAGTAGTTTGTACTAGGCTACTAGAGAAATTTGTAGAAAACATTTCAGCTCATTTGACTGTGTTGATTGTGAGATTATAACCTTTGAAGTTTGAAGAATAAATTTTGGGCCATAGTTTGATTCAACTTCGTGGAAAAGAGGAAACTTTAGGAACTTGGACCATTCAGTAGGTAGTTATTAGTTACTTGCGTACCAATTTTCAAAGATAATGGAGATGTTTAATATACCTCAAACCATCTTGCATTGAAAGAATGTCTAATAAACACCAACTATATGAGCAAGAATTCATTTTTTTGGAGAATTCATTTTTTTGAAAGAATTGAACTTCCAATAATCAATACAAATCATCTTTTGTTTTAATCTGGAAAAAAAATAAAAAAATAAAAAAATCTCATGAATTCAAACTAAAAATGTATGATAGTGGCTTTAAAATTGTTTAAAAATTGTCACTTTTAGTACATTGAGTGAAAATTGGGAAAGACATTTTCAATTGTGCATTATTTCTCTATACTACTATGAAAATGTGGAGAATTTTTTTTAGCTCATTTAACCCCTAAAGTCCCATTGTCCCTACGGGGGACAAAATGGATTTTGGGCAGGTTCCTCTGAGCTCAATTTTTATTGAAACTTTCTGAAACTTTTCCATAAGATAGAAAAACTTATTAGCTTTTGGGGAATGTAACTTTTATTTCAATCGGTGCCCGGGAGCAAAAGTTATGCCCAAATAAGCTCAAAATGGGGGAGAGGGGGCAGCAAAAAAAATTTGCAAAAAATATAATTTAATTTTTTTAATTTTTTTTCCTTATAGATTATATTTTTGCATACTTGGGAAGCTTTGATTCATTTCATTTGGATTTTTTATGAGAAAGTTATGGACAATCTTGTTTTTCGGGCAATTAGAGCATCTTCTTGAAAAAAACTTTTTCTTTCACTTTGAATATTGATATCTTTCAATCCGTACAGTCAAACATCACAAAAATTTTACTACATGATATGTAAAAAGTGTAGTACAAGATCCTATGGTTAGTTAGTTGTTGTTTTTTTTAAATTCTGATCTTTTAGATGAATGCAACAAAAGTAGCAGTTTTGAATGATTTTTGACAGAAAAATGGCCTTGGACTTTAGGGGTTAACTACTTAGATTACAAGATACGGTATAAGTGTTCAAACACTAGTATAAACTTAGGTCGTATGCACAAGGGAAATGACTCACAAGAAGACCCACATGACAAACTTGACTACTAGTGACTCTTCTCATAGTCATTTTCCTAGTTTCTAGCCTAGTTTCTACTAGTAAAGGTTATGGCCTAATTTGGCCTAATTTATACTAGTAAAAGTTTATGAAAAAAATTCACAACTTGTCTAACTACTTGCTTGACCACTTGCCTTTCTATTAGCACATTGTCCATAGATGCCCATAGACTTTTGAACCCCATAACTTTGGACTTGGGCATCCAATTGGAAAAAAAATTTAAAACTTTGGGAAGTTTTTATTGAAATTTACATCTTTGGTAAGAATTTCACTTTCGTCCATTCAAAATTGACTTCATATAAATCTACCCAAGCTTTCAAAAAGCTCCATTTGAGCTTTAAAAAACTTTAGGGATTAAGAAGAAATTTTAATAAATAAAAAGAGTTTTTTTGGCACCAACATTATTGTAGCTTGGTGAAAGAGAACATATTTTCAATTTGTGAATGTTGTATTGAAGAAATAGAAAGACGTCAACTTGGAAATGCCAACAACAACTTTTATCTGTACTGCTAGAATGTTCTTTTATGTGACAATCGTTTGCATTTTTATTTTGATAAGATGTATTTCTAATATGAAATGCAAATCGTACCAAATCGTACCATCATGTTCTAATTTGCACAATTCTTCATTCAAATGTTCTTGCAAAATTGCAATGATGTCCAAACATCTTCTCAATGAAACCTTGCACCACATTGAAACCTTTTTAGTCGGATGTTGGAATCCAATTAGCTCCGTTTTAGACCATAATTCGTTTCTTATATTTCAAAAATTAGTAATACATACTAGTCTTTATCTAAAATTCAACAACAATGTCTAAAATCCTTCATAATTTCAAGGCATCAGTGTTTAACATATAATATAAGGAAATGTATACAACATATGATATTTCCAAATAATTTTCTTTTTGCTATTGAAAGATGTCATTTTTTTAATTTCACAACTTTATAATTAGAAAACCATAAACATTGGAGAGACATTATGATTGACAAGGTAGATTTAGGTATATATTATGCATCAATTTCAAGACCTTGCTAAAATAAACTCTTCATTCCATTTAGTATGGTTGGTACTATTTGAGAGCTTAGAACCATCCAATGAAAGAAAAAAAATGAGAATAGAATGAAGCTTAGATTTTGCATCATCACATTATTTGGCAATGGATAAAGGGGCTTTGGAAGGCACAAGGTCTCATATTTAATCTAGTTGATATGACAAGTCCCAAATTATCATGTAACCAACTTCTAACTTCCTTCCAACTTAGCTTATAGTTTCAAAATCTACAAAATCAATTCATTAGAAGGGATTTGAGGGCATTGGAGGGCCGTTTTAGGCCCATTCCCCAATCTAGCCAGATTTGTGAACAGTCAGTACGGGCTGTCAGAATTTTTTTTTCAAAAAAATAAAAAATAAAAAAATAAAAAAAAATAAAAAAAACTCTCTCCCAAATATCATTTCAGGCCAAAAAAATTTATTTTTATTTTTTGAAAATGACGTGGCACTCTCTTGACCACATCAGACCAACAGCTTTCCTGCATTCCACAACGTGGGAACGTTGCGGGAACGCAAGATAACTCACGGGCTCTTGGAGGCCTCAAATCTCTTCTAATGTTTCTAACCTCAAAAATTTATCTTTTGAAGTTACCAATGTTGAAATAGATGCAAAAGATCAAACATTTTCTTTTCACCTTTGAAAATAAATTAATTTATTGAATAAGGTAACTGAATCCAAGCATGTATTTAATCCCTAAATTCCCAACTAAAGGTTCTTTTGCATCAAAATCACAAAAAGAAACCATTTCTATTTCAAAGAGCAAAATTTTTTACAAATTGCTTTTTGTGTATCTAATTGTAAGATCTTGCACTAGAATAGTATATAATTGTTGAAAAGGAATTTTAGAAATTTTTGCATTGTAAATTGAAAGATATTTGTGTTTAAAGTGAAGAAAGGGCTTTTTGAGCATGTTCTTTGGCTAGATTTTTAGACTTTGAATCTTCCTAATTTAAAATTTCTCCATTAAATGTTTTATTTTTATAAAAATTTAATGTTCAAGATTGCCAAGTTGAAAGTCTAGGAAAAAAAAATTTGGATTTTTTTGTTGCCCAGTCTCCTCTGTTTTGAGCTTATTGGGACATTATTTTTGCTCGTAGGCATTGATTGAAATAAAATCTTATTCCCCAAAAGGTAATATGATTTTTTCTATTTTTAAAAAAAATTCAAAATATCATGTAAAAAATTGAGGTCACATATGCCTCCTTGAAAATTATTTTGTCTTTTATAGGGACAATGGGATTTTATGGATTATTAGCTTTATGGCCCCGTTGGCATGCAAGGGAAAACAATAAAGATATTATATACATTTATAAATGCAAACAATACAAAGTGTCATGATTGCACAAGTTTTGGAGCCACAATGAAATTTTTGTAAAATTTCAAGGTTGAAGGTTGTAGAAGTCTAGAAGTATAACCTAGCTAGGTGAACACAAAATCCTTTTGAAACATATAAAGAAAATGATGTTTCCAAAGTGTTGAAAATAGGTGTCCTCCATGTCTATATTAGGTTCTCATAAGGAGGTTCTTAATTTTTGACAATATTATGCAATGTACAAGCATCTCTTATCATCAGTGCCTTAATATCACTACTTAAACATAAATCATGCATTCTCAATGAACACACAATAAATTGTCAATAGTAGAAGTAATTCAAAGGAATAATCATAGAGGTGTGATTCTGCGAATCCACCATTTGGTGCTCATTACATTCTTTTCAAAATCTTGTTATGTTTTGTTTATGTTTGAACTTACTGTCATTATTACTACTTCCCACTAACTTCAACATGCCTTCTTTTGTAACTTGCAAGGAAGCATACAATTGTCTTTTATTTAAATTCAACAATTTTGTGTGATTGTTGCTAGTGGTAATAATGGATGCCCATTCTTTAGATAGTGGTCTTAAAAAAGGCTTGCAATTAGGTATAGTTACTTAAATGACCTTTATTGGTTGTAGACCGAAGGACATAATACTATTGACCAATGCGGGGACCTTTGTTTTGCTCCCCTAAATGAAAGAACCTCTCAACAAAATGATTCATAACTATGCCTTCCTAGTGGCTTGTGACTTAAACTTAACTTGTCACAAGGCATTTAGGAAAAGACAATTCTTTTTGGCCTTAAACACGTGGGAAAAAAAAGAGTCATGGTTTTGCAATGCCATTGGAGAAGAGACTCTATACAAACAGAAGCTATCCTAAGGATGCATAATATTATTGACCAATGTTGGGAATCTCTTTTTTGCTCCTTTCAATGATTGAAGCTCCCAATAGAACAATTCATGAGTAGGCTCAAGTTCCAAGGTATCCAAAGAAGAGTGATCCCTTTAGCATTAGAACAAATTTTAGGCTTATTGTGGGCCATTTGACTGCATACAATAGTGCAATTACAATCAAGAAATTATTAAAAAGAGTTTTTTTTAGGAGCCCATATCATCTTCAATTGTGCCACGATAGATTGGTGTTTTTAAAAAAAAATTCAATCTTTCAAATTTGTATCAAATTTGTATCATTTTGTTTTCAAAATTCTTTTTTCCCTATATTTGCACCACGGACAAAAGTCAAATGCCTCGATTCTTTCTAATGCCCTAGCAATGTGGTAGAAGGGAGTATGAAATTTTACAATGTTGTAATGCTTTGAATAACTCTTTTCCTTGAAAAAACAACCAATGGTATTGAGATAGAACCTCTCTTAATGTAAGTATCTTTTACATGAACAATCAAGACACCATAACATTGTATAACTAAGCAATGGTCCTTCTGAGCCCATGTTGGAAATGTATTACGCTATACTAGATGCATGGAAGGGACTTATTAGTTAAGGGACTTATTAGTTGTTAGGATTGGAGTTGGCCAAGGAGCCATATAAGACAATTATGTTCACTATAGGGGCCCTTTTCTTTAAGGAATAAAAAAGGGCCCCTTGCCTCCTATAGGTCGTTAAAGTAGTCATATGAAATAGGTTCTGTAAGGCAAACTTTGTGCTCTGCAAAGTAATTGTAAAAAAAAAAACTGCCTCCCCCCCAACTTTGTGTCGCACTAATTCTATGTTCTTTACCTTTCTTCGCTAGTTTCGGGCCTCCGATTCCAAATGCGATTTCATAATTCCAAAATTTCATCATGGATGGCAAATAAAAAATTCTTTTGTTTTCCCAAGGGTATAAATAATCCACCTTGCGGGGCCCACTTTGTATGACCCCGTTAACGTCATGCCTAATGTTTTTTTGTTTTTATTCAATAACAACTCAAACAATGTTTTTTTTTGGTGTTTTTTTTCAAAGAAATAGTAACTATTGCATTAAAAAACAGAGAGAGGAAAAAAAAAACCAGTTTGACTCAAGAGGCCGGTCTAACCTAAGGAGGAAGGCTAAGTGTCAAGTGCCACTTAGGCCCGATGGAAGCTACCAGAGCAAAAAAACATTGTTCTTGCACCAGGTGTCAAGAAAACAACCCAAACAATATTACGAAGTCATCAATCATGTAACTTACCAGCCAAAACAATAAGCGGCGAATTATAAAATTACTAGTAAGTTACTGGTAAATTAGTAGTACACTGCCGTGCACTCAGTAAGTTAAGTGAAGTTACCTCTTGACTTTGACTTTATTTTTTTACGTGCATTTTAGTACTTAGTTCTGCCTGACAAAAGTACCCATGTGGCAGGTTGCTGGAATCCCTTAATGCTTGTAATTTCAAATTTTGTCGTGTTGGCAGAGCGAAGATCTTCTGGGATAAGGGGGGCTCCACAACCTCCGTCCATACACGAAGGGTAATGGCATTAATTTCAAGTGCCCCAAGCCCCCCTGAGGCCCTGACACCGTGGGATTCAGTGTAATTCCAGGGCTTCTTACAGGCAGAGCTTTTACAGGAGCTGGCCAGGTTTACACACATAGCATTGGATATATAAGCTTATATCTGGCCTTAGTTGCCGTGTCATTTGTTTCAAAATAAAATAAAATAAAAATAAAAATAAAAAATATATAAAAATAACTTGCCCCTTTGCAGAGAGAGCCTAAGTAGCTGATGATTTCTCAATACAGTAGTACTGGAAGATTCGAAGAAATTGATAATTGCAGTAACTTTGCAAACAGCAAAATGATAAAAAAATAAAAAATAAAAAATAACTTTGGGGATAGCCAGTCAACTGACGATATTTTATAAACTAAAGTTTTTATTTTATTTTATTAAAGGTGTACCGTATCATGGAGTTGAAGCCGGTGGAAAAAATTCTACAAAAAGAATGATGGAATTTGAGGGACGTTTGATAAAATAGGGAGAAGAACAATGTTTGGAAAAAAAACGGTGGCTAGTTCAAAGTTAGCCGGTGGAATTGGGAAAAATAAACAATTGCAATTTGAAAACATTGGTAAAATGTCGATGAAAAAATCTATAAAATTTATTTTTAGAGAATAAAATAGAGAAAATACATGGATTCCATTTTTCTAAAACCGGTTCAATATGAGAAGTCAAGGAAATTAGATGGTAAAACTCAAAAATAAATTCAAACACTAAGAAAGAATGGAAAAATTAGAAGTGTATTGTATCCAGGAGTCAAACCTAGCAAAAAATGTTTTTGAAAATAGATGATGGAATTTGAAGTTATTGTTTTTCAATTGTTTTTGTATGGAAAAACGAACATTTTTGTTTTAGGCATATGTTGCATTACATTTGCCAAGTTCAATTGATGATTGGATAGGGAGTTGTGAATCTTACTAACAAGTATGGTATTTTCATGTTTAGATTGATTTAAGGACTAAATGTGGGTATACTTTTGAATTTAGATTCGTCTTAGTGTATGGTGCCGAGATTACTGAGTAGTTAGGTGTACACTAAGAGAGGATACTGTACTTATAGAGGTGTAAAATTGTCCATCTAATTCATAATGTCAACTCTAACCATGTACATTAATTTTAAGAAAATGTGTTTTGAAATTGAGCGCACCTACCCTCTGCATACTTGACAGTTATGCACTAAGAAAGCCCACCTACTCTCTATATACTTAATAGTTATGCTCCAAGGGAGCTCACCTACTCTCTGCACGTAGACAAAGAACAAGAATTTGTTTTGGTATCTACACATGCATTTTTCATTTTTCTAAAATTTTCTTAGTTCTTGAGATGGTTACCTCTTAAAGTTTCAAAAGTCTCCTTGGGGGACTTTGAAGGTTCAAGCAAGTACTTATAATCTCAATTTTTGACAAGATTTTTTGAAACTCTTTTTTAAGCTAGGAAAATTTATTAGCTTTTGGTGCTCAAGAACAAAAGTTAAACAATAAGTCCCAAATAGACAAGGACATGCAACCCCCCAAACACAAAACTTGAAATACTGTTTCAAAACTTATTTCTTATAGATTCTTATTTTTGTCTATGTAGAAAGATTTGATTCATTCCATTTGGATAAGTAACGTGAAAGTTACTAAGTTCCTTCTTTTGCGGGCAATCTTAGCAAATTCATGAGAAAAGAATGGATTGGATCCATTTTAAATTCAATTTTCTTTTTAAATTCAAAAAAAAAGTTGCACATGATTTAGTTTGTTTTCTAAAACAACATCATCATTGGAATTAGTGTATTTCAATTGAATCTTAGAGCTATCAACAATCTATTTTTTCCTTTTATCTTGTATCTACTTTGACTCTAATAATTTTTTAAAGAATATAAATGGTAATTTAAAAAAAAAAAAATTCTTTCCCAAAATCTTTGTTCAATTATACAACATAAAAAAAATTAAGTTCACAATCTGTAATACAAAATTTTAAGTTAAAAAGACTCAAAGCCTTACAATCTAATCATGATAGGAATACATAAATTTGTTTTTTTCAATTTACACGCTTATCTCATATAATCAATATAGTCAAAGTTTCTAAAATTTCATGCAAACATTCTCATACTAGTCTAGTGCAAGATCATAAAGTTGGATATGCAAAAAAAACTAATGTAAAATTTTTTGTTATTTGCATTGAAAATGGCATTTTGAGTATTTTTTTGACTTTAGGGGTACATAGACCAAATTGCCAAAAATACTTTGCACTAATAGCAATCCATAAGGATGCAAAGTCAAAAGGAATATATAGCATAAAAATATTAGTTGCCAAGAATAGATGTAACTATTGCAATCACAAGTTCTGAATAATGATTAGGGATGTAAGTGTGTAAGGTGGCTTTGAGTGAATAAGGTCGTCATTGACAACTTTAACTTGTAATCATTAACAACTCTAAACTTGAATTGAATAAGTGTATAATGTGGTTTTGAGTTTGAGTGATAAGCTTTGAGTTGTTAATGAACACATTTTTTTAGATATTTATCACGGAACACAATTATCATAGTACAAACCAAATTCTAATTTAGTTTGTTGCGTTTACTAATGATATGCAAAACAACATAATTATACTTTACAAGAAATAAATATTATTTTATATTATGTATATTTTTTAAGCATGAAGTTTGTCAAACTCTATATTTTAGAATTACAGCTATGGAGATTGATGTGTCCAATTAATGATTAATTTTCTTCAACAAAATTTTGAATTTGATTATTGTAAGCAAATACAATATAAGTATATTAATATACTTAGGTTTTAAAAAAGAACTTTTTTAATTGTAATTGTAATTTGCAAACAAAAAATTATAATAAAAGCTCATATGTGAGTTTGTCCATCAAAATTTATAATATTGATAATTTTATCATTCTATATTAAATTCTAGAAGCATATGTTTATAAAAATGAATTGTAAATTATTTATATTTAAAACCATCTTTTAATATTCTAATTTAATTGTTTACAAAATTATAAAACTATCTTTATAATAAATCACTATTGATAATATATTGCATTGTTTATACATGCATGAAATGATGCTAAAAAATTCCTAAGCCAACTTGGTTGTTAAATTGAGTTTTTTTGGACAATTTGTTTATTCATTTTTTTTTGGTTGATTTGCTTAAATGTCTTTTAAGGTTCTTTTATCTATCTAGATTCAAAACGTTTTCTCTAAAATGCCTTCATTTTTTGAATTGGACTCTTTAATTGGGCACCCTTTGAAATCACAAAATATTGACGTTTTGTAAATCCATTTTTATAATTAAATTTAACAATTTGGTCAAAGTACAAATGTCTCATAAAAAATGAGCTTTGTAACATTTTTGAAGTATGCAATAAAGGAGACAATGTAAAGTATGATGACTATAAATTATTCATACAATCAAATGTACTATAAAAATTTATCAATTTGATTCAAATTAAATAAACTTGAAGATTTAACTTTGAGAATTCATCAAAAATATAAATTCTATAATTAGCATTTAAAAACTCCTATAATGCCTAATATTATGATTTTAGTTGTTTTGTGAAAAATGCAAAAAATTTAAGGATGAAACATTAATACTCTCTAGAGAGTAAAGTTTCTAACATTAGGCTAATAATGGATCTTTTGCGCCATTTAAAAAAAAAAATTTATGAGCATAGAGATTTGAGTTTCAAAATAGAAATTGAAAAATAATTGCATGATCCCATTGCATTGAAAAATGAATTTCTAAGAAAATTTTTCCTCTATATGAAAATAAAACAAGAGGTGAATTGGGCATATCTTGTAAAATGGTAATTTGGATTTTGAAAGGATTAACTTATCAGAAACTAGCCTTAAATGATATAATTTTACAATTTTTAAATGATATATTTCACCATTCTTCAATGTGTTTCATATACTAGCCTAAAAAATTAAAAATGAAGATTAATATACTAGTTTTGTTATAAAACCACGTATAACCAAAATTTATATTTATTTAATTGTTGTTTATAACCTTAATTAGTTGTATGAATTTTTTCAAATAACCATGACATTAACTGCAATAGAAGGATCTCAACTTTCACATCAACTCCTATATTTCATTGCAAATTTAAGAGTAACTCCAAATTAATACAAAAACTTATTTACTTACAATCAAAGGATTAATTGTGGCAAATTTTAATTTATATTTAGCCTCAAAGGTCTTTACAAAACTAGAAAATGTTAGAAAACACAAATTAAAAAATGAACTATAAAATAGTGACAAATTTTTACATTTATCCATCCAAGTAAAAATATTAAGTAACTAGCCTTGTTGTTCTAATATATGCCAAGGTGTAGTATAGTATTGGGGCACTAAATTTAGATTATAAAGGCCATTGATTTAGAATCTATCTATTATCTAGGATCTATTTGTTTGCAAATATATGTATATATATATATATATATATAAAACAAAGTAAAAGTAGGTTGAAAAGGAATATTAACCAACCACAAAATTTAGGAGATTTTTAGATTCATTTGTGCAAAATCATAACATTGCAACATTGTGTAAACAAACAATGGTCCTTCCCATGTTGAGAAGATATTATGCTTTTCTAGAAACATGGAAGGGACATATCACTTATTTCATAAATTGTAGTTGGTTGAGGATTCACATGAGACAATTTTGTACATTGTTGAGGGGCCCTTTTTTGAGGCTGCAAAAGGGACAGTTGCTTCAATGGTAAACAATGTTATGCGTGGGGTAAGACTGCAGCATCATGTTTGCTCAAGATAAAGATTCACAAAGAATAGATTCTTCTTTTTTTACAATTCCTCAAAGTTCACAACAATAACAACAATATTATCTTCAAAATGCTCCAATTAATGTTTCATCCACATTACTTCTCATTTAATTAATTTTGCATTTTTCAAGGATGCAAAAGGGACTCCTACTTCATTGGAAACAATGTTATGCTGAAAAAAATTGAAAAAAATGGAGTCAAGCCTGCATATACAAAAAATGCTAAGGTGCAATATAAAATTGGATATATTGAATTTTGGAGTCTAAAGTTAGACTAGAGGGACTAGTGACCCCATCTTACAATCTTATTTGTATGTTTGTTTGTACAATATAGTAAGAGGTTAAAAACAAACCGACCACAAAATCAATTATTTTCTTACATTCATTCTTTCAAGACCAAAAAAGAAGTTAGAATCCTCTATCCTCACAACAGGTGCTAGGATGTAATATAAAGTGTGGAGATATAGATTTTAGAGAAGGCTAAACTTGGATACATGAAACTAGGCTAGTGGAATCCAATGTATTGTCTAGGGGTTGTTTCTATTGAGGGTTTGTCTATCTATTTCTACAATAGAGAGAAAACTTAAAAAATTGATGGGGGAATAGAGAGAAAGCTCAAAAAATACAAGATCAACCAACCACAAAACAAAGCAAGCCAACTTTTTACGTTCATTTCTTAAGAGACAAAAAAAGAATTGGAATCCCCCCATCCTAACAACAAATACTAGAATGTCAATATAAAATTAGGGATATAGACTTTGCAGAAGGCTAAATTTGGATGTAGAAAACTAGACTAGTACAATCCGATGCACAACTATAGTTTGTTTGTATTTATGGTTTATTTATTTGTTCCTATAACAAAGAAGAAATCTTAACCCATAAACAACGCCATGGCCATTTTTTGGTCGATGAATGATAGAGAATCCCTCTCTGTAGGACAGGAATGCAACTATTCATCCTCAGAATTTTGCATGAAAAGGGGAAGTCTTGTACAATACTTTGACTTCTAGTGAGTGCTTTGGAATGTTTTTTATAAACCAACAATTCACTTAATGCCCAAAGAGGTCATTTCCAAAATCACCATCCCATCCTTTAACGGTTAAAAAATACAACATTTGGTTTCTTCCATTCGCCAAAAATAAGAAATACAAAAATATAAAATTAACCAACCACAAAACAAAGCAAGTCAATTTTTTTACATTCCTTTCTTCTAAAGACCCCCCCCAAAATGTTAAAATCCCCCCCTCCCCACCAAATGCTAGGCGGTACAAATGTGCAATACCATTGGCTTGTTTGTTTGGGAAGGACTAAAACTTGTCTGTAGGGACGACAACCAAAACCAGCCCGGCCTCCCTACAATCTAGGGTTTGTTTGTTTGCGTGTATGTCGGAGCGAGAGGTTAGTTGTTTGTTTCGAGGTTCTTGCAAGCCTCCATTCCCGTGCTGGCCCCGGCCTTCCCTTCCCCTTTTGTTTTCCCGATCCCTTTCCCCCTCCCCGTTGTTTTTCCCGACCCTTTCCTTTCGCACTACAGCAGTAGCATATATAGTAGCCTTCCATCGCCTCCCCTGGCCTGCGATCGAATCCATTCTCCTCGAAATCCAGGCCATCTCGATGCTTCTCTGACACCCCCCAACAACAACCCAACAACCCATCGCGCCCCTATATTTTCCTTATAACATCCATCCCGAGGAGAGTTTCTGCTTGCTTACCAATTTCTTGCAAATTGCTTCCAATTTCTTTCTTTCCGTTTGGGGGCGGACGTACATCGTGTGCAGCTCCTCGGGTCTGCTTTGCTTAAACCCCCACCTTTCTCTTCCTCCTCGCTGGGAATTGCGAAAAATCCATGCCGCCCGCCGTTGCATGTAAGTTCCACCACCCGGCTCTCATGAGCTCGCTCACACTACAGGCAAGCTCGCACTCGCTCGGAATTGGAGAATTCAATTCGAGAGATTAGCGCCGATCGATCGTCGTCGGTCGGCAGTTAACTTAGTTCTCGAGAGTTTTCTTTCGGGGTAGTTCGGATTTCGTCGTTGATCGCTGTTGTGTCCAAGGACAGTTAGTTGTGCAAGGACCACAATGTGGTCGTTGGAGGAGAGAGTCTTGGGTTTTTTGGTGGGTCGGTACTTTGGAGGTTTGAAATTGGGGGGTTAATTGGAGGGTATTTCTTGGAATTCTTGTGTTTTAGAAGTGAGAGTTGAAACAGGGAGTTTAAGCTTCGGCAATAGTTTATAATAGCGACGGGACGGGGCAGAGGTAGAGTAATTAAGAAGAAAACGGTGAGAGAGAGGCGGGGTTCATGATTTTGGGTGTTCGCATTGGGGAGGGGGCCGGAGGTTAAGAAGAAGGGAAGGAAGGTTGTGTTTGTTGACGGGTTTACTTGGTTTTGGGAAATGCAGGGCTTTGTTGATTTTGTGTTAACGGAAGGAAAGAGGTTTGTTTGAAAGGAAGGAGACGACGGACGTGACGACGACGAAGAAGACGACGACTGTTGTGTTGTGCTTTGTGTGTGCGCGCGATCAGATCAGCTCTGTTTGCCGTTATTGCGCCGATGGTTTTGGCGGGACCTGAATTGTAGTCAACCATGTTTTCCAGGCAGCTTTGCTCGAATCCCCATTGCAAGCGCACGTCGCCGGGAGATGGACCGTGAGTCTTGGTCTTGGTCTTGGTCGTCTTGCTTTATTTGTTTTCCCTTCAACCCTCACACACACACAAGAGCCTTCCTTTTGTAGTCTTCGAGGATTAGGAGAAGAGTATTTGTCGTTAGCTTCTGCATGTTTGCATTTAGAATCTCCGGCGTCTGTAGAACCCATGGCGGTGTAGGGAATGTAGGTGCTCTAGCTTTTTTTTCTTCTTTCCTCTAGAGTCCAGATTGCCGTATTTACTGACTGGGGCATGGAAACTTCCGTTGTATTTCCGGGTCAGTTGCGCCTTTTCTTTTCTGGTAGGAATTCGAATTTCGGCACAGTAGCCTGGACAGAAAAATCATTTTAAAGTTGGAGCGTCTTTTCTTGGAAATAGTGGAGGGGTCCATGACACAAAAGATGGGGGGTGCGGGTGTTTATATATAACTGCAGGACCTGTCGGTGGCATGTACGGAATTATGGAAGCCAGAAGGACCCCAAACATGTTACCTTGTGTAATGCTTGCAAGATCAACTTCGATCAGGTGAAGATTTGTGCTTTCAAGGTCTAGATTTTCCGGGTTTGAAATGGAGTTTCTTGGTGTGGGGTCTTGAACAACCGGGGTCTTCTTTTCGAAACAGGACTTGAGAGAGAGTTTTCTTCGACATTGCTTTGAGAGACGAAATGAGTTGACTTACCAAAGTTTGTGGGATCTGTAGGGGAAGTATTGCCCTTTCTGTGTGCAAATATACCGCGAGAAGGACCCTGACAGCTTCGACGGAAAGGAGGTACGCTTCTGCTCAGGAGTGTTTTTTTCCCTCTTCTTTTGCAGTGCCGTAGTTTGCTCCTGAGTCATCGTTTGTTTTGACTGGGCGTACAGGAGTCCTTGCCTTGGGGTTCACGTTCTTGGGGTTTGGGTGTTCGTACTGGCAGTGGGTAGGGTGTGACAACCGGACATGTCGTCGCTGGGTACATGTGGAGTGCGAAATTAATGCAGGAAATCAAGTGGATTCTACGGCGTATTACCTCTGTCCCAGCTGCAGAGAGGTTTGTCCTTTTCTTGTCTTAATGTTCTGTTGCAAATGTTTATGTTTCGTTTTTAGGCAGAGGATGTGTTTTATGGTTTGAAAATAAATAATTAAATTAGAGGGATGTTGCTAATGAAATGCGAATTTGCATTGAATTTCCATACATTGATATTCAGAATGCGCATGAATTTGGGGAGAAGAAGCCTCGTTGTGGTCGTCTGCCTGTTCAAGAGCAGCCTGTTCCTGCTTCCGGTCAGACATATGTCGATAACAGTTCATCGGTGAGCGACTCCTTTACATTTAGTTTCAATTCTCTTGGCACTACAGGACTCTGTTTGTAATGAATTGCATAATTAACTGGTTTAAGATTATTCTTCAGGAGATTGAACAAAAGTCGAAGATGCCACCGTCTTTGAGGAGCACAAGACGACCTCTGCAAGTTGATCTTTCTAAACTTGAGGTCAGTTGATTGCCTTGTTTTATACTTTTTCAACATCGTCTTAATAATGTTGGTCTTTGCTTGTGATCTGAACACTCGTTATTTATGGTATGTGCTCTTTTTGTTTTGTGGACAGACATCTTCGTTGAAGAAGTACCGGCGTGTGTACAATTTAAGGGAAGTGTCAAGCAGTTGCAAGGTAATCAGGAATAATCTAAGCCTCTACCAGCCTAATTGTTAAAAATTGGCTACTTCTATATTCATTGGAGTTGACATGAATCGTTTCTGTATGGTAAAAATACGCTTTGGAGGTTGCAATAATAGGCTCTGAGCTTCCAATGCGGACTTTCTATTTCAGTTTCGACACTAAGAAGCTAAGGAATTCCTGGAATCGCCCAGCGAGTTCTCGAACTGTCAAGGGAATTAGGAATGCCTCGTGATTCTTTTTTGTACTTTCTAATTAGAATGTTTACTTGGTTGTCTTAGGAGGAGCTTGTTCCAGCTGTTGCACAGCATTTTGCAGCTCAGGTACGTCTCCTTGCACACACCATTCGCACTTTCTTTATTTTGTGTAATTGGACAGTACATACCGCAATTGAATTGTGTTATACAACCAAGTCTTTCTGCCTGTACATTAAACCCAATTCTTTCCCTGGCCAGGTTGTGGAGGAGAATGAGACTCTACTTTCCTTCGCGTTTTTTCTGAAGAAGCAGCAATCGTTTCCAAGCTCCAATATGACCCAGCCGCAGGTTGCACATCCATAGACGAAGTGACACTCCATTCGACTCAAATTGGTGGATCGAGAGAATCCCACTTTTATAACTGCTGTCACTCACACTGCTCATTCTTGTATCTTGTGCACGGACTCTGCGTTTATCTATATCAGCCACTCCCCTTAGGTAGAGATGTAATATACGGTGAATCACTTGGGCAGAGATTGAGGTGCAAGTAATTAACACAACCAGACTTGTTTTTTTTGAAAGGGGGAGGGGGACGGGGACGGGGACGGGGAGGGGGAGGGGGAGGAGGAGGGAGAGGAGGAGGGGGAAGGGGAGGGAGAGGGGGGCGGCGACAATTCGGACAATACCACAGGCGCTAGTTAGTTTACAGAATTTTTTATTTACTACAGGCTTAAGTTCGATGACTTTATTTTTTGGGGAAGAGCCTACAGTAAGTTTACAGACTGCTCACTGCTGCTGCTGCCCTCAGCGTACGTAGCTAGAAGCAGCATCCATTTTTTTCCCTTGTTGCGTGTGTTTCCAACTTCCCCACTTGATCATTTTTAGGAAGTTGGTAACTGATTGGCCGATGCAACTGGTTTGCCAGGACTTGCGAATCCGCTTAGGATCTTTTTTCACAGACTTTACAGCAGACACTCATTAAGATGTCTTGTCATTCGTTTTTATGAATGACATCACTGGAGATGGGGACTGAAACTGAGAGGGTGCCTGATGCTGGAACTGATTTTTCCTACTTACACCAGGAGAGAGAGTACCCTTGATATCGAAATTTATTTCCACTGCAACTACCGGTACTCTCTGAAAGATGTCATTTCTTTTTTAAAATGAAATGGTACAAATCAGGGCTCCAATTTATGGAAGAGGTGTGCTGCTCGTAGTAGGGCTTGTCATTTTTTGTTGTACTTGTTGTTGCCGCAATTATGGGTAAGAGTCTGAATGTGACTGGCAGGAATTAGCACTGAGAAGCAAAAAGGACGGGACTCTGAGATAAGCTTAGATTACATAATTGTTTGTATATTTAAGTAAAGAAAGTTTATTGATAGGATATGAAAGGAATGAATGAAAGACACGGGCTTTACGTTACGAGACTCTCAAATTGAATGGAGATTCAACAAATCCGTTGATGAGTGTAATTGCAGACTAACAAACATAACAATCCACTTTCTTATTTTTCTCTCTTATTTTTGCATTACTCTTAATGGGGTCTTATGATTAAGCTTAATGAAAACTGGCGAACCGCCATCTGTGGATGGCAGGCTTTATGTAATTTGCCCTTAAGCAATG
Source organism: Neckera pumila (assembly GCA_963969595.1). Lineage (NCBI taxonomy): Eukaryota > Viridiplantae > Streptophyta > Bryopsida > Hypnales > Neckeraceae > Neckera > Neckera pumila. The sequence continues at coordinate 15,502,701 of OZ018415.1, forward strand.
AAATTCCGTTTCATTTGTTTCCAAAAAAACACTGGCGAACCTCTCACCTGCTGCCATGTCTCTCTTCTCTGGTCTCAAATTAATTAACTACACCGACCTGAGTACTATAGTGCTGCCGCAGAGGACTTGGCTCAGAAAGCGCCTCGTGAACGGCTTTCAGGTGGTCTGTAGAAATGAGAACTTGAGAAGTGCAAAAAATCAGTTTACAGTATCAGAGGATAATTTTTTGCAGCTGATGATTACGGTGACTGATGGGTCTGTTGTTTTGCCTTGGATTAACCCTAGAACGACGTCGCAAACACTAAGTGTCCAATGGATGACATAGAATCTTTCTATGTAGGATAGAAGTGCAGATGTTAATTCTTGGAATTTTGCATGAAAAATGAAGGTCTTGTAGAGTAATTTAACCTTCAATGAGTGCTCTTAGGTTTATTTAACCTCTAAAGGACCAAACACCATTTTTTTTGGTAACATAGCGATTTTGGGCAGCTCACTACGAATGGAAATTTTAATTTATTTTCTTTGAAATTTTCACACAAGATGTGCCTGAGGATTAGCTTCAAGGCCCAACAATTTTCATAACTTTTGAATACATGGATAAAAAGTTATTGCATGATATGTAATTTTTAGTTCTTGGCGGGCAGCTCAAAATAATTCTTTAAAATTCACTTTTTTGAAAAATAAAAATTTGAAATTGAATTATAGATTTATATATACTTGAAAAGCTTGGATCATTCCATTTGGATTGATGAGTCAAAAGTTATGAGGAGTTTTAGTTTGAAGGCAGTTATGGAATATCTACTCTAAAATTAACTTTGAAGTCCATCTAACTCAATTTTCAATATTTTTGAAAAACAATAAAAATAGTGGGTGTAGACTGTCTATTACAACATTACAACCATTGGGATTGGCATTTTTCAATTCCATAACAAAATTCTTGACAAATTAGGTTTTTTGAGTCATTTTCTACCTCTTCCTACTTACTATTTTTTCTTATATGTTGTACAATTCCAAAATATCTGAAATTTTTCAAGCACATAGCCAACTTGCCTTGAAGAATGAATCCAAAGAGTAACCACCATTTGGGACATTTTTTCATACAAATGTGACCTTGTGAAGTACAGCTGCCCGGATTTTTGCAAAGACAAAAAAAGGATTTTGTTCAATTCAAATGTTAATATCTTGCAATCTACACGGTGGAAGATTCTGAAATTTTTTCTACATCTTCTTAAACTAGTGTACTACAAGATTTTATGGTTGCAAGTGTTAAAATATGTTCTTTTTCTAAAATTTGGTACTTGTATTAGAAATGGCAATTTTGGAGCCATTTTGGTGAAAACATAGTCAAAAACATTTAGGGGTTAAAAGCAAATAATTTATGTGGTATGAAAAAACGGGATGATTTCCATAGTAACCAACTCATCCTTCTAGAGTTAAATTTGAAAGGAGAGATTGCACTAAGATCAGAGCAAGGGTCTGACTTCTTTAAGTTAGTGGTACCCGATTTTGTTGGATGTAACTATCTATTGTGTTTACAGGAACACCTAATTAGTTGCCCCCCCTCCTTCCTAAAAAACAAGAGCCATTGATTTTTTTTTTTTTTAAATTACAAACCACCCCATGATCAAAAAAAACTTTGATACGCATACGCATACGGATACACATATGGATACTTAGACGGATATAAATATACAAATACAAATACAAATATACAAATACAAATACGGATATTAACTATGGATACGGATATGGATACGGACTGCATACGGATACGGATACTTGGGAAACATAGAGTTATCCCATCTTGATTGTGAGATCAATATGGGATTGAAAATTACATAGCAAGGGGGAGGGGGGAGAGGGGAGGGGGGAGGTTCTGAAGAAAATGAATTTGAAATCTTTTGGGGGGATTGGCAGGGGGGTTAAAAAATTAAAAAATTAAGAAATTAATTTTTTGGGGGGGTTGGTGAGGGCTTTTTGAGTGGATGGTGAGGGAGCTGTCCCCCACTATCCACTCAAAAGACAGCTTAGGCAATTATTAACTGTGAGATCAATATGGGATTGAAAATTACAAAGCAAGGGGGAGAGGGGAGGGGGGAGGTTCTGAAGAAAATGAATTTGAAATATTTTTGGGGGATTGGCAGGGGGGTTAAAAAATTAAAAAATTAAGAAATTAATTTTTTGGAGGGGTTGGTGAGGGCTTTTTGAGTGGATGGCGAGGGAGCTGTCCCCCACTATCCACTCAAAAGACAGCTTAGGCAATTATTAACATGGGAAAGTGAATAACAGAAATATTAGAGTCATCTATAAGGTGGGCAGCCCCAAACCACCACTCTTTGCTATTGTACCTACACTAAATAGTGAAATTGGATTACCTTAACCCCTAAAATACCGAGGCCCTTTTTCTGCCAAAAAACATTCAAATCTGCCATTTCTACAGCAAAAAGTAAAAAAAATTGAAAAATGTTTTTTTTCACATCTAACTGTAGGATCTCACACCTAACTAGTTTGAGAGTGTGTGGAAAAATTTCAGAATTTTTGACCGCACAAATTGCAAGATATCTGCGTTTAAAGTGAAAAAAACAAGTTTTTCAGCACATTGCGAGACTAGATTTTTTGACTTTGAACATTTTTAACTTAAAATTTTTGCACTACATAGTTTTGAGCTTTAAATCTTTGTAGTGGAGAATTGAGTTGAGAGTCTAGGATAAAAAATAAAAACAAAAAAAACTCAATTATCATTCTTTAAAAAATTGTTAAGTAGAAGTAGTTACAAGATAGAAGGAAAATTTAAATTATTCATATCTTTTAGATAAAATTAAAATGCACTAATCCCAATGGTGAAATTGTTCTATCAAATAATATAAACCATGCCAAAAGAAAACTGAAAATTTTGAAAAATTGCATTTAGAAATGCATCCTAGAAGGGTTTTTTTTCAAAAAGATGCTCTAACTGCCCAAAAAACAAGAATGTCCATAACTTTCTCATAACAAATCCAAATGAAATGAATCAAAGCTTTCCAAATAGACAAAAACATAATATAAGAGAAAAAAAATATATTAAAAAAAAAAATTCAAACTTTTGTCCTTTTTTTTTTGCTGTCCGCTGTCCCTTGTTTTGAGCTTATTTGGGCATAACTTTTTTTCCCGGGCACCGATTGTGAAAAAAATTATATTTTCAGAAAGCTTATTAAAAAAGAATTTCAAAAAATCAAGACAAAACTTCAACCTGTAGGTACCTGCCCGAAGTCCCAAATGTCCGCCGAACCGACAATGGTCCTTTAGGGGTTAATAATTAGGTTGCCTTTGTCAGAGAAGTCACCTCATGACTCACTGCTTGGTAGTATAGAGGCATATGCCATTTTCTAAACCCGAGCTATGAACCAGTGCACCAATCTATGCAGTTCCTACATTATTGCATTCTTCTAGAGTTACTTAACATAGTTATATAGTGTAGAATGTCAAGAAATTAGTTTGGGACAACCTAATTTTTCACTATTTAGTGTAGTCACTACTTCTACAGTAATCAAATTTTCATATTTTTTTTTGGCAAGTGAAAGAAGTTCCAACGCACCAAAGAACGCAACAATTTGGATACCAATCCTGAAATTGTTTTTTCCACATAGATACACAATGATTTTAGAGATGTAACTTCCACAAAGACATGATGGTGGTTTTGGGGTGCACACCAGCAGAATAATTTTTAAATCAGCCCAGCCCAATTTCAACTTTTTGACACTTATGAGAAAGCTCTAATTGAAAACATTTTTTTAAGAGAGTTCGAATTTTGAGCTTTTGCAGATTCCTAAACAGCTCACCGGCCAACCTTATAAATTGGCAAAATTAATGTCAGAATTGGTAAATAAGTTACTTGGCCACCCTATTGGAGGGCGAGGCATGAGTGGGGAGTGGTGCAGATAAATTAATATAAGTTATCATTGGTGCACATCCCCACAAAGACCAAAAAAACTTGTTCAACTAATCTTTAGTCCCCAATTCTCAAATTAAGAGCCCAATCCATCCAGGCATGTCGGTCATGGAGAATTCGGTCGCTGGAGTAAGGTAGAGGTACCTATTTTCAATAACCCCTAAATAACCTAAGTCCCCTCGGGGGCAGCGATACCAAAACTGGCTAAATTTCGCTCGGTTTCTACTTAATTTTTTCATGTCCTCAGTGTAAATTCACAAAAAATCTTCCAAATATGAACATGTGGCTAAAAACTTTGAATCCATTTTGGGATCGCTGCGCGCGGGACACTTGGGATTTCGGGTAGGCTTGTGTGACCTCAAATTTTGACCTGATTATTTGAATTTTTTTGGGAAGATAGGGAATGACATTAGCTTTCAAAAATATAATTTTTATTTCAATTGGTGTCTAGGAGAAAAAGTTATGCCGTCCTAAGTCTTAAAAGCTATTTTTCTCAAAGATTATGTTTTTGTCTAAATTTAAAGCTTTGATTCATTCTATTTGGACTAATAATGAATAAGTTATGGACAATCTTGTTTTGGGGCAAACTAAGCACCTTCTTCAAAGAACAACTTATAGAGTTCATTTTTTAATGCAATCTTCAAAAACAAATTTTGACAGGGTAAAGTTTTTTTGCAAGAAGAGTCTTACCGTTGGGATTATGATCTTTCAATTTCATCCTAGAGCTATTAACAATTTAGTGTTTTGTTCAATCTTGGACCTATTTCTACTTAAACAAATTTTTAATGAATGAAATCAGGTTTTGATATTTTGAAAAAAAAATTCTCCTACTCTCAACTCAAATGTTTACCAATAAAATTATAAACTCATGGTCCGTAGTGCAAAAACATTTCCTCAAATGATGGTCACAGTCATCTGAATAGCAAGCTAGCATTCAAAAGAACTTATTTTTCCAGCTTCAAATGCTAATATCTTCCAATTTGTACGGTCAAACTTCTTGAAACTTTTACCACATAATTTGAGACAAGTGAAGTACAAGATACTATGGTTAAATTTTAAAATTTTTTTTTTTTTGGATTATTGGGTGATCGCAGCAAATATGATAGTTTTTAGTGGTTTTGGAACCAAAACTAACCTAATATTTTAGAAATTAAGCATTTTAGCCTGTAGGGTATGGAAAATTCTATAGGCTAAGCTGTAGAGAAGTTGAGCTCAATGTATGCAAACATAAGGATGAGGAAGAGTGCAAAAAAAAAATTAAAAAAAAGAAATTGAACTTCTCCCCCAAGAATGAATACTTATTCAATATAAATGTGGATTTTTCATTTGAACCCATTCAAGTCTCAAAGGCTCACCTATTGCCTTTGGCACTTCTCCCTAAGTAAAGAAGGAAGAGAGATGAAATGACAAGAAGGTACAAAGAAAGAATCTTTTTCCATGAATAATACGTTCAATTGTTGTCAACAACAAGGTCACCCTATAAAACTATCATAGAGTTGTTAAAAATAGGTACTTCTACCTTGGAGCACCTTGAATGCACTATGGCATTGATTCCTCCAAATGAATTTATAATTAGAATTTGAAATTTTTATTAATAGAAGAGCATTCAAAAGTATTATAAAATACATACAAGAAAATTCTAATTCAAACGTTGGACAATGGAAATAAAACGCTTCAAAGTTAGCTAAAAGACAAAATTATTGAGGCCTCAATGAATCACAATTATCAAAGCACTTTGCATTCTGAATTTGGCCGAGGTTTAAGAATCTGGCTATTATAAGTTGTAGGTTACAGGTTTATGAAACTATAGACTAATAATAGAACATAACAGATTATTCTTTTGTAAATATGATATCATTAACCCCTAAAAGCCCATTGTCCCTTCAAGGAACAAATGGGATTTTGGGCAGGTACCTATGGGCTGAATTTTTGTTGTGATTTTCCAAATTTTTTTTTGAAGATAGAAAAATTGCTAAGCTTTATGGGTATATAACTTTTTTTTCAATCGGTGCTTGGAAAAAAAATTATGCCCAAATAAACTCAAAACAATGGACGCGGGGAAGTAAAAAAAATTTGCATTTTGCATTTTTTTTTTTTTTTTTTTTGTAAATTTTTTTTCCTTATAGATTATATTTCTATCTATCTAGAAAGCTTTGAATCATTTTATGTGGATTTTTTATGAAAAAGTTATGGACAATCTTATTTTTTGGGCACTTAGAGCATCTTCCTGTAAAAAATAACTTATTGGATTCATTTCTGAATGCAATTTTAACAATTTTTCAAAAAAAAAGTTTTGCAAGGTTTAGTTTTTTTGCTTGAACAATCTTAGAGCATCTCCACCCGTCTTGTAAAACAGATGACTTATAACCACCAACTTGCAAAATTGCCCCACCCGCCTTGGATAATCGATGGACTTGTTAAGAGGCGGGCCAAAAGCCTCCACTGGCTTGCAAAACCGGGCTCTTTTGCAAGCCAAAGCGCGGCTTGCAAACTGCATGAGACAAGCACCTTTTGCACTTTCCCAACATACATTGATTTGATGAGTGAATGTGGACGTAGCTCATTGGATTAGAATGGACTCTTAAGAGGCTGTGGGTGAGGTGACCCTTCTTCCCTGGCTTGCAAAATGGATTGCGAGGCTTGCAACCTAGCTTGCATTTTGCAAGCCTGGTGGGATGCTCTTACTATTGGATTTAGTGCTTTTTAATTCCATATAAAAGATATTAATATTTTAGATTTTCCTTCTATCTTGTACCTACTTCTACCTAACAATTTTTTTAATAATGAAATTTAAGCTTTTTTGGATCTTTTTTCCCCCTAGATTTTCAACTCAACTTTCTACTACAAAGATTTAAAGCTCAAAACTCTGTAGTGCAAAAAATTTAAGTTAGAAATGTTCAAAGTCATAAAATCTAGTCCCACAAAGTGCTGAAAAACTTGTTTTTTTCACATTAAACGCAAATATCCTGCAATCTATGTGGTCAAAAATTCTGAATTTTTCTTCACACATTTTCATACTAGTTAGGTATAAGATCCTACGATTAGATTTGCAAAAAAGTTTTCCAATTTTTTTACCTTTTGCTGTAAAAACGGCAGATTTGGGTGTTTTTGGGCAGAAAAAAGGCCTTGGGTCTTTAGGGGTTAAGGCTTCCAAAGACACACAAATTCATTGCTAAATGGTGATGCAACTTAGAGATTTAACAATTTTTAATAGTGAAGGGGTTTGCAATGCATGGGAGACATAGGAACCCAACTATTGAAGTTCAAGAATGTGATAAATTTGGGGCATTTCAATAGTTCATATTGCAAAATACTTTGCTTCTAGCCATTAACCTCGAAGTGGCCAATTATCCATCTAGGGACAATTGGAATTTAAGTAGGTGATGATGAAGTAAAGAATGAACAAATGTTTGTGAAATTTAACACAAGATGGAAATACGAAGCCCCATCATGGTATACAAAATAAAATTTGATCGGATTTTTAGATTGAAAGTTATTATGCCTAAGAAAATCTTAAATTTTTTAGCATCTTTGGCAAAATTCCTCATCTACTTCTAGAATTTGTCATGCCATGATATAGTATATAAATTTCAAAAGAAATACTACTTTTTGTGCAAAATCATCATTCCAAGAGGAGTCAACATTCTACTAACAAAGCCGGGCAAATTTGAAAACAAACAAACAAACTACAAATGCTATTATCTAGAATTTGTGGTCTTAAAGTTCTTGAATTTTTTTTCTACATATTCTAATCTTTGTCTCTATGTTTTCACCTTTTGAATTTCTAAAAAAAAAAAAAAATTCTCCCATGGACAAAAAATCGTAAAATTCCTAGTTTATTGTCAGATTATTTGACCCTTAGGTATTGCAAAGTGATTTAGAATATAGAACAACCTTTATTTGCATGTGTACCTAACCAAATGTAGAACTTAATGGTGTAGATGTTCAAGTTTGATTAGAGTAAAAATTTTACTCCAAGAATGCTCAAAGTCTACTAACCTCATTTTGCAAGAACAAAATGAAGTATTTTTTCTACCTTCAAATGTTATAATTTTCAATCCAGATCACCAGATGGGCTAAATTTTTTTTAAAAATATCCATAATGTTCTACTACAAAATTATAAGTTTGAAATTCTAAAAAATATACATATTATCAATTTTGGTCAATGCAATACAAATGACAAATTTTGACAATTTTTCTTAACCCCTAAAGTTTCATGACTATGTAATCACCAAAAATGCTCCAAAACTGCCATTTCTAATACAACTACCAAATTTTTGGAAAAAAAACAATTTTTGACACATGTAACCATAGGATCTTGTAGTATGATATTTTAAAAACATGTGGTAAAAATTTTAGAAAATTCCACCATGTGGATCATAAGATATAAGCATTCAAAGTCTTGAAAACCATTTTTTCAATCCTGCGAAAAAACGGGCAGCTGCACTTTGCAAGCTCACTTTTCAATGAAAAAATGCCGATAAAGGTGGTGCTTCTTTGAAAGAAGTTTCCTAAACAAGTTATCTATGTGCTTGAAAAATTTCACATCATTTGGAATTGTACAACATACAGGAAAAAAATAGTAAGTAGAAAGAAGTAGAAAATGATTCAAAATACTAAATTGTTAAAAATTTAATCGTGGAATTTAAAAATGCCAATCCCAACGTTCGTAATGTTGTAATAATCAATCTACATCCTAGGATTTTATTTTTTTCCCAAAATATTGAAAATTGAGTTAAATAAACGACTTCAAAGTTTTTTTTGGAGTAGAGAATCTATAACTGCCTGCAATTCAAAAACCCTCATAACTTTTGACTCATTGATTGAAATGGAATGATTAAAAGCTTTTTAAGTTTATATAAATGTAGAGAACCAATTTCCAAAAAAAATTCCGGAAAAAATGATTTTTGCTGATCTGCCTAAACTGCCCAATTACGAAAAAAAGTAACATATTAGGTCACAACTTTTGACTCATATTTTGAAATGTCATGAAACTTGGTACACATGAAGATATTCCTTGCCCCCACCTTCTATTAAAATTTCAGCCTCAAATATGGATATCTCTAGTCACACGTACCTGCCCAAAATTTCTATACGGCCAAAAAATGCATGTTGGTCCTTTAGGGTTAAAACTACCTCTAGTTCTTTAGGGGGTAAATGTGAAAAGAATCTTCACCTGCTTAATTTCAAAAGGACTAGGGGCATATTTGAGCATAGCTCATATTTTCTTGACTAGCTCAAATGACAAGATTAATTCTTCATTTCTAATGGAATAATTTTAATGATTGCCACTATTTAAATAAAAGAAGACTAATGAAACTTTCTTATGAAAAAAAATCAGTGAGATTGTATAATTTATCAAAAATTGCCAGTGTTGACAAGATTGATGAAAGATGTTTGGTTAGGTGGTACTTTAAATATACGTTGAAATCAAAATGTTGAAATCAGAATGCTCAAAAGTGATCCAAAAACATTGAGTTTTTTCCATCAGGACATATCATGAGGATTTTTATATGTATCTTTTTTCAAGAAATTTTGATGTGCGGATATAAAGTGATGGCCCAAAGCACCTTCTCTATTCTCAAAAAAGTCACTATAAATCGCACACTTAATCAACACTTTTTAGATGGTCAAAATTTTGTTGTCTCTTGTATTCACTTGTGCTACATTTCAAAATTGAAGCACTTATATCTCACTTGATATTGATCATTTCACATGATCCAAAGTTGTAAATGAAACTAGACAAAATATTAAATATAATCTTAAACCTTGTCATTTTTCTTTTTAACCCCTCAGGACCCAAGTGAGTTCTCTTTCCAAAATCACTTCCAAATTGCCATTTTCAAAATCAACAATAAAATGTTTCTCATAGTTATATTTTCAAATAATTGACTCTAGGATTTTGATCATTACTATCAAATTAGTAAACTCTTTAGTTTCAAAGAATTTGACAATACAAATTTTGAAATATTTGCAATCAAAGTTTAGTTCCTGAAAACAAAACAGGTTTTTTTCTTGGCACAATGACTTTAGGGGAACATATTTCAAATTTTCACAAATGAAAAGTTTATTTTTATGACCAAATGCAATAATGACTCGTTGAAAACAAGCATGCCAATTTTCACAAGTATTGGATCAATGGAGATTACTTACAAAGTCTTGTACAATAGGAAAACAAGAATTCCATGTGTCAAAGCCCATTAAGTATTTGCTCCAATCAATTAGCCGTTGCCCACTTGCACTAACCATGGAATATTTTTTCTTGGGATGACATTTCATTGACTAGATTTTCCACCCAAGATAATCTATAGTAAGCATTCCTTGAAGTATTTGAGTTAAAAAAATCACCCAAGATGAATTTTTTGTTCTAGAGTAATGAAGAGTATATTCCAGCTATAGAAAGACAACTTGACAAATTATATATGAATTATACATAATGGGATCCAAGCAAAACCTTGAAGTTGGGCATTGTCTATAAGTGGTTGCATTGGCCTTCAAGGATTACAATATATAAGTATTCTGCACATTTGAGATTTTTAATATTTCAATACTATAATTTCTATTGAAGAGTATAAAGTCTAAGAAATATTGGAGCAAAATACGTACACCTCCTTTGATTGTTTAGTGAAAAAATACTAAAAAATGAAACCACATTCTATTATGTAGTTTCCTTAAAAAATAGGGATATTTGTAGAACCATTCTATTAGCTTTCAATTGTTTTAGGTGGTTTTTCAATGGATATCAATATGGAAACTTGAGCAAATAGACTCATAAGGTATGCTAATACTAACATAGAATCATCATTTTTTTTGTTTTTGTTTTTTATTTGAATGAAGTTGTTTTAATTGGGTATTGTATCATTTTTTAAATTAGATTTTAAAATATTGATATATATTTTATTAAATGTTGTATAAATAAGACCCATTTTAGATGAAGACCTTAATGTCACAATAATTTTGTTTGAAGATGAACTAAATAGGCCATCCCATATCTTTAAAAGTTGGATAATACCAAAGACATTGGACTGTATTTACTTTTGAGTCATATATCACCACATTCACTAAATTCTACAATTATAGGACCATTCTAGCCTATTATGACCTACCTACCCATTCATTTTCATTTTTCATTTAACTCTACTAATTTTGAAAATTTTTGAATAATATTTTCTATTCTTTTGATATTTGCAATACATCTAATGGCTACTTACAACAAATGTTTGTTGAAATTTAGCTATGTAAATGCATTTCCTCCTAGAACCAATGTACATTTTGGACAAAAGTTGTCAAAATTTGGTACTTTTGAAGGCAATGAGAAAAAAATGATTTAAAAAAATAATAATTAGAAAAGATTGTACTATATTGCTCTAAGAATTTGTAGAAAAAAATTTCAAAAATTCTAATCTTAAAAATTGGAAATATTTTCTTACCAAGCCCAACATGGTCAATAGACTTTAACTTCTCTAGGAGTGAGATTTTTGTACTATATATATTTTTTGACAATTCCATTATATATCATAATAGGTTATATTTGCATTAAATTTCGAAAGGATTGAATTGTAAATGAAGGCATTGGATTTATTGATGATAACAACAACTCTTTTTTTGAATAGTAAACTATATAATACTAGACAAATACTAAACAATTTGTGCTATATCTTTAGAAGTTTGATATTACTTTAGCAACTTAGTTTCAAATTTAGAAATAGAAACACAATCCAATTTAGTTTGCATTGAAAAAATAAATTTATAAAGAAGAAGTTTTTTTTCTTCTATGGGTGTATGTAATAGTGTAGAATATTAGGTAGTAAGACTATCTATCCCATCTTTCTATAATTAAATAATAGTAGCCAATGGCAATAGGTCCACAGTTCAATTTGCAACAATAAAATATTCACTATTAGGAATTTTTCAAAATTTCAAGTTGTAGTAGAAACTATACTTCATTAGCTTTATTTCATTAGGTGGGTCTAAATTCAAAAAAGATAATTTTTACGATTGAAATTCACATTAAAAGTAAGGAGCTTGAAGTTGTCAAAACACATTATCGTACATGTAGGTCAATTTTGGCACCTTGCTGCTGAAATAGTTTAGTTTTTGTAGTTCGACAATTCAGCAGCTTGCTTTGGATTTCTTGTCTTTCGGCACTTTATTTCTTAAAATTTTTACCCCTAAAGTTCTATTGGCCCTACAAGGGCCAAAATGTAATTTTGGGTAGGTTCATACAGCCTCAATATGCATCATAATTTTCTAAGACTTTTTGTGAAGCTAGAAAAATACATATGCTTTTTAAGAATATAATTTTTATTTCAATTGATGCCCCAAAGCAAATATTATGGGTATAAAAAGCCAAAAATAGAGGTCAGCGAGCAGCCAAAAAAAAATCATCAAAAGTCAAAATATATATATTTTCCCTAAAATAATATAGTTTTGTCTATATGTGAACTTTGATTCATTCTATTTGGACTAGTGGTGAGAATGTTATGGACAATCTTATTTTTGGGGCTATCTAAATATGTTCTTGAAAAAAACTTTTTGTCCAACTTTGAATGCTAATATCTTCCGATTTGTACAATCAAATTTGATGCAACTTTATCACATGATTTCAAACAAGTGAAGTATAAGATCCTAAAGTTAGATCCTTAAAAAAAACATTTTTTCTGCTTTTTTGGGTGAATGCAACAAAAATGGCAGTTTTGAGTGTTTTTGGAAAGAAAAATGACCTTGGGATTTTAGGGTTTAATCTCTAAAGGAAGGATCATTTGTCCCCTTAAAGGACAGTTTGGATCCAGACAGGTTCCTATTGTCTCAATTTTATTGATGTTTTGGAATTTTTTGAGGTGTATTCTTGCAAGAGCTTTGTGAATATAGAATTTTAATTTTAATCGATGCCCAAGAGCAAAAGTTATGGCACAATAAGCAAAAATGGGGTTTGTCGGGCAGCACAAAAAATTTCACAAAATGTCAATATAAATTTTTTGACAATTTTTTTTCTCAAAGATTATATTTTTGTCTACATGTGAAGCTTTATTTCATTCAATTTGGACTAATAATGAGAAAGTTATCAACAATCTTAGATTTCTGGGCAAACTAAGGATCTTCTTGAAAAAAAAACTTGTAGAATTTATTTTTGAATGCAACTTTTAGAATTTCTTAGAAAAAGAATGTTAGGCAAGCTTAGATTTTCTTGCTAGAATAATCTCACCATTGGAATTATTGTGGTTCAATTCCATCTTAAAGCTATTAGCAATTTAGTTTTTTCTTCAATCTTGAACGCCATCTATACTTAACAATTTTTTAATGAGTGAAAATTAAGTTTTTTTTTTCCAAATTTGTTTTGGTAGAGTCTCAACTCAACTACTTAACATTAATAAGTAGAAAATCAAAATCAATAGTGCAAAAATTTGAATTAAAAGATTCAAAGCTAGCAAATCTAGTCAAGCTAGGTGCAAAAGAACTTGTTTTCTTTACTTTAAATGCATATATTTTGCAATCTACATGACCAAAGTTTCTGAAGTTTCTTCCATATATTTATATACTAGTATAGTATAAGATCTTACGATTAGATATGCAAAAAAAATAAATTAAAGTCCTTTTCTCTTTGCAATAGAAATGACAATTTTGAGTGTTTTTTGATAGGAAAACCACCTTGGTCCTTTAGGGGTTAAGACACTCCTAATTTTGGATTGATTTTTTCTATTTATGCATAAATCTGTTCTTTTTCTAAGTTTTCTCAAGTACAATTTTTGGATATTCAAAATTAGCAACAATGAAATTTTTTCAGATTTTCAGAAATAGTTGTACAGTTTTCAAAATTTTAGACACGATCCAAATTTTCCCTACTTATTTACAAAATTGACCTATACATACAGCATGGCTTTTATTTTTGGCAATGGTTTGCCAGATTTGTTGAACAATCACCACTCTGGCTTCATCCCTCCAAAAATTGATCCCTGTTGTAAGGCCAATATAGGGGACACAAGTCCAAAAAACTAACTAACGTACGGAACACCCAAAAAGTCATTTATGAGACACATTTTGTCCTTTGTGACAAAATTGAGGACTGAGTATCAAAGATTTTTGCGGAAATTTTTGTGAATTTTTGTGAATTTTGATGTTAATTCTCAAATTCAAAGATGTCTCTAAGGTAAAACAAACCATTGTGGTCAGAAATAGGAGTTTGGCCTCATGCTATTGCTTAAATTTTTCACTTTTTTTTTCCACATAAAGAAAAGTGTGAGAAACAATGAGAGCAATTGGAATTATATCTTTTTGACAAAGTATGAATTAGCTATGAATTTTTGAAATGTTCAATGCATCATGGCCCAAAAGAGTCTGTAGACTATTCCAAAACCAACAAAATTTGAATCTATGATGCTCATCTTGTTCACCCAAAGCAGTCATAATGTTTTGTAACATGAAAGGTCTAAAAAGTCAATTGGTTACAATGAATTTACACTCAAAAGTTGGAAGTTCCTAATGAGGTCACTAATCACTCCATGACTGTCATAAAAGACATGCATTGTGGCCCAAATCTCACATACTGAAAAAACCCATAATGGGATAAATTTTTAGGTGTCCACTATGGATCATCTGACCACAATGGTTTGTTTTATCTTATATCCATTTAAGGTAGCTCTTTGAAGTAGGTGTATTTTATTTTATCCTTTGAATTGGTATGAAAAAAAAATATTAAAACACCTTATTTTGCAAAGTTGAATTCAACTTCAATGTACAAACAACTGTTGAAGCCAAATGAGATAATTGGTTGATAATTTAGTGGTGGGGTTGAAATTCATGTTTTGCCTACTTTCAAAGAAATCCCCACATCACAAGTCTATATTTCCCATCTTTTAGATTTTGTCAAAACTAGCCCTCAAGCTTCAAATATAGTTTTGTGATGTAGGGGATATCCTTCAAAACATTAGAGGAAATTTCTGGCCTAAACAGGACAGCAAGTTATTATCATGAAAGTTAAAAAAAAAATGATAAATGTTTAAAAATCAAGTAAATTGTTTTGAAAATTATTTTAAATAATAATAAATATTAAATCAGACGTGGATTAGATGTGGTTGTATCTTGGCCATGTCAGATTGATTATTATATTTTAATTTTAAAATGAATTCAGTTTTTAATTAATTTTTAATATTATTTTTTGAAAAAATGTTATTTATTTATTTAAAAAAATTGAATATTTTAGAAATGTTACTATTGGCACAAAGAGAAAAATGGACATCTAAAGGCCTTGTATTTTGTGAAGGTTTTGAATTTCAACCAACTTTTACACCCCCAACTAGCTATATATGAGAATTATTAGGTCTTCTAAAGTCCCAAGGTCTTTTTTTCATCAAATTCCACTCAAAATTGTCATTTTGACTACAAAATGCAAAACACTTTAGAAATTCATTTTTTTCTATCAAATTTTAAGGTTTTGAATCTTTTTAAATTAAAATTTTTGTACCACTGATATTGAGTTAAAAAATTGTATGTTGCAAAATGAATTTGAAGTCTAGGAATTAAAAAAACAACATACAATTGATTATCATTCTTTAAAAAATTGTTAAGTAGAAGTAGGTACTAGCTTGAAAGGAAAACTAAATTATTAAGAGGTCTATGATGGAATTGAATACAATAATTCCAACAGTGACATTACTCTAGCAAGCGAATTAAACCTTGCTAGACTATTTTCTTTGAAAAATTATAAAAATTGAGTAAAAAAATGAATCTTATGAGTTATTTTTCAAAAAAGGATGCATTACAAGAATTTTTAGCCCTCTGGAGGGCTGCTTGCGGAAAACAGTCAGATTTTGCATTTTTTGTTTTTTTGTTTTTTTGTTTTTTTGTTTTTTTTAAATATTTATTTATTTATAATAAATCTTTAACTTGTAAAATTGGTTCCTGCGCTATTGTTACATCAATTTCAATTGCATAAAAATAGGGAAAAAATGAATTTTCCAGCCCCCAAAAATCAAATTTTAGGGTACTTTGGAAGACTATGGAGCAACCTTCCAAAGGCCTGAAATTTTCTTTAATGGCTTGGAGTGCCTCCAAAACAAGATTGTCCACAATTTTCTCATCACTAGTCCAAATAGAATGATTAAAATCTTTTTGTGTAGACATGAAAGACAAAAATTTGGAAATTTCATTTTGACTTGTTGTGATTTTTTTTATAGTGCTTAATATACTTCATTGTGGACTTAGGGTTAAAGAATATGTAGAAGTATCCACTTGATGTTCTTATAGTATAGAACATTATGGTATAAACCAAGGTTATCATGTCATTATAAAATTAAAATTAGTAAACTATGGTTATAGATCCAAAGTTTACATTGCAATAAAATATTAAATTTTCATATTTTTTCAAAACCTCCAATTGGAGTAAAAATTTGACTTGATAAACTTCATCTCATTAGTGGGATCAAATTCAAAAAATATCATTTTTATAGCTTAAATTCACGTAAAGAGTAAACATCAAGAATTGGCCAAAATATGCTATATGGGGCAATCCATGGATTAAGCATCTTCTCTTTAGAAAAGTCCGTAATACTATAATGAGGGAATATACAATAATATCTCCTACAAAAAGTGAACCACATGGTGTTCCATATTTTGTGATTTCCCATTTAGATATGATATATTGATATAATATATAATATAAGAATTATTAATGTGATTTCATATATGAATGCGATAACAAATGTTATGCCATGGCTATTGTAGCTTTGAATCTACCCATTCATCTTCATGCATGATTTTCCAAATAAAGTTTGAAAAAGAGGGACCTTAGATATGGGACATAGTACATTGGTGACACTATCTTTCAAAACAATTATTCACTAAAAATGCATTCAAACAAGTTTATCTGAAAATTCGATGAAATACTAATTTAGTCCATCTTGTAGCCCTCCTTCAAATCATAGAAAGGACATAAACATCCTCAGTGACATTTCAGTTACTTTTGCCTGATTTGGTATGATTTTATTCCAAATAACTCTTATTTAGGATTCTTTTTAACCTTAATAAGCATAAGAAGGCGCACTATGTCCTTTGGAAGATTTAAAGGAGGACTATTGAATGGAAAAAATATATTTTCATCCAATTTTACAAGAGAATTTGTTTAAACACATTTTGAGTGAAATGAAAGTAGATATTCCTTTATTATGATATATTTTGACTTTTCTACAAGAAGATTTTCAATCTATAGAACATTGTTCCTACAAAAATGAAGAATGCACCTATTTATCTAATAAGTAGATTAGTTTTTGATTGGCTACTTTCGTGATAGGTCTCATTGTATGTGGGATTTGTGAGCAAAGGTATATTTATACTTCTTTCCAATCTTTTGAGGCTTAGATCCATTTTAAATTTTTTTGCAAATGATTACTTTATTTGTGTGCACAGATAATATTTATCGTAATTTCATCAAATTAATTGTAAAAGAAGGTTGACTATTAAAGATTCAAACATCGCCCTTTAGATGAATGAGAAGTTATTTGGACAAAGACATCTTCCTAAAGCATTTTATTCCTTTTGCATAATATGGACTTCAAGGGTTTAGGGTGATGTAAGCAAAGTTTATCTAATCCAAAAAGGAATATAAATCCATGTTGAAAACTTTGCTAATACCACTTTTCATACTTTTCAACATCAAGTGAGAACTTCTACACTGAATAGGTATATTAAGGGGATCAAATAATTAAGGGGACCTTTCTTTAGAAACTATATATGTTTGAAACAGGATGTACAATCCAATGTAGATATTTATATAGCGTGGAATGTCAATTAAGTAGTATGGATCCCCTTAATACCCCTATTCAATGTACATATTTTTTAAGCCCTAAATGCCTATGACACTAAATTCTCGTATCACCAATATTTTGAAGTTAAATAAAACTTTATCAAATTAGTATTTTTAGTAGTTCATCTTTACAAAAAATTCTTTTTGAAGTCCACTTTTAGCATTAAAAAACCAGTTTTGAAAATGAATGATTATGATATTTTTATTCAAGATTTTGTGCAAGGATGTCCATTGCAAATCTTGATTTTTTTAGAGTTGAGAGTGCTCTTGGAAATGAGCTGTAAATACATTAGAATGACAAGATCTTGGAGAAAAAATCACATTAGAAATTCATTCCAAAAAATTGTGGAGTAGATTTTGAGAAGTCATAAATTGATTGGGTTGCAAATGTTATGCCCTTTAACCTCATATTTTTTTTTGTGACCAATTTCATAGATTTGACATGTTAAAAAGAGGATTGAAAGACTTCAAATCACTTTCACAATTTTAACACCCTCATGATCAAATTTTATATTCTTTCAATACATAAGTGATATTGTCATGTTTTCTTTTCCAATGTGATTTCTAACATTTCTAGTTTGAATTGTAAGTTACAATTCCCAAAAATTGATAAAACTTATCAAAATTTTGGCTTTTTCTTCAATATAGAGAAAATTCCAAAAAACTCAGAAAAGACCTTAGGAATTTAGGAGCTAACTCCTACTTGCCTGAGTGATCATATATGGTCGATCTAAAATTTCAGCTCATTTGTATGGAGGCAGTGAAATTCCTTTGATTATTCTAAAATCTTTTATGGGCAATATTGAAGGTTAACTATTAGAAGTTTTTTATTTCTCATTGAAAAAAATAAACAATTGATTTATGAAATGTCTTCAAAGGCATATATGTACCATTAGTAGTAGAAAAAAGCTTCCCAATTTTACTTCATTTCTTGTTTAGAGCAAACTTGCCAATTTCACTTGATTTGAGATCTAAAAAATTGTATTTATCCATTTGAAATGGTTCCAATGAAAAGAGTAAAGCACTTTCATGATTTTTTCAATTGAAAACTTGAACATGCAAGTGATGAATTAGAATTGTTTGCAATTTCTACTTATAAAAAGAAACTGCATTTCAACAAGTGCAAGGCCTTCATTTGAACTTAGGTTTTTTGAAAGTGCATTTTAGTGTGCTGACACAATTTCTAGTTGTTCATGTTACCTCCAATCCAAAAACTTTTATATACAAATTTCTCAAACATTTTAGGAAGGAAAAAAATACTAAAATAGGATACATACATTTTTCTTGTCATAATATTACAACTCTTATGCAATTTCACACTCCAAACTAGTATGCATACTAATAAGCAAACTGTATAATCTACACGGTTAGATTTTGAGAAAAAAACAATTTGCTTCATTGGGGATAAATATAAGCCCATGCTTTTTTTCCTAGGAAAAACACACTTGGAAATGCTTAGGCACTTAGGGGTTAAACAAAGCATTTTACTTGCATCAGATCTCCTTGTAATTATTGATCAAAAAGGAAAAAAAAATTAGTCAATCTAACAATAGAAATCATGCTCATTACATAATGCCAAGTCTGATTATCAAGGCAAATTTGTCACCATTCCATTGGATAGATAGAAAAGCATTATAACTCATAATGCAACCCCTCTTTCTACACCCTTAGATTTGCGAAAAGTACGGTTGAGTACAACAATCTTACAAATTTTTGCAGCCTGTTGAGATTTGGTAAACTTCGGGAGGCCGGTGTATGCTCAAAAGTGAACGGAATTTCAAATCGTAAATTGCGTTGAAATCACACTCAAGTCTACTTTATCATCATTGCAAATACACATAATTATATAATTGAAAATCATACAAAAAGTTTGATGTTTTCTATACACTATCTATTTGTGAAAATTACAACTAGTATTTAGTGGTCCATATTAGAAATGAGCCTTTACAATTGCTTTAGAGATACTTGATCTCATACCACTTGAATTTCTTGTATGATTTCTTTCTTCTTCTTCACCTAAATGCAAAAAACTGTGAATATCTTCCAAAGAATCTCTACAAAATGGTAGATAGTGGGTAAAAGGAATCCAATTTATTGTATGGTTTTCAATTATTCAATTTTCACTTGTTATGAAGTTGAAGTGCACTTCATTGTGGTTCCAATGCAATTTGCGGTTTCAAAATCGGGTCATTTTTTAGCATGCTAGAGCTTCTTGAAGTTGATGAACTTTTGTGAGATTGCTGTACCCGAGTGTACAGATGGGGACATTCATGATGAACTATTAGACTTGGCATTATCTAGTCCATAAACACCAAACACAGCAACGAAGTAGAAATTCCACGTACTTCCCATCAAAAAGCTCAGCCCATCCTGAAGGAAAGTTTTTCTTTCATTAAAAATGAAGACATACTTCATGGGGTACTACAATGGAACAACACAGGCTCCCAGAGCCCGGGTGAAAGCCTAGTCTCCCAACTAAGCCATGGCATTGCAGGTCTAACCTAGAGACGAAGCCTTTCTCTCTAGAGAGTGTAGTTTCTGATAAAAAAGACAGCATCATAAACCGAGCATGCTTTGTACAAGTGAAGAAAAAAAGCCAACAAAAAACA
This sequence comes from Neckera pumila, assembly GCA_963969595.1. NCBI lineage: Eukaryota > Viridiplantae > Streptophyta > Bryopsida > Hypnales > Neckeraceae > Neckera > Neckera pumila. The sequence continues at coordinate 15,523,037 of OZ018415.1, forward strand.
GGTTGCATGCATCAGTTACTGAAACTTGGAAGTATCCATCCCTTGCTGCTCCTGTCTTCACAAGAGCAACAAACAAGACACTTCCCCTCCTCTCCAAGCAGAGAAGCAAATGAGCGGCGTTTCGCGCACTAGCCAATGCTCACAGCTTGAAGTGGGGCTCCAAATTCCAGCTCCAAATGGCCACCAGTTGATGTCGACCCAAAGAATTTCGTCTCCTCGTATTTGCTAGAATGGCAGAAGCTCCACGATCTGCAGAAGGACTCTGCTCTCTCTCTCTCTCTTCGGGTGAATTATTTGCTCCACAAATGGGGAACCTCTCTCTCTCTCTCTCTCTGTCTCTCTCACTATGAGGATACACTCGTGTTGTTCGCTGCCTGCCTGCCTCTCGTTGGAAACTCCACAACAGTGGTAAACAATGCCTTACGGATTGTTCTTCCAACTCTCCATTGAAGCAAATCCTTCCCCCGCCTTTCGCCAAGACGCAGCATGTCCGGGGATCATACAAATAGCTTGGGTAGAAAAAGCAACTAATAGCAGTCGCTGAAATGCATGTCATAACCGCTGCGAAGCAAGTGTTGCAATGACATGACGTTTCAGCAACCACATATGATTAGGGGACGGGCCCCTTTCACGCCGATTGCTCGTTGCAAGCAGAGGTAGAAGCGCTACGGCTTTTCAGAAACAGGCTCCTCCCGCTTATGCAAGACAGCCTCTTCATGCTGCTTATGGGAAATAGGCTCCTCCAGTGGTTCATCGTAAACAGGCTCCTCAGGCTTACGGGAAACAGGCTCCTCTTCCAGTGGCTCATCGTAAACAGGTTCCTCTCGCTGCTTATTAAAATCAGGATCCACTTGCTTATCAAAAACACGCTCCTCCTGCAGCTTATTAGAAACAGGCTCCTCCTGCTGCTGCTCATCAAAAACAGGCTCCTCCAGCTGCTCATCAGCAGCTGGCTCCACCCGCGGCTTATCAGAAACGGGTCCCTCCTTATCAGAAGTGGTTTCCTCAACAGCGCCTGTATCCTCCTCTTCTTCCTCCTCCTCCTCAGGCTCTTCGTCCTCAGGTTCCGACCTCATGTCCATCACAACAGTCTCTCTTGTGACAGCCCCCTCCGTGAGCAGCTCCCCCCCCGAGCCCAAGGCCAGTGCCTCCACCACCAGGCCACTGTCCTCATTCTCCAAGGAGCTTTCTTCCCCCACGGACTGTCCATCTGTGGAGTCCCTGGCCTTTCTTGTACTGGCCTCCAGGAGCATCCTTACGACCTCGCGCATGGTGGGTCGGTCGAGGGGCTGGCTGTTGGTGCAGAAGAGCGCCACCTTGAGCACCAGCAGCATCTCCTCGATCACCACCACGTCCGACAGGTCCAGGCGCGTGTCCAGCACCCCGCTCACGGACTTGTGCGTCTGCATGGCCATCTTCACCCAAGTCACCAGGTCGCCGCCTTCGTCCACGGGCTGGATGGGGCGACGGCCCGTGAGGAGCTCCAGGAGGACCACGCCGAAGCTGTAGATGTCGCACTTCTCGGTCACGTTCATGGTGTAGGCGTACTCTGCACAAGTAGTGTATATTCACTCATTGACTGGCAACCCAAATACATCCCAAATACAGGAAAAAAAACAAACAGGAAGAAACTGCAATAGTTTGTTTTCTTAACAAGTGATTACAAAAAGAGATCAGTTCGAATAAGTCACTTTTACAACACACTATTGGAACACCCTTTGAAATCTGTAGGATTTCACTCGAAGTTCCTTCACGAAACAAAACAGGAAGGAACTGCATTAGGTTAATTTAAAAAACACTGATTATGTGAAGAAATCAGTTCAAAAAAGGTCACTTTGACAACACCCTTGTGAAACTTTGCAATCAGTAGGATTTGACTTATTGACCATTCACGAAACAGAACAGGCAGAAACTGGAACAGGTGGTTTTAGTACACTAACAACGTGAAGAAGTCAGTTTCAAAAAGGTCACTTTGACATCCCTCTATTGGAAGTTTGCAGCATGTCTGTAGCATGTAGCATCGACCCTTCACGAAACAAAACAAGTAATAACTGCAACAGGTATTTTGAACACTGATTATATGGAGGAATAAGTTTCAGAAAGGTCACTCTGACAAAACCCTATTTTCTTCATTGCAAATGGGACTTTGCAATGTGTAGGATTTCATGTATTGACGCTTCGTGGAACTACAGAAGCAGCAACTGCAACAGGTTATTAGAACACTGATTATGTGAACAAACCAGTTTCAAAAAGACCACTTTGGCAACACCCTAATTTCGTCATTCCAAATAAAAGTTCGCAATGTCTAAAAATTGATCCATTACCCCTTCACAAAACAAAAGATGCAGCAACAAAAAAAACTTTTCCAAACACACGCAGACCAAACTTCCACAGAAGCCCACTTCGACAAACCCTAATAATATCACCATCACCAACTACTGTAAAGCTTCCCAAGGACTAGGGTTTTGCTTCCATACCAGGCGCAATGTATCCATACGACCCCGCCACTCCGGACATCGACTTGGTATCCGCCAAATCAAACAACTTGGCCAACCCAAAGTCCCCCACATGCGCCTCATAGTGATCATCCAGCAGAATGTTATTCGACTTGATATCTCGATGAATAATCAGCGGCTTACAATCATGGTGCAAATACTCCAGCCCTTCCGCCGCCCCCACGGCAATCTTATACCTCAGATCCCAATCCAGTTCACAATCCTCCTTCAGCAAATGCTCCCCTAAGCTGCCCTTCGGCATGTAATCGTACATTAACAGATTATAGCCTTGGTGGGAGCAAAATCCCATGAGCTTCACAATGTTCCTATGCCGAATCTTGCCCAACGTCTTAATCTCCGCAGTGAAGCTGTCATAGAGCGCCATCCCCGAGTCCAAGTGGGTCGTCATCTTCTTCACGGCTATGATTTGCCCCGACGGCATCCTCGCTTTGTACACACGCCCACAAGCCCCAAACCCAATCTCCGTGCTTTCACTGAAATTTTCGGTTGCAGCGACAATGTCAGCTAGTGTCACCCCCGACCTGGGAAGAAAGGTCGTGTCTTCGAATTCCTGATCCGATGCGACGTGGATTGCAGCTTTAGGTCGTCGACAGAACCAGCATGCGCCGACGAAGATGACGATCAAGGCGCAGAGGATGACGACGGCGATGATGCCGACTAAAGCTCCGGGAGAGACTGCGGCGTCTTGCCATACGGGTGGGACAGGCGCTGGGAGCGTGACGGTGGGAGGGCAAGGGGGGAGAAGTGGGGAGCCGCAGATAGAAGTGTTGTAGAAGCTGGACTCGTTCAAACGAAGAAACAAGCCGCCTTGCGGAAGCTCCCCGGACAATTGATTGTTGGAGACGTTGAAGAAGACGATGCTTGTGAGGTTTGAGAGAGAAGGTGGGATTTGACCTGTGAGGCGGTTGTGAGATAAGTCTAGCATTTCAAGCATTTGGAGTCGGCCTAGCTCATCCGGGATGCGGCCGATGAGGGCGTTGTTGCTGAGGTTTAAGCCGTATTGAAGAGTAGTGATTTGGCCGAGGGAGGCGGGGATGTAGCCCGAGAAGTTGTTGCCCCCGACGTGAAGGTACTGCAAGCGGCCACACGTGGTGAGGCTGTCTGGAATTGAGCCTTCAAGCTGATTCTCCGAAACGAGGATCTCGGAGACTCCAACTAAGTTGCCGAACTCCGGAGGAAAGCCGCCCGTGAAGGCGTTGAAGCTCAAGTCGAGGCGTTGGAGGAGGCTGCAGTTGCCGATTTCCGGAGGGATGGGACCCTCGAGGTCGTTTCCGGAGACATTCAAGTGGATGAGGGCGTTGAGCTTGCCGACTTCCATGGGGAGTGTGCCGTGGAAGAAATTTTCGGCGATTGACAAGACTTGAAGACCTGAAACCTCGCCGATCTCGGATGGGATCACACCGCTGAAGCCGTTGCTTCGAAGCTCCAGCTGACGGAGCTTCCGAAGCGGCCAGACCTCAGAGAGAATCTCACCCGTCATGTGGTTTGCTTGGAGATCGAGCTGCTGGAGCGACTGGCAGACCAGTAAGCCCTTGGGGAGCGTGCCCGTGAAGTTGTTGAATGCGAGATGGAGGAGCGAGAGCGCGCCGCGCGCGCACACTTGCGGGGGTACCGTGCCCGAGAGCGCGTTGTGTGAAAGCTCCAAGATGGTGAGGTTGCCGACTTTCCCCAGTAAGGGAGGTATACCCCCCGTCAAGTTGTTGCTAAACATCTGCAGGCGTGTCAGATACGGGGCCTCTTGAAGGGAAGTGGGAAGGCTGCCCGAGAGGGTGTTGAGAGAGAGATCGAGAAACATCAAGCTGGGAGCTAACCCTGCAATCGCCGGTATCGGCCCCGTTAACTGGTTCTGGAACAGATGCAAGAGCTCCAAATTGGGCAACCGGAAGAGATTCTCCGGGATCCCGCCGGAGAGGTTATTCTCCGAGAGATCGATCTCGATGGCAGATGTTAGGTTACCCAAGCTCTCCGGGATGCCACCCGTGAAGTTGTTGGCATAGATGTAGAGCTTCTCCAGCAAAGTTAGGGTTCCAAGCTCCGGTGGAATGGTCCCCCAGAGCGCGTTTCGGTAGAGTGCGAGCAGGTTCAAATTCTGGAGCTTCCCGAGCTCCGGCGGGATGGTCCCAACGAAGAGGTTGTCCCAGAGCACGACCGACGTCAGGTTAATCATTTGGCCGAGGACCGCCGGGATGGTCCCCGAGAGCTTGTTCTGCGCCAGCCCGAGGAACTGCAAACTTTCGCAGCCCACAATCTCCAGCGGGATCGGTCCCTCGATGAAATTCTGCCCGATTCGCAACGTCTGCAACTGCTTCAGCCTCCCCAGCGAAGCCGGCAAATTTCCGCTCAGCTCGTTCGTGTACCCCAGCAACTCCACGAGCGCGGTCAAGCGCCCAATTTCCGAGGGAATCGGCCCATCTAGGTGGTTGACCATCAGCAACAGGTGCTGTAAAGCGCGCAGCTTCCCAATCTCTCTAGGAATCGAACCCGAGAGGCTGTTCGTGCTCAAATCCAGAGTGACTAACCGTGTTAATAGCCCGATGTCGGGCGGAATCTCTCCTGTCAACGAGTTCGAGGAAATGTTCAAGTAACGAAGCGCCACCAGATTGCCAATGCTCGGAGAAATGGTGCCCGTCAGGTTCATGTTCCCGAGATTCACGTCCCAGACGCGTCCCTGCGGGTTGGAGCAGTACACCCCCCTCCACTTGCACGGATACGCATCGTCAGGGTCCCAGTTCCAAAGCGCCCCGTCCGGGTCACCCAAGCTTGCCTTCACCTTCAGCAACACCACGCCATCGGGGGACAACCCCAACACGGGATGCAAGACCAACGCCACCAAGGGTAGCCACCACCACCACCACCACCGCTGCTCCTGCTCCCCCATGGCTGGCTACTCCCAACACTACCAAACGCCCATTCTCTCATGCTAGGTCCTCACCCATATAGCCACGCCTTGCCTTGCCTCCTTTCTTCTTCCCCAACCCACCATCGCCCTGCACCCTAACCCTCCTCCTCACCACCATCTCCCCACCACCAAACCACCGAATGCTCTCTCTTCCATCCCCAAGCTTCAAAATCCTCTCCTCCACCACCACAATCCCACACTCGCTTCGAATGTGCGCTTAACCTTGATTCCACCCACAACAATCTCCGCTCCCATCCACCACCACCACGACCTCACTCACTCACTCACCCTCTCGTCCTTCGAATCCTCTGTTTCCCACCACCATCACAACCTGCGCTTCGAATACTGCGTTCCACCACAGCCATTGTGCGCTCGACGCGCTCTCTCTGTGCTGCCCTCCGAGTTGTGTCAGGGGGGGTCGCATTAGTCAACCACCATGGACTGAACTCACGGCGCACCCACTTCTGATCGCTGACCCATTCCGCTTCTTCCTCCGGTCGTCGTCGTCGTCGTCGTCCCCGTCGTCCTCCTCCTCGACCTCTTCGTCGCCCCAAGTCCCGATTTTGAGCTGGATTCGAGACAGAATTTCAAGGGATTACCGACGATGGCGAAGAGGCTGCGAATCCTGCAAGCCGTGATCGTCTCGTCTCGCGGCGTCTTCTTCTGGCCCATCGTCATGATGAGTGGGAGGGAGGAGACGACGACGGAGAGCAGAGCTCGGGGTTCGGTGTAGGTGAGGCCGTGAAGTGCGCGGAAAGCTCCTAGCGGGTAGAGGACCGGCGGTGTTGGATTGAGGACTGGTTGTGTTGGGTTGAGGACCCTGTGCTCGTAGGGGCGGAGGTCTGGGTTGTACCTGGGTGGTACCTGGGCGATGCTCGGGGTCACCCGGGGAATCAGGGGGCGGTAGTTGCGGGATAGGGGCTGCTAATTTGGCGGGGTTGATTGAGGGCCGGGCCGGGCCTCGGGGGTTGCGCACTCACCCGCCGTTCATCACACGGTTTTGGAGTTGGCCTTGGGCCCTTGGCCCTTTGACGCCAAATTGTTGGGCGTTTTGGATTTGGGGATCTGTCAGGAAACGCAATTGTGGTGCGCTTTCCCGGGGGTCCGGTTTTTATTGGGATTATCAGTCCGACCTACTGACAGGCTAGAGAGGACCGGGGGGACCAATTTTGCCAATAGAAAATTAAAAAACTGGGGTGGAATATTTGGTAGAGAGAGGCGTTGGTGGGACTGGACGGTAGGTTAGGACGAAGGCTTGGAGTAGCTCCTCTAGGGGCAATTCTCAAGTCTTTCTGAGGGCCTGTCTTTCTGAAACACACCCCAAATCTTGGGCTCCACCCCATGAGCACATGTGGTATCACTGTAAGTGGGGTATGTGCTTGAAACAAGGGATTTATAAGTAGGTAGTAACTCAAACATGTGGTATAAATCAACAAAATTGAATCATGACCCAATGTGCACTTGGGTTGAATTTTTTTTATTTTGAGTTATCCATGGAAGTAGGTTAAAAATAGGTCAAAAACAACCCAAAAAATGAGTAGGCTAGAATTGAGCCAGAGAAGGCCTAAACAATCTTTAAATGGTCCAAAATAGTCCAAAGCTAGCTGAAATAGTCCGGAAAACGTGTAGTACAAAATTTTAAACAATTGGTAAAAAAATGTCTCCCCAACTATCCTCCTAAACTTTGGGGTTGAGTACCTCCAAGAGCTTCCTAAAAACACTCCCCCTGAGTTCAGTAAGTCACTATCCACTTTGGCCTTATAGGATTCCAATAAAAGGATTTTCATCCACGGAAAAAATTATAGACTACAATCCAAGTTTTCTTTGGTGTAAATCCAGAAGTGAAGTACCATACCTATCTTCCAATCAAAACACTCCATTTCTTTGGGCTCCAACCCAAAGATTCTTGGTCTAAACAGACCCTAAGGAGTCGGGATGAATCAACCCCTTGCTCATCCCTAAGGGAAATCGCTAAAAATTTTCATTTGCCACGCATGATAAAATTTGCAAATATTAAATTCACATTTGCAATTAGAGGCGACAAATTAGCTAGGAGAAGTACACTAGGTAAATTAATCGAGCACAAAGTAGGAATTTTTTTTACATGCACCCTAGAATAATTTGGGGGAATAAGTAAGGGAATCAATTCACCTTAGCATTCCAAAGTAGGAATACCTTAATGTAACAACAATCGTTTATGAATCCCTAAAAATGAAGCAAGGCTATAGGCAAAGTGGATAGTTGGTGTATTATAAAGTAGTAACAGTCATAGAAGAGGATTTTGTATATTTGAAGGTGGAGAAAAAAGCTACGGCGCGGTGGCCAACTTTTGTCAAGAACATTGCCATTTCAAGATCTATGCACCAAAAGGGAATGGGGTGATTTAAGTGAGTTTTTAAGTATAGTCCTAGACATAAGGTTTTAAGTAATGACCTTTAAGGCATTTTTAGCAAAACTTTATTAAAAACACATGTATTTTTAGTCAAATTTTGCTGAAAATTGCCTTAAAGGTCATTATTTAAAACCTTATGTCTTGGACTCTACTTAAAAACTCACTTAAAACACCCCATTCTCTTATAATGGTGGGTGACCACTTTGTTCAAAATTATGCATTTATTTGCACAATCTCCCAAGCATAATACAAGCTTATAGTCTGGGTTTTTTTTCCCTAATTCATGACCACTTGTGTACGTAGTTGTTTTAAAAAATATATATCGTCTATATAGTTGCTTCAAGAAATTTGTATTATATTCATACAAAGTTGGAAAAATACGAAACCAATTTTGTTGGTTCCCTAACCCAATTTCTATCAAGTGCACATCATTTTTTTGTATACAATTTTCCAATCAACAAATCCATAGTAAATGTCACTTTTAAATACTTCTACCTTAATCTTTCAAATTGTAATTGGTGGAGAGCTTAAAAATGAAGCTTGGAACTTTAAACTACATTCCAAGTTCCATTGAATTCTCAAAAGTGATTGGTGGAGAGGTGGAATTTGGGACTTGGAACTTCACGCTACGTCCTAAGTCCCTCTAAATTTTCAATATGTGATTAGTGGAGTACTAAAAATTGGGACTTGGAGTTTCACACTATGTCCCAAATCACTCCGAATTTTCAAAATGTGATTGGTGGAGAGATGAAAATTAGAACTTATAACTTTATGCTACATTCCAAGTCCCACATTACTCCAATATGCCTAGATGACAACACTTTGAGGGATTTTGCCTTGAAATGGGACTTAAAAATTTAAATTTGGGACATAGTGTGAAAAAGTCCTTTATTCAAAACTCAACCAATGTTGTATGAGACAAGCTTCTTGGAGTGTAGCCATTTGTTTTCTAGGCATGGAGAAAGATGAATTGGTACAACAATTAAGGTGAGAGCATTCTCAATACACCTTTTATACTACTTGTTGAAATCAAAAAGCATTGGTGATTTTTCACCTATATGGAATTAGAAATTGAGAAGCGCGTCAAAAAACACTTGGCCCCTAAAGTCCCAATAGTCTCCTAGTCCAAAGAGTTTTGAATGGCATAATTTCTCTTCAAAATAGAAAAAGAGATTATTTTTTAAAGACTATAATTCTTCTTTCAATCAATGCCAAGAAGCAAAAGTTATGCCATCTAGACCAAAAGACATGTGAAGTGAGGCAAAATAATAATCATACTACTAAAATCACAACGACCTCTATAATATCACAAATCAATTTTGAATGATATTATAGCAATTCAATTGCTTTTGTAATAGCCATAGGATACTTTCTACTGTATATTATGTACTCTTTTTGTGAAATATTTGAAAATCAAATGGATACTTCTAAAAAAATTTCAAAAAAACTTTTCAAACAACAAAACTATAGATAAATTCCATGTCTTTTTAAAATGTGATACTAAATAATAAGGAAGCACCAACCGCTAACGTTGCTCTATATATTCAAATATGAAGATTCTACTTACATTGTTCACTTGATTAATTTATTCTTAATGCAATGTTTTCATCTTTGCAAAGGTTATTTTGTAAAAAGTATGATATAAAGATTTTCTTTAATTACTTTATATTGCACTATATAAATTTTTTCAAAGAATATTGTATGAGGATGTCAATATTTTCATTTAAAGATTATACATACTTTATTTATCTACATTCTATCACATGAAAAATTGATGAAAGTAATATATTTAACCCCTAAAGGACCAACATGCGTTTTTTGGCCGTATAGAAATTTTGGGCAGGTACGTGTGACTAGAGATATCCATATTTGAGGCTGAAATTTTAGTAGAAGGTGGGGGCAAGGAATATCTTCGTGTGTACCAAGTTTCACGACATTTCGAAATACAAGTCAAAAGTTGTGACTTGATATGTTACTTTTTTTCGTAACCGGGCAGTTTGGGCAGATCAGAAAAAATCATTTTTTCCGGAATTTTTTTTTGAAATTGGTTCTCTACATTTATATGTACTTAAAAAGCTTTGAGTCACTCCATTTCAATCAATGAGTCAAAATTTATGAGAGTTTTTGGTTTGCAGGCAATTATGGATTCTCTACTCTAAAAAAAACTTTAAAGTTGATTATTTAACTCAATTTTCAATATTTTTGGAAAAAAATAAAATCTTAGGATGTAGATTGATTATTACAACATTACAACCATTGGGATTTGGCATTTTTAAATTCCATGATTAAATTTTTAACAATTTAGTAATTTGAGTCATTTTCTACTTCTTTCTACTTACTATTCTTTTCCTATATGTTGTACAATTCCAAATGATGTGAAATTTTTCATGCATATAGACAACTTGTTTAGGAAACTGAATTCAAAGAAGTACCACCTTTATCGGCATTTTTTCATTGAAAAGTGAGCTTGCAAAGTGTAGCTGCCCGGTTTTTCGCAGGATTGAAAAAATGGTTTTCAAGACTTTGAATGCTTATATCTTATGATCCACACGGTGGAATTTTCTGAAATTTTTACCACATGTTTTCAAAATATCATACTACAAGATCCTACGGTTACATGTGTCAAAAATTGTTTTTTTCCAAAAATTTGATAGTTGTATTAGAAATGGCAGTTTTGGAGCGTTTTTGGTGATTACATAGTCATGAAATTTTAGGGGTTAATGCGTAGCAAAGCAAGCGCCAATCGCTAGTAGTAATAGTAGTAATAGTAATAATAATAATAATAATAATAATAATAATAATAATAATAATAGTAATGTGAATCTTTTTAGAATGTAAATTATAGAGCATCTTGATTTGAAAACAATCTTAAAAAATTCATGAGAAAATAAAATATTTGACCTATTATTGAACTCAACTTTCACAATTTTTCAAAAATATTCCATATGATTTAGTCTGTTTACTATAATAATCTCACTATTGAAATTAGGATATTTCAATTCAAAAAAAATACCAACCATTTTGTTTTTCTATTTTTTTCTTGTACTTGTGTCAATTTAACAATTTTTGAAAAAATGAAGATCAACTTGTTATTATTGTTGTTAAAATTTTGAATTCTAAACTCAATTCTTCAATATTAAAAAAAATTCTAAAAAATTTAGTACATAAATATTAAACCAAGGGGATTAAAAGCTTTATAATCTTGTTAGATTGGTGGAAAAAAACTTTTTTTCACTTTTAAAGGCTTATATAGGTAAATTTGGTCAAAAGATCACCCTTATAGTACATACTATCAAAGTTTTTGAAACTTATTCCAACATTCTCATACAAGTTTAGTGCAAAATCCTACATTTCAGTATGCAAAGAAAAACAATTTTTAAAATTTTGTTCTTTGCATTGGAAATAGCAGTTTTGATTGTCTTTGACAAAAACATGGCCTTGGGACTTTAGCGATTAAAATAGAAATAGAAATATTTAAATTTAGACTTCATACTACTAAGCTAGATCCATTTGAAAACGAAACAAAAGACAAAATATTATAGAAGCCATGACAAATCATGCTCAAGAAAGGTAACCATACGAAAGAATAGCAACTGGATCTAATTTTGTTGTCCAAAGTTTAAATTTGAATGGTTGAGCACTTAGAAACTAAGGTACCAATATCCAAAATTAATAATGTCTAAAACAAGACACGACTTCATTTGGACCAAAAAACAATACGAAACTCAATTATTGATGACATAAGTTATATACAAATGAAGCCCAAGAGAATCTACTAATTGTACATTCATAAACAATTTTGACAATTCATAATTCATTCAAATGATTCATATTCAAACAGTGCATTTAAAAATAGATTGGAATTTTCTTTCACTTGCTAATAAGATCCAATAAAAAAAATGTGGAGATGAATGTTGTGAAAAGTGCACTATTTCCTATTAATAGTCATTGAAGAAGCTTCAAGAAAATCGTGATTTTTGTCAATGAAAAGAATATTCTATGTGAATTGATGATATAGATACGTTAATTAATATTTCTAATAAATTTTCAAAAGTGATCTTATATCTTTAGGCCAAGCGTTTAGGGATTAGGAAATATTGTCTTTTTATGAGTGTACATACAATTTGATATTTAATTGGTTTTATCCATATTTCACATGTTTCATCTATAGGCACGAATATAAATGACCATAAAACTAATGAAGATTGTTTCCTACATTCTCTTAAATACCTGAAACAAAAGTCCATGGCAAATTCTACCTAATAGTTCTGAATTTGAGAGTCTACTTCCTATTAAAAAACTTGTTCACACTGCAAGAAGATTTGAACAAGTTTCCTTTCGTGCAATGGCGGATTCATTGTTTTTTTGGTCTTCTCTATCTTAGCGTGACCTTCATTGCAACTTTATTTCAATGGAAAAAATCCTTTTCCTCATGTTTAAACATTTTGTATTTGTGAATCTAGTGCTTGATTTCATTGGTGCTTTGAGTTTCTATTTGTATAATTGACATGAAAGTTGTAAATTACATCATTAAATGTTCATACATGCTCAATATGGTGAATTTTTCATCTCGCCTTATAAAAATGATGAAATTAAAGATTTTCTTTGTTTTCATCTTCAAACCTCTAAATCTATCAATATGCATCTTGAATGCATTAATCAATTGAAAATTTGAGTTTACAAGGATCTAATTTGTCTATGAAAGTATAATGAATTCCATAAATGATCAAATACATTCATTATTTAAAAAACATGATCTAGTTTAGAGCATAAAATAATAAACATTATTTGAAAATGTTTTAAAATGATATGAGTAAATTTTGAATTTTGAAAGTTTTGATGATAGAATATGTATTATTCTAGTTTAATTTTGACTAAGTACACTTTTATATTTCTTAAATTTCTAAATGTACAAATATCAATGAATTGAATTTTTCTAACTATTATCCATTGTCATAATTATTATAGCCAAATAGCAAGTTTATAAAAATAAATTACTATTAGGAATTAAAATTACTCAAATGATATTTTTCAAAAAATAATAGTTTAATAAACATGTGTATATCAAAAGATACAACGAAATTTAGTTTTTTTCTTAAAACTAATTATTGGCAACAATATTATAACAAGTTACTTATATATAGAGATATATTTTAAATAGTGTACTTATCAAAACACTCAATTTTGTCAAATATTTTACCTTGTTGGATATAGTATATTCTAAATTTTATACCTAATTAGACTTTTACTCTTTCCAATCTTATTCATTGTCAGTTGTTGTAATAGCTTCGAAACATGTATTTATCAATACTCTCAATTTTGTCATACAGTGTATATTGTCAAATAGACTTGCAGTAAATAAGTATTTGATAGTATATTCAATCTTTTCAATGTTGTATATTATTACTAGATTATTAAAATTATTAGATGGTCAATATGTACTTACTAAGGCATCTTCTTTCATTGGATGTTGTTCATTTCTATAGGGGAGGCAACCCATTCCCGATTGACAACCCATTTCCGATCAATTCAGGAATACAGACATATAAAAGGACGATTTTTTTGGTGGGAAATTTTCTTATGTACAACAATAGTATTTGGATCCTTCTTAGAGTTTTTAGATATTTTGGTAGCAAAACAAAGTTGCTATGAATTAATGAGTTCCAGATTCTGCAATTCCTTAAGTGATCGAGAATGGGTTGCCTCCCCTAGTTACTAGATTTTGAATAAATATTTGTCATTTTACATTCAATCTTCTTAGTTTATTATAAATTGCTAACAATTATTACATTCTAAATGCTTACCTTTTAAGGTATCAACAAACCTTATTAGATGTTTTATGTTCCCACATTGACAAAATGTTGGATATGCACTTGTCAATATATTCAATCTATTTATATGTAATATACTCACTATAAGAAACCATAGTTTTTTTACGTCTAAGTGAATGGATTTTAGGTGACATTGAAAAAAAAAAAAAAATTTATGTCAACAATGATGTTCATTAATATTACATTGGACATCATTATGGACATAAAAACATGGGTTGTTTTATCAACGTCACCTAAAATCCGTTCACTTAAATGTAGATAGTTATATTGAACGTCACGTAAAACAAGGTTTTCTTATAGTGACTACGACATTCATTAAACCCTAAAGTATATAATTGTTAGTACGTTAATCATTTCAAATATTGTACATTTGTCATATATACTAATTTTGAATATATACTTGTCACAGCTAGTTTCTAAATGTAGAAATGTTAGCATGAGAAATTTTATTAAATGTTGTACATTGATAAACTTTATATGTTTTAAACATATACTTACTAGTACAATTACTATTTATACACAAATTTGAGGATTTTGAAGATAAAACAAGAATTGTGCAATTACAAGGTGTAAAATGAAAGCATGTAAATCTTTGTGATTTAGAAATGAATATCAAACTTGCATATTAAAGAAATGAGTAATCGTTGCAACAAGGTATATGATATCATAGCCTTTACTAAACCTTGAAATAATAAAAACAAATTGACAAAAAATAGAGTTAGTACTTCTATATTGATTTGAACAAATTATTACTAATGGCTACTCAAAAATGAGAGGGTATGTTTCAATATCACATCTGGAATTAACAAATCCCACATTATTTATTTAAAAAGCGATTTCATTTCAAGTAGATGTGCAACAAGATATGGATTTACAAACCTTAAAACTTAAGTGCAAATACATCAGCAAACACTTACACCCCTTCCCACTGTGCACAGTCATCAAAGCTTGCCAATGGGGTTGATGACTATCAATTCTCTTTTCAAAGCTCCAAAAATCAAAAGGAATTCATGATTGCCAACTTTTGTACAATTTGAATTGTAAAATAGAATATATAGAATTCATGAAGAATTTGGCAATATATAGAATTCATGAAATAAAACTTAGATAGGAAGTCCATAAAACAATCATCTAAGCTCTTGAAATTGAATTTTGGGGAGGTAAAACCTCTTGAAATATGTTTTAGTAAATTTTCCTTGAAAAACAAGACAAAATGACATCTAATGCAAGTTGTTTCATATTTTTTGGAACTTTATGGAACTAGTTATGAAATTTTGAAGTTGAAATGCCATAGGGCTCTAAAAGCAACCACCTCTTATGTACATTTTGGTACATTGAAGAAAGCAAAATGTCCCTCTAAGTATGTCATATTCAGCTCAAAATGACCGATCACAGTTCAAGCCTCCTACCTTATGCAAGATTTTTAATACTATGGTTATAAGTTTCAACTATTGTGAAAACCAAAAAATTTCGAATTACAATTTTCTTTATTACCAAATAAACTATTGTTTATATAGTAACATTAATTAGTAGTGGTATTTTCACTTATGGATATTATTATTCATAATTTTTATTGGATTATTGAAATTGAATTGGCTTATTCAAATGCCCAATTAGTCAACCCAATTTTTAAGAATTAGTCAACCCAATTTTTTAAGAATTCACTGCTAATACAACACAAGACATGTAAAGTCTTGTACTGTTGTGTTACCAAGTCTAGGCATTGCCAAATGGGTTACTTTCATGCTGTAAGATTATTCCTATGGTTAACCCCTAAAGGCCTAAGGTCTTTTTTCTGCCAAAAAACACTCAAAATTGTCATTTCTATAGCAAAGAGTAAAATAATTTTAAAATTGTTTTTTTTGCACATCCAACATAGGAGCTTACACCTAACTAGTACGAGAATATGTGGAAAAAATTTAAATTTTTTTCACTGCATAGATTGCAAGATATCTGCATTTAAAGTGAAAAAAACAAGTTTTTCAGTACATTGTGGGACTAGATTTTATGACTTTGAACATTTTTAACTTAAATTTTTTGCACTACATAGTTTTGAACTTTAAATCTTTATAGTAGAAAACTGAATCAAGAATCTAGAGAAAATAAAAAATCCCAAAAAACTTAATTTTCATTACTACAAGAATTGTTAAATAGAAGTAGGTATGAAATAGAAGGAAAATCTAAAATATTAATATCTTTTATATAGATTTAAAAAGCACTAATCCCAATGGTGAGATTGTTCTAGCAAAAAAAGTAAACCTTGTGGAACTTTTTTTCTTGAAAAATTGTAAAAATTCAAATATAAATCCTACAAGTGTTTTTTTCAAGAAGATGATCTAAGTGCCCAAAAAAAAAGATTGTCCATAACTTTCTCATAAAAAATCCAAATGAAATGAATCAAAGCTTTCCACATAGACAAAAATATAATCTACAAGAGAAAAAATAAAAAAGTCCTCTTTTGAGCTTAAGTGGGCATTTTTTTTTTCTTGGACACCAATTGAAAAAAGAATTATATTTCCACAAAGCTTAGCAATTTTTCTATATTCCAGTGTTTTTTTGAAAAAACACAACAAAATTTCAACCCGTAGATACCTGCCTAAAATTCTATTTGTCCCTCGAAGGGACAATGGGCCTTTAGGGGTCAATATAGTCAAACATTTTTCTATTTAGAATGTCAATTTAATGATTAAGTATCCAAAGTTGATTTTAACTCTCAAAATTATTACTTTCAATCAATTTCAGCATTAGGTTGCATTTTAAATTTGTAAAAGATTCAATCAAGATATACTAACTAAATTGAACATCATGGTATAGTTCTAAAGCTTTTTATCCCCTAATGGACCAAGGAGTAATCCAAATTTCCAAAACTGCAAAGATGTATCATAAAATGCATCTTAATAGAAGAATTTAATTAATACTCTCAAATAATACTCTTAAAATATGACCCATACTTCATATACATATAGATAGATCACAAACCAATATCTTTCAATAATATTTGAAGCCAAACTTTAAAATTCCATCTAAAATTGATTGTAGATTGAATATTTGTGTTTTTAAGAGATTTTTTTCCTTGTAATTTCAAATTTTTATATTAGTGATTTTTGAGGATGTTCATTTGAAAAAAAATTCCAATCTTTTTTGAAAGATCATTTTGAACATAAAAAGTTAGTTTTTGAGGCAAAACCCACAAGAATCCTTTGAATATTTGTAGAGTAAAAATCTTCAAAATCTAAACTACAAATATTAAAGAACTAATACAAGAATCTTCAAAAATATTGATGGATGAAAAAACACTTTTCTGTATGTGTGCTTGAAATGTATTTGTGTTCATCCATTGTTTGAAATTGGCAAATATACATCATGTTTGGACTATATTTTGATTACAAAATTGACTACATGTGAATTTATGATGGATGTATTTCAAGTTTATCCTTTTAAGGATTCATGATGTGACACACTTCTTTAAAAAAAGCAAAGCAATCCACTTATGGTTGCTTTTGGATCCACATGAAAGGAATAAATCTTATCCTTGAGCTATTCATTGACGTGAAGGATACTAACATTGGTTCAACTTGTGTCCAATCTCCATTGGAAAGTCAGGAAGAGCTGATTGCCTTATCATGGAAGCTAAACTCCTTGAAGCAATATTGAGTAAATTTTTGTAGGAAGAAAAATGGAATTGGCATATAATCCAGGTTGTTTCATATTTTTTGGACCTTTGTAGAATTAGTTACTAATTTTTGAAGTTGAAACACAATGATCACTAAAACCGACCACCTCGTGAAATGTATATTGCTAGTACATTGAAAAAAGTAAAATGAACCTTTTGGAGCCCGCTCGCTTGTAGAGCAGACTACTTTACATCCATAAGTTTGTAGAACATGAATGAGACACCAATTATTGTAAGTGTAGGGCAGGTCCGGCACCTCTCTACCGAATATATATTTTTTTTTCCACAAAAAAAAAAGGTTTGACAAATGCTTAAGATTTTAAAAAAATCGGCAATATTCTTTTTTCCGCCATACAATTTTTTTGGTTTTTTGAAAAATAATTTCCCTACAAATCCGGTACCTTTACTTAAAATTGTTTTCCACCGGCCCTGCTTTACAACTTGCATAAATGTACATATATGCTCTCTCTCTCTCTCAAATTGTCAAACACCACCCCACCCAACCACTGAATGTGAAACTGTTGAAAATGTTGCCCAAACACAAGCCAGGACAGAATTCTTGGCATTGAGTTCAGACAAAAAGTAAACAACACTAATTGTGGGACCACACTGATTTCCATTACGTTTGCAGAGCTTTTCGATGCCATAGCCATCAGAAAGAGCTGCAAGTGTTTTGTCCCCATTAATGGTACAGAAGGCAGACGTTGCCACTCCTGGAATGGATTTGTCCGTGCATCAGGCAGCGGCTGTCCTGTGATGGGACTTCGTGTCCATTTCAACATTGCTCTTTACTCCACCCTCCACATCGGAGTAAGACGCTTAACCCCTAAAAGCCCAAGTGTCCCTGTGTGGGTCATTTGGTACTTCGGGCAAGCTCATGTGACCTCAATTTTTCACATGATTTTCTGAAACTTTTTGGGAGATAGGAAATCACATTAGCTTCGCGTGGATACAAATTTGGTCAAAATCCGACTTTTTCTCCAAAAGTTATGAGCATTTGAATAAAAATTTCAATTTGGGAATCTGCTGCCCCTTCCTTTGACTCCCAAGGGGCAGCAGAGGTGGCAAGAGAGGAGAGGTGGCAAGAGAGGCTATTGTTGTGCCTATTGGGAGGTCACATTAGGCTTTAGGAGCTTGTAGATGTTAGAGATTTTGACATTTTTCCAATTTTTTTTCTTCTTCCTACTTCTGAAGTAAAAGTGCATCTTTCAATCCACCGTTCAGATTTTCTAGACCAAAAAATGTGTAATGGGAAAAATTATTTGAAAATGGCCTAGTATATTGTCATTTCTTGGGACATAGTGACAAATTTTAATTTTTTTGAATGTTGGGATTGTCTTGGATTGCCTTGAAAATTGGCATGCATATGCCTAACATGTTTTCCCATAAGAAAAAAATTTAAAATGGAGGTCTGTTGTGGAAAAAAAATTCAGCAAATGGTGGTCAAAGGCATCTGAAATTTTCGAGCACAGTGGAAAAAAAACAAAAAATAGACTTTGAATGCAAATATCTCCCAATCTATAAAGTCAAACCTCACAAAATTTTTAGCACATATTCTCACACAAGTTAACTACAAGATCCAATGGTTACATTTTCGAAAATTCAAATTTTCAAACTTTTTTGATGAATGCTCTAGAAATGGCAATTTTGGATGTTTTTTGAGGTAGAAAAGACCTTGGGCTCTTAGGGGTTAACCCGTTTAGGATGTGGAGACCATACTTGGGCCTTCGTTTCCAAAATTTCACATTTTTGTGATGGTTCCCTTATGTATTGGGCAAAACATGAAATTATGAACATCTTGGCAAAGTTGTGGAGCAAATTATGAGATGAAAAAATAAAAATAAGAAATAAAAGGGCAAAAACTATGCCTAAGTAAAGAACATGTTCTATGTATTCACAGTAAATATAAGCATTTTCTTGTAGACGACTTTGTGTCCGACGTACTCTGCTTGGGAAGTATGCATACATCTTTGGCTACCTGCAAGAGCAGTTAGGAATGGTTACCTTAGTACGTGCTCTACTGCGTTGTAGAGGGTGTTTGATGGTAGTTTGGTTTGTCTTGGGTTTTTCAATCTACTTGAGTTTTATGACAGATTTTTTATAAGGCAATGAAAATTTGAAAAGGAAGAAATTTCATCCATTCACATGCTTGGTGCACCCAATTGAAATCCAACAATACTTTTTGTGGATGTCAGAAACCACCATTTTTCTTCACCTTTTAGAAAATAGAAATTATAATCAAGGTGCCTAAATTTACAAATCCAAAAGTATTAGTATTCTATATTAAACTATAATTATCAATTAGGAAATTTCATTAGATAACAATGGAAATATCGGGAGTTCAAGGTGAAAAATTGAAAAGTGCAATTACAAGAAAACAAAAGAAAAATCCTAGGGATTCCAAACTAAAATAGGGGTTCTAAACTAAATTATTCTAAGCAAGATTTGATAAAGTAACCAAATTAGGCGAATGATAAAATGGTAATCAAATAAACATAAAAATACTAAAAAGTAGAAAAATGGAATTAGAACTAAATAGAAAACCAAGAAGAAAAAAATCAACATAATACTAAACCAAAATGAAAACAAAATACTATAGGTAGGAATTGTGTTCAATGTAGAACTTTGGACTTAATTTTGACATTGTACAATGATTTTTCTCAAAAATCTTTGAGCTCAAAAAGTTTGGAAATTATGCTAACTTTCATATCCAAAAATCTATTTGAAATTCAAAGATTGTAGTAAAAAAATTACAAATAAAACTAAGAGGGGTTTGAAAGGACATTTTTTTGACATTATCAAATATCTTTTTTGAATTTTGTTCATACGTTTTGATTGAAGATTCAAAATTATAAACGGATTTTTGGAGATGAAATTTATCTTGATTTACTAACTTTGTCAAAAAATTCTATTATGCCTAAATTAGGTCTGAAGTTCTCCATTGAACACAATTCCTTTATCTTCACTATGAGCAATCAAGCTCTCATCTTTAGATTGTCCTGTATCTTTTGAATATTCATGCTCAATTATGGATTTCATTATAAAACTCAACCTCTTTACTCCATATCTTACAATTGGATTTCTTCTAATGTTGTGCTTTAAATTTTTCTTGGAATGGAAATCGTTGTTTCCCTTGGAAAGGAAAAATACTATCTAGAAAAAATTCAAACTACAAGATTGTGTGTAAATTAGTGAATAGGATCTTCTAGCCTATTGATTTGAATGTTACTTTTTGCTAGTGATTGTCCTTTTCAAATATAGCATGCTAGTTGTAATAACGCATCCACATAGCAGGCCGGCCAAAGTTTTAGATATTTTCATTTTCACATTTGGGATGATTAAATGAAGTTTCAATAATATTTTTATGTTTCATGCATATCTAAAGACGGGAAGATTATGAAAAAAAAACTTTTTAGAAACTCATTATGTTATCTAGTTTTAAAGTCCACTAATGAAATTACTACTAAAATACTAAATGATTGCACATTCTTTATATATTTTGGAAATATAGGTTATTTTGAGAATGTATATAACATTATTAATCAACTTCAAGAGGGTCCATTATTAATCAACATGGAGCCCCTAGCATTGCTACTTTCAATCAACCAATGACTCTCTATAGATCAAACTAAATCCACTCCCAAGGGATCCCGGGAGGAATTATCCCAATTTGCAAAGGAAAATGGTTTAGATTTGTTAATTCCTAAAGGCCATTCATCCATTGGATAGATAGTTGAAAATCCTAGTACGTTCCTATGGAGTCAATTTTGATTGGATGATTACAAATTTAGACACAAGGTATGAACATGTACACCGTTGGTGGGAATATATTTTTTTTGATTGTGTACCCAAATCAATAGTTAGATTGCCGTGAACTATTTTGGCAATTCATAGAATTTTGGCACCTTTGGAGGATTTTTTGCTAAAATCCTTGCAGACTTTAGAAATATAACATGTATATAACTAATAAAATATGGCAGAATTTTTTTTCAAAGAAATTTTAGCTCTCAAATCACATTCTAAGAGGAGTCAAACTTATAAGCTACATCAAGGGGGGTTCAAGAAAAGAAAAAATTCTTTTTGACTTCAAGTCCTATTATCTTAAAACCTGTGTAGTAAAAAAATTTGAAATTTTTTCCACATATTCCAAATGTTTGTCTTTAATCTTTCACCATTTGGATTTCAAATAAAATGTTTCTTCATTGCACAAGAAATCATCAAAAAATGACTAGTATATTGCCAATTCACTTAACCTCCTTGCATTGCATGATGATTTAGAGTAAGTTAGATTCCATATTTGCTTCTAAAATTTTTCGTGAGTAAACCTAACATTTAATTTCTTATGAATGGTCAAAATCCACATTTTGGTATAGAGCAAAAATTTTACTCCAAGAGGGCTCAAAATCTACTGACCCAGATTTGGAGGAATTAAAAAAAAACATTTTTTCTCACTTCAAATGCTATGATCTTTCAATCCTTATGGTCAAACAAGCTGAAATTTTTTCCACACATTGCCTTATTTATTTGATACACTTTCATATGGTTAGAAATATATATATATAAAGGACAATGCATCAAAAATTAACAGTTTTCGGCTTTCCCTCTTCCAAAACATACTCCAGTCTTCAGGGTTTAACAATGTTGTGTATGTTATTTTGAGAATATATGCATGATGTGTCCAAATCAACTTTTGACACATCAAGGTGAGAACACATAAGTGAGACTTTTAAGTTAAAAGCTGATTTGCCCCTCAAGACTGAGGCAGTACACTAAAAATGATATTTAGTGTAGTATGACATTTGGTGTTTTACCCCCATACCAGCCACAACACTAAATCTAAATTGTAGCGGATTTAGTTCATTTTTTTAACATGTTCATTTTTTTAACGTGTTCTAACACTAAATGTAAACCTTTTCAGATTTCAGATTTACCATAGAGCATATTTAGTGTTAGAAATTAGATTTAGTGTTACTTACTTATGATATTTAGTGTCAAGGTTTGTAATTAGTGTTGCCAACACTAAATATCATTTTTAGTGTAGTGAGGGTTGAGTGTGTGGCAGCCCCATTGCGGCCCATTGGGTATCATTGACATGTGCAGAACTACCTGAAAGGAAGGGCTCATGTTTTTTGGTGTGCAAAATAGGGGTTCTGTGGTCCACGTTGATTTTTACCCATAAAATCAGATATTGCAATTACATACGTCCTCTAAATAGATTCCAGGACACAATTGTATCAACTAAGCTTATTAACCATTAGATCCTGTAAATTATGTATAGAGCAATGCCCGATGATAAGGGCCGTTGCCCATTGTAAACTACTGTAGGAAATCAACAAAATAATTGGATGAAGAGTGGGGACCCAATTACAGGGACCACACCGTAAAATCATACATAATGATAAGAAGAAACCCATCCAGAGAATGTATGGGACATTTCGTGCAAGTGATTTATGTGTTTTTGTTTTTGTTTTGTATTTTTGTTTTGTTTTTGAGGCAAATGAAACAGAATTTCATTGCAAAGAGGGAAATTACAAGCCTGCCAGCCACAAGTGGCCTCGCAAGAAGGGCTGTTTTGTCTTCAAATTTTCAGTAGCCAGCAAGAGACAGAGCTGTCCCTGCTAAAGGAGCAGTGTCACAGAAACCTGGGATTATTGAATTTTGAAGTAACATAACATAACATAACACTGCACATGGCTGACCAAACTATGGTCAAGCCAAGCAGTACTAAGCAGTGTTTTTTTTTTGGACAAGTGTCGCCAAAAGCCTCCAAACCACTGGAGCAAATCTGGAGGGAGGGCGTCCAACAGGCTGAAACAGTCTGACAAGTGTGAAATTTCGCCCAAAAAACCTCCGCTAGTACTAAATTGACCCACCCATCCATCCGTCGGTCGGTCATGCTACAAAGCCTTTCATTACTTTTGACTCCCCAGGTCTTAAGAGCCTGGACTTTAACAGCAGAAAGGGAAGATTACCAGGTCAAAAGTACCATATTCCTTTTTTTTTTTCACAGGCCGAAGATTTAGAGGTGTGGTAGCTCAATAAAATTAAAAATACATCATGGAAAACTATTTACCAAACATTTGATTGATTGACAGAGGTTGGTTGTTCAAGTCAGGCTCATTGCCCCAGGTGAGACCAGTGCTGCTGTTGTAAGAGGTCAACAAAAGGAGAGAGATGGAAAAGAAAAAAATTTGTAGATTCGGCAATTGGAGATGGACGGCAAAACAAGAGCGCTAGCAAAGTGAAAGATGGGCTACTTTTACGAGGAAGTTTGTGCGTGTTTTGATGATTGGATTCATGCAAGAAAGCCGTATTGAATGGTACTTTGGATTTTTATTTTTTATTTTTTTAAACAATGGTACTTCTGTTCTGAGTAGTCTTTTGGAGTGGATAGGATATATAGTTTTCTTATTGACGGATTTGTCCTCATTGCTTTGTCCTATTAGTGTGTTTGACATTAATTTACTCAAGTCACATGACTGTATTTGTAATATGATTTTATTAGTGCAATGTTGAAGATAGGTGACACAAAGGGACAAAGTGTTGGCATCAATGTAGCTTCAAGGCATATTCCAAGCAGTATTTTTCTTTTGCATTATAGCAGTACACCATGCAGTAAATGGAGGACGGTCCCTCCAAATTTAATCCACTGTCAATGTGCCACAACACTCGAGTTTGGCCAAAAAAAAGAAAAGAAATTGGTTCCAAGACCACCTTTCCATTTAGTAATGTATTCATATATAACTGAAATCATATTATAAATATGAAAGTGGTGGTTTAAAAAAATTCACCTACAATTGTTTTTTGTAAGTTATTGGATTTCAAAGTGGACCATCTTACATCCTACATCCAAAATCCTAATCTCTAAATTCTAAAAATACACAAAAAATTAACTAATCCAAAAAGCTAGCTATGAAGTGTAAAGCTTATTTGAATTTTGTTCTATATATTCATATCAAGGTATGTCATGATATTAATGCAACTTAACCCCTAAAGGACCAAGGCCTTTTTTTTGCCAAAAAACTCTCAAAACTGCTATTTCTAGAGCAAAGAGTAAAAAAATCTGAAAATTGTTTTTTTTGCACATCCAACCGTAAGATCTTATACCTAACTAGTATGACAATGTGTGGAAAAATTTCAGAATTTTTGACCACATAGATTGCAAGATATCTGCGTATAAAGTGAAAAAAAACAAGATTTTCAGCACATTGCGGAACTAGATTTTTTGACTTTGAACATTTTTAACTTAAATTTTTTGCACTACAGAGTTTCAAGCTTTAAATCTTTATAGTGGAGAATTGAGTTGAGAGTCTAGGAGAAATAAAGAAACTCAAATAAACTTAGTTTTCATTCTTAAGAAAATTATTAAGTAGAAGATAATACAAGATAGAAGGAAAATCTAAAATATTGATATCTTTTAGATGGAATTAAAATGCACTAATCCCAATGGTGAGATTGTTCTAGCAAAAAAACTAAACCATGTGGAACTTTTTTTTTTGAAAAATTGCAAAAATTGCATTCCAAAATGAATCCTACAAGTTATTTTTTTCAAGAAGATGCTCTAATTGCCCAAAAAAACAAGATTGTCTATAACTTTCTCATAAAAAATCCAAATGAAATGAATCAAAGCTTCCCAAATAGGCAAAAATATAATCTATAAGGAAAAAAAAAAGTTAAAAAAAAAATTTTGCAAAATTTTTTTGCTACCCTCTCTCCCTTGTTTTGAGCTTATTTAGGCATAACTTTTGTTCCCGGGCACTGATTGAAAAAAAAAGTTATATTCCCACGAAGCTTGTCAGTTTTTCTATCTTCCAAAAAAATTTCATAAAATCACGACAAAAATTCAGCATGTAGGTACCTGCCCGAAATCCCATTTGTCCCTCAAACGGACAATGGTCCTTTAGGGGTTAATTCACTTAAATCTATTTGTACAACTATGCATGTATTAATCGAGCACCTATCACTTTTTACAATGTAGAGTGTTGAATGATGACCAATAGTACAAAACGGCCACAAACAAAACTATGGCACAAATAGGGTGATTTACCTTACATATTGCTAGAGGAACCTAAGCTTGCCAATTTGCTTAATTTTCAAAAAGGTTGTTGTTGTCCCATTGTGAGTTTCATAGGCTGCTCTATCTATCTCAAAATAAATTTGTGGCACTTTGACTAACTTAGTTTTCCATTAAAGATTATGGATTTATTTTTGAGACTAAGGTGGTATGATCCACTTGAAGGCAATTTTTTTTATAAATGTGATGGTGGATTGGTATCAAATGGACTAGTATGCCCTATGTTGTTGCCACAGTATAAAAAAATATAAAATTAAAGTAATTCAAAAAAAATTTAATTCATAAGAACTCCAAATTTCAATATCTAACATGAGTCATAATGCCACAAAACAAAGCTTTTGCATCCCTACTTACAAACAATTTTTTTGACGATATCAAGAATGTAAGAAGGGGATGCACAATTCCAGATATCTCATTGATAAAAACAAACAAAACAAATTAAATAGCCTAATTAAATATATGGACTAGGGTTCCATGTGCCATTTCTACAACCAAAATAAAAGTTATTTGCTATTTTTCTAACTTATAAAGACTTTCAAATTCAATATCGTTTTTGCCATGAGACAAAACGCCATAAAACAAAGCATATGCACCTTTCTTTGCCGAGAGCTTTCCGACGGTACCAAACATTGTTAATGCAACCGTGGGACGCATAGTCCATGGAATCTCACCGTACCAAACAAATAAAACAAAACAAACAGCCAAACTTAACCCCTAAAGTTCTTTGACTATGTTTTCACCAAAAATGCTCCAAATTGCCATTTCTAGTACAAGTACCAAATTTTTTTAAGAATATCACTTTTGAAAAAAATTAATCATAGGATCTTGTAGTACTCTGGTTTGAAAAGATATAGAAAAAGTTTCAGAAATTTCCACCGTATAGATTGCAAGATATTAGCGTTTGAAGTGGCAAAAATAATTTTTTTGGCCCTGCGAAAAAACAGGGAGCTGCACTTCACAAGGTCAGATCATTATGAAAAAAAAATCCAAAATGGTTGTGCTTCTTTGGATTCATTCTTTAGAACAAGATGGCTATATGCTTGAAATTTTTTAGATCATTTGAAATTGTACAACATACATGAAAAAATAGTAAGTAGAAAGAACTAGAGAATGATTCAAAATACTAAATTGTTGAAAATTTTGTTTTGGAATTTAAAAATGCCAATCCCAACAATTGCAATGTTGTTGTAAACAATCTACATCCTATATTTTTTTTTTCCAAAAATTATTAAAAATTGAGTAAAATAAACAACTTCAAAGTTTATTTTAGAACAGAGAATCCATAACTGCCTGCAAACTAAAACTCCTCATAACTTTTGACTCATTGATAAAAATGGAATGATTCAAAGCTTTCCACATATATATAAATCTAACAAACCAATTTCAAATTTTTATTTTTGAAAAAAGCGATTTTTTTTATCTGTCCGGACCTACATATTATGCAATAACTTTTGACTCATATTTCCAAATGTCATGAAATTTTGTGCATATAAAAGATATTCCTCGTCCCCACCTTCTATAAACCCTAAAGGTCGGAGACTATGTTTTCACCAAAAGCACTCCAAAACTGCCATTTCTAGTACAAGTATCAAATTTCAAAAAATAAAACATTTTTGGACACATGTAACCATAGGATCTTGTAGTAAACTTGTTTGAAAATATGTAGAAAAAATTTCAGAATTTTCCACCTTGTAGATTGCAAGATATTAGCATTTGAATTGACAAAAATCCTTTTTTTGGCCCTGCGGAACTGCTCTTCACAAGGTCACATTTAAATGAAAAAATGTCCAAAATGGTGGTTGCTCCTTGGATTAACTCTTCAAAGCAAGTTGGCTACATGCTTGAAAAAATTTAGAACATTTGGAATTGTACAACATATAGGAAAAAAATAGGTTGTAGAAAGAAGTAGAGAATGATTCAAAATACTAAATTGTTAAGAATTTAATTACGGAATAAAAAAAAGTCAATCCCAACGCTTGTAATGTTGCAATAAACAATATACATCCTATGCTTTTATTTTTTTCAAAAAAAATTAAAAATTGAATTAAATAAAGGACTTCTAAGTTTATTTAGAAGTAGGGAATCTATAATTGCTTGCAAACTAGAACACCTCATAGTTTTCATCTTATAAATCAAAATGGAATAATTCAACGCTTTATGCGTATATATAAATCTAAAGAACCAATTTCAAGTTTTTATTTTTTTTAAAAGTGATTTTTCAGAATTTTTTTGAGTTGCCCACCGATTGTTGAAAATGACATATCATCCAATAACTTTTTAACCATGTAGTCAAAAGTTTTGAAAATTGTTGGGCCTTACAGCTATTCTTCGGGCACACATTGTGTGAAATTTTCAAAAAATAAAATTTCCATTCGTAGTGAGCTGCCCAAAATTGCTATGTTGCCAAAAAAGGCTGTTGGTCCTTTAGGGGTTAAGATTTCAACCCAAAATATGCAAATCTCTACTCACACGTACCTGCCCTAAATTTCAATATTGCCAAAAAACACATATTGGTCCTTTAGGGATTAAAATATAGAACAATGTGCCCTATGCCATTGCTACAATCAAAATCAAAATCAAGTTAATTTTCAATAATTTAAAATCCCAAAAATCCTAAAAAAATTCATAGCTTTCCCACCATAGGTCCAAACGCCACAAAATTAAGCCATGAGCACCCTTCTTTGCCGAGGGCTTTTTGACAATATAAAAAATACACGGAGATCTCACCGTAACAAACAATACAAAACAAACAGCCTCATCACTTTAGACATGGATGGATTGTTGGACCCCCTCAAATTCAAAAGATGCTTTTGCGGGCTTAAAAAAATAGAAGTACATTAATAGGGTTAACTTTGTTAGTAGTTGACATACTCCAATGCCATTGGCTATGTGAGCCAAAAGCCAGGGTATTGAGTAGAAAAAAGTGTTCCAAAATCAGCTGGAATCTTTTATGATCAAGATATGTTTGGATAGAATAAACTAGCCATTTACTGCATAGATCCAAATATCGCACAACAATTCTCCCATTATAGGGGATTGGGGGCCTTGGAGGACTACGAGTTTCCCTGCATCTCAAACTATGGGATTGCAACTGCAGCAGCTGGTTGACGTGGCACAACAATTGCCACATCATTTGTGAAAAAAAAAAAAACTTAAAATGATATTTGGCAAAACAGAATTATTTCTTTATTTTCATTTTTTTGAAAAAAAAATTTTGATAGCCCGTATTGCTGTTCACAAAATTGGCCATATTTGGGAACGGGCCTGAAGCGGCCCTCCAAGGTCCCCAAATCCCCTCTAAATCTCTAATGAATGACCGAACACTAACCGCACAATTCAACTACCAATATAATTGTGATGAGAACAAAATTTGGTACCACCGCCCAATGACTGCAGATTGTGCGGTGAAGGTTACAAGGAATTTTTAATTAGATTTCCACTTCATCACCTTTAAATTGCAATAAAATTTGTAGGAAGAAATATTTTTGCATTTTATTTTTTGAAGGTGAATCTTAACATGACATTTAATAATCAAGCTAAATTTCAAAACATGCAAGTCTCTATATTTATATGGAGAAGGACTTGAATTTTGTTTGTGTAGTGATTGGGAAGGTTTACTCTACTCCTAGTATATGAATATTTTTTGTTTCTACTGAGAATTTGAACATGAAAGAATATTTTGTTCTCCAACAACAATGATCTTAGGGGGTTTAGCCAAATGTTCATTTTTGGAAGATTTTTTTTTGAATTTACACTGAGGGCATGGAAAAATTAAGTAGAAATAGAAATCAAGCGAGACTTAGCCAGTTTTGGGATTGCTGTCCAGTAACCTCTTACACCAATTGAGTTACGATTCTCTTGTAAATCAAATCCTTCAACATCCTGAGGTTCACATTCTTGACAATGAACAACAAAAGTGCTTTGGGATGGTGCTTATTCAAATAAATTCTCATTCATCCAATTTAATGCTTTAGTCTTCCAAAAGTAGTATTACCCATTTGATCAAATTGAAATCTAGAATACTCTATGTGTATAAAAGATATAAGCAAAAATATGCATACGTTATATTCCCAAAGGTTCTAGGTGTTGGTTAAGTAAGGACATCAAGGACTAAAAATGTTTGATGGATGATTTTTGTAGGAGATGTAAAAACAAAAAATATACCTATTTGTTTAGAAATCTAACTCATTTGACCCCTAAAGTTCTAAGGTCTTTTTCCTGCCAAAAACACCCAAAACTGCCATTTTTATAACAAAGAATAAAAAAAATTAAAGAACGTTTTTTTGGTGAAGGGAACGCATAGGGGTTAAGTTTTAAGGCAAGTGAAAATTTGCGTCGCTTCCACCATCCTTGCCGTTGTTCTTATAAGAACCTTGGTCTCTTGCTTCACAAGCAAGCCTCCGAACTTATTTCAGAAATCTACAGTAGATGGGTTATGCCTGCGCCATGAAATACAGTAAATGGCATGGATCATTGCAAATAGTGTGCCCACTGCTTCCAGAAAAGTGCTTGAGCCTGGTCAGATACAAGACTTTGATGTTCCACACAATGTATTTAAACTCAACAAAAGTCACTAAAATATGATAGTCAAAGGCCAGTCCCTCAGAAGAGGGGAAAAGTGACTCCCATTAAGTTAGGTTCACAAAAAAATTGTAATTACTGTGGGTAGCTTTATTAATTATAAAGATTTCTTCTACACACCACTATAGGAGGCAACCCATTCTTGATCCCCTCCCCCCTTTCTGGCTAAGTAGGCTATTCTCTTTCCGTGAATTTCGGTGAAGGAGGAGAATACTTATGCAGTTGTGGTGTATTATGATTGGCTACAAGTCTCTCAATATTGCAACCAGCCCTTGGTGGATTTTACTTTAGCCCATGGTCGGAAATAGGAGGTCCTGTATTATTGGAATGGAATAATAGAATCTTCCGCTGAAAAATTCATGGTAATTTTGTTTTGAGAAAACAAATTTGGAAAATTCTGAAACCCTTCTAAACTATATTTCTGCACATAGAAAAATGTCCTCATTGAAGAAATTTGCTCTGCAAATATTTGTAACTGCTTAAGTGATAAGAAATGGGTTGCCTCCTTTAAATAGGTATTTTGTATAGTAGAACTTCTAGTAAACAACGCTCTCTAAAATAATATTGATTGCCGGTCCCAACTCAGCTTGCATAAAAACATCACAAATGCAAATGACCCTTCCTAATGTAATAAATCTCTCTGCCGTAATGTGTGAGACTAAGCCTGGCTCGGCTTTTTCAATAGAATTTGATTGGAATGGTTGGAAAAACGGGT
Organism: Neckera pumila; assembly: GCA_963969595.1. NCBI lineage: Eukaryota > Viridiplantae > Streptophyta > Bryopsida > Hypnales > Neckeraceae > Neckera > Neckera pumila. The sequence continues at coordinate 15,553,718 of OZ018415.1, forward strand.
GGCTAGTTCAAAGCTAGTCGGTGGAAGTGGGAAAAAACCCAATTCCATTTTGAAAATGAAGGATGCAAAACCAGAAAGAATTTTGTAGGGTCCTAATCAATTGGTGCACCCTCAAACTTATCCAATGATTGGTGGAATTCAATCACCATGGAAAAAGTTTTAGTAGCTAATACCTAGCTAGATGAGGGTCAGTTGTCTTGGGTATCAAACTTCCATGTAGTACCTTGTAAGCAAGAATTTTTTGCTTTTAAAAAACAAGAAAGTACGGAGTGGATAGATAATTATAACTTTTAGGGATATATGGCTTCAATTAGCTGTATCCCATCTTTGAAAATAAAATATATTAACCTATTCATCCTTGCTGAAATTGATAAGTGCCAATGTGTGGACATTGCAACCTATGAAAGGGCTTTTTCTATGCAAAACAACATCAAATAAAAGCTTCAAATTCACATGATAACATCAAATTTGGATAATATCATGTGATTTGCTTTGGAAGGATAAGACAAAGACTTCAACAATATTCTAGAAGATGCCATTGTCTTGTGGGAAGAATTCTTTTAAATATCACCATTTATATACCAATCATGAATGATACCCTACAAGTGCAACATGAGAACCATTTGAAGAAGGTTATAACTAGTCTCTTTAGATTTCATGCAACTTTTCATAACCATCCTCAATTCCATATTGCATGGGTTGGAAGCATCCTCAATCTTCAAATGGTAAAGGGCTTGATGAGATTCAATTCCTGCCAAAGATGCAACATTAAATTAGTACTTTCATTTTGGAATTGTTTTGTTTACATTACAAGAATTTAGCAATTTAGTCAATACCAATTTCAATTTGGAGGAAATTGGTTTGTGAGATACTGATATTGAAGGAAATGAATCAGTGTTTTTTTGTGATTAAGAAGATGCAATTGGTGACCATTGAAAACCCCCAGCTATTTTCATGTAAGGAAGAAATTAATTGGAAGACCTCCAAAAAATTTCCAAAGACCTTTCTATTGTAGTGGAAAATAACCAATCTATAATTATTGGTCTCCGTGATAATCACTATGCTAGGTATTGCACTAAAATTGTATTTAGTATCATCTATATTAACTACTTACTCAAGGCTGTAATTTTTAATGAAAGATGAATGTTTTTATCAAGAATATAGATATCAATACTATTTAAAGAGGAGGATCTTTATAAACATGGTTGGTGAAAATATTTGTCAGGAGTGAAAACTTATAAATTAGTGTATATTGCACTAAATACAATTTTTGGTGTAGTATGTTGAATTGCTTTTGAACACATAAAATATGCATTTTGTGTTAATACATTATGTAATTTTACAAGCCAAGGTACTCAAATGCTAGTGTTGTGCATTATTTTTCATCTTGACAAGTGTATCTTTTGAATCTTAACCCCTAAAGGACCATTGTCCCTTTGGAGGACAAATGTGTTTACGGGCAGCTACCTACGGCCTGAAATTTTCTCCTAATTTTTTGAAACTTTTTTGGAGGTAGGAAAGTTGATAAGCTTTGTGGGAATATAACTTTTTTCACAATCGGTGACTGGGAAAAAAAGTTATGACCAAATAAGCTCAAAACAGGGGATGGCGGGCAACCCCGGCAGCCAAAAAAAATGGACAAAAATTTGAATTTTTTTTTCAATATTTTCTTTCTCATAGATTATATTTATTTCTATTTGGAAAGCTTTTATTCATTTCATTTGGATTTGTTATGAGAAAGTTATGGGCATTCTTGTTTTACGGGCAATTAGAGCATCTTTTTGAAAAAAATAACTTCTAGGATGCATTTCTGAATGCCATTTTTCAAATTTTTCAGGTTCTTTTTTTTGCATGGTTTATATTACTTGCTAGAACAATCTCACCATTGGGATTAGTGCATTCTAATTCCATCTAAAAGATATTAATTTTTTAGATTTTCCTTCTATCTTGTATCTACTTCTACTTAACAATTTTTTAAAGAATGGTAATTAAGTTTTTTTGAATATTTTTTTCCCCTAGACTCTCAATTCAATTCTCCAGTACAAAGTTTTAAAGCTCAAAACTTTGTAGTGCAGAAATTTTAAGTTAAAAATGTTCAAAGCAAAAAAATCTAGTCCCACAATGTGCTGAAAAACTTGTTTTTTTTCACTTTAAACGCAAATATCTTGCAATTTGTGTAGTCAAAAATTCTGAAATTTTTTCCACACACTTTCATACAAATTAGGAGTAAGATCTTATGGTTAGATGTGAAAAAAAAAACATTAAATTTTTTTAAAAACTTTTTGCTATAAAAATGGCAATTTTGAATGTTTTTTGGCAAAAAAAGGGCCTCAGTCCTCTAGGGGTTATATATCTATTGCAAAGCTAAATAGTTATAGTTCAATTGATAATGCAATAAAATGTAATAAAATCCATATATTATTAAATAATAACGCCATAAAGATTTGGTCATACATGAATGATTTTAAGATTTAAATTATAAATTATTCCTACACCTTTAATTATTAATTACAATGTCGTTTCTATCCATCCTTGCACTCTACTACCAAATTAATGTTGATTAAAAAATTCTTTGGAGTGCCTGAATTTGTCTATTGTAGTAGAAATTAGCAATAGTAAAAAATTATGGTTGAGCCCTTCGTACAACCACTTCTTTTGCACTTTGCATCTCCTACCTATAAACTAGACCAATGCATCTAACTTTGAAATTTTGAAGATTATTGTTGTTTATTGTGTCATATGACATGACATTGAGGGCCAAGCCATGTTGAGTGGTGTCATGCCGGGGGAAGATTTTTTGTTTTGTTTTTATACAAGTAAAGAGTAATTGCCGAAAGAAGTTTAGAATTGTTCTATATCCCTAGTTGACTTTAGGACAACTTATCTCAAAATACACATCTCATGTGGATTGTGGAACAAAATAATTACAAATGTTGGGTACGTACTAAAATGGAACCCAAAAATTAGCACTTGTATGAATTAAAGGTATTTTATAAGATAACAATGAAGATTTTGAACATTCACAATGTAGGTGTATTAACACCTAAAGGACCGTTGTCCCTTTGAGGGACAAATGCGATTTTGGGCAGGTACCTACGGGTTGAATTTTTGTCCGGCTTTTTTGAATTCTTTTTTGAAGATAGAAAAACTGATAAGCTTTGTGGGAATATAATTTTTTTTTGCAATCAGTGCCTGGGAACAAATTTTTATGCCTAAGTAAGCTCAAAACAAGGAAGAAGGTGCAACAAAAATAATTTTACAAAGAAATTTAATTTAAAACTTTTTTTTTCTTCATAAGCTTAGATTATATTTTTGTCTATCTAGGAGGCTTTGATTTGTTTCGTTTGGATTTGTTATAAGAAAGTTATGGACAATCTTGTTTTTTGGGCAATTACCTCCTCCCTGCGTCTTCCTCCCTCTTGCAATTTTTTTTAATTTTATGCATGAATTATTTTTTTGAATGTTGCTAATATTTCTTCACTCGGTCTATTTATTCTGTAATGCCCTTTTTGAGGACCAAGTCCATTCATCACAACAAACATCTGAACAGTTTTGGGGCTACACTAATTTTTTTTAAACTAAAAATTTAAAATTCCTTGATGCCAAACTTGTGAAGCTTCGATTTGGGCTAGGGTGAATTGATCCCTGCCCTTATCCCCAAATTGGATGGATGGAGGAGATGAGGGGGTCTGTTTGCTGTCCATTGAGTGAGCCTCCAACCTCCTCCTTGCGTCCTTCTCCCTCCCGCAAATTTTCTTTTCTTCAAGCATGAATTATTTTTTCAAAAGTTGCAAATATTTCTTCACTAGGTCTACTTTTTCTGTAATATCCCTTTCAAGGTCGTTATCTTCATGGATGGATGGGACAATGTCTGGGGTTGGGCTTTGGACTCGAATGGGGTTGAGGTTGTGTTGTCGTCGTGCCATCATCGCTAGATCCAAACGCCATGAAACAAAGTCAGTGCACCTCTCTTTGTCAAGAGCTTTTGAACGGTACCAGGACCACCACCAGACACCGGCCGTTTTTGTTGGATTTGAGCTTATCAAATAAACAAACAAAACAAACTACCTAATTTAAGGTGTAGACGCTAAATCTCATAATCTATTGCTTGAGTAATTTTGAAGTATTCCACATACTCTTATATTAGTTTAGTACAAGATCATATGGTTGGATATCACTACCTTCACCTCTCCCCTCCACCTTCTAAAAAACATTGGTTTGCTTTAGAATTGACAATTTTGGAAGGACTTTTGTTGAAACACAAAGTATTGTACTTCACAATCAGGGTAGCCACTTCATGTCTAGTATTTAAATAAAGTTGGAATTTTTTTTTGGTAAATTCCTTTCAAATTCTTAAAATAAGACGATTCCTTTAAACTTTGTATTTTAATTGTACATATAAAATAATTTTTGATAAAAATACTCCCCTCAAACAATTATGGTGCTTATTTCTAAAATTAGTTTTTTCAATCCTGATAGAGAAGTAAGACAGTCATAAAGCTTTAGAATTTATAATTATTTACAAGTCTACCAAGAATCATTTCTATCTGTATGCCCTTAATGGAATACTTTTTCTATGATTGCGTTATTGGCCTTCCCTCCAATGTAACATTGCAAACACTTGATGTCAAATAATTTGCATCCTAAACAAAAGTGAAGCCACCTTTACAAAGAAATTTTTTTAGGAGTTTTAAACTCCCTTGCAATCTTCATAACAAACTGCATTGTATTTTGAAGTGGTTACAAATATTTCATGAAAGCTCACAATCTTGAAAGTGTACAAGTTCTCACTCCACCCAAAAATAATAATCTACCTTCTTTGAAATATGAATCTCCAACTCCTCAAACCCTAATTTCAGTCTAGCTTGTTTATGAATCATGACTTGCCTTCTTGCATTAGATATTCAAGGATCCTCACAATTATTCTTGTGACATGGCTTTGATGCTTTCAAATATATGCATTCCAAGTTTCTATTAGCAAAAAACAAGAAATATTAGCAAAAATTCAAAAAAATAATTCATGCATGGGAAAAATTGCAAAAAGAAGGAAGAGGGAGCTCACTCAACGAACAGCAAACAAACCCCCTTATCCCCTCCATCCATCCAATTTGGGGCAATGAGGGTAGAGTTCAATCGCCTTGGCCACAATCACATCATTTTTGTTTATCATTGCAAGGGGCAATGAGATTACCTTTGTATTTGATAATTTCAAATGAGATCTAGATTGTCACCTCACGGATTTTGCGCATTGTCTTCAATTCAATGCCATATTGTTGTTGCTTCTTTGTTCACCATTCATTTGTGCTCATTCATTCCACAAGCATCGCTTCCTTTTGTCGAATTTTAATGTGCTTCAGCAAGTCTTCATTTGACAAGTAATTGATTGAAAACCATTGTCACCTCACTAATTCCTCACGTTGCCTTCAATTCAATGCCACGTGGTTGTTGTTTTTCCATTCACCATTCTTTTGTATTCATTCATTCCACATGATTAAATTCTATTGTCACCTCACTATTTGTTTGTAGTCTTTTCTGGCTATATAAATTGAGTGTAGGCAAAAATTATATTTAAGGCCAATAGCCGTCTGGGAATTAGTTAATAAGTCTTGATCATGTTCTATTGCTTAATTGATTTTTTCCTTGTGTGGAAGAAATGGTTTCAAGACCTTAGATAGTCATTTTGTGTTTTTTATTTTGTTAGAAATGGATTATGCAGTGATCATCGACCCTGACCTTTATACGGATGTTGTATTCAATACCTCAACAATCTTTGACAAACCTACAGTGACAGTTCCTCATCCTTTGGAGTCAATGTTGTGGACAAATTATTCTTTGGATTCTAAAAAATCCCTCCTATGGATTGAGGCATTTTGATTGAAGTTTAAATTTGATTATGGGAGTGATCTTTGGCATTACACTTGGACAATTTTGTTCATATTGCTATTCATTGGCATGGGAGATTATTTGGGCAGGTGCACGTGAACCTACTTCCAATGGTTTCTACAACTCTAACACTGGGCCTAGCAACGACACGACAATGACGCAGCCCCAACTCCAACCCAACTCTACCCAAGTTCCAAGCCTAACCTTAGATTGTGCCCTACCCATGCATGAAGATATCAACCTTGAAAAGGGCGTTATAGGGAAAGTAGACCTAGTGAAGACCGCAAGCGAGAGCACTAGGCAGTAGGGAGGTTTTAGTGTGGGCCGGGTGAAAGTTTTAGTAGTTAGATTGCTTTTCGTTGTTCTTGCTCTGAATTTTGTTGCTTTGGTTTATTAGCATTGTGTCAGGATTAATGTTAGATATCCAACGTGGATTTTTTTGTTTGTCCAAGCGAAGCCCATCAACACCTTCATCTTGGAGCCATCTCCCATGTGATCATTTTTGTGACTTGGATTGTGCAACATGATACATCTTGGTTGTCCTCAAAACTTTGGTTATATTTATTTGCACACCTTCTTTTTATTTGAATTTGTCACTATCCTAAATGAGGTGCTCAATTTTGAGTCCCCAAAAGTGTTCCAAAAAAGCTTTGTTTGGGAGAAGACTAATGGGTTGGCTTTGGTCTTAACCTGCCTAATAGATCCAATTTTTTAACAATTCATAATCATCTTGTTGGTATGAAAGGTAAAAAAATTGCACCAAAATCAAACTACTTAAATGTTGTAGATAAGCTTTGGTCGTCAAATTATATTTAAACAAAACCCAAGGCTAATAGTAAAGTTCGTTCCAAGGGAGACGGTCAAGTAGGAAATCTATGCTAATCAGTTAATCCAATTTGAAATTCCATCACCAAAAACATTATTACAACGACACTACAAATCCAACTCCATCAATTAGAAAAATTTCCAATTAAGCTCAAAACATTCAATCAAAATATTACAATTTGGTCCTCTTTCTCACATATCTCTCCAAATAGATTTCATCATCTGCACAACTATCAATCCAAGTTTGAAATCTATAAATTCAACTACTTGCTCCAACTTGAAATTACTGTATACATCCACTACATCTCATTCTTTTAAACACAGACTTTCATAAATTCCATCATTAACACACACTCCTCCAAATCAACTCCCGACTTGGACAATTTCTCCACTATAAAATCTTTACAATTCTGCACATAACACCTTGCCACACGCAGGCACATATACATCCCGACTAGGAACTTGGACTTATTCAAACACATCGATCCAACCCTGGATCAATATAGAGACACTTCCGAACTAGGAAATCACAAACAAAATCAAAATACCAGCCTCCTCGACTGGGACTCACACTAGCTTCACTTGCTGTGGATCAAGAAAAATGAAAGCCACAAGGACCTAACTAGGAAATCACAAACAAAATCAAAATACCAGCCTCCCCGACTGGGACTCACACTAGCTTCACTTGCTGTGGGTAAAGAAAAATGAAAGCCACAAGGACCTAATAGGATTCCTTGCCATGACGGTTACCAACTTGGAGAGGATGACCAACTAACTTCAACTACCAAATTGGATTTTAAAAGGATTAGCTACCATTCCAAAAATGAATTGACTCTACATTACAGAAAATCTGGACTCTCCAGAGGGCTGTTTGGGAGAGTCCAGATTTTCGGCGGGAGTGCAAATACAGGGAAAAATAAAAAATAAAAAATTTTAAATTTTAAATTTTAAATTTAAATTTTTTTTTTTTTTTTTTTTTTAATCGGCAGTCCAACGGCAGTCCGACGGGGCACCTTGTCTGACTGCTCATCTTACACTGACTGTTGCAGCTTTTCGGCTAATTTTTTCTCTAATTGCACATTGGCACGCACCCCAACCAGCCATGTAGTGAGTCCAGATTTTCTCTAATGCTTGATAGTAATTCATCCAATTTGGTTGGACAACCGTTGATTCCAATTCACTACATATCAAATTGAACTTCACTACCTCTTCACAACTTGGGACATTCACAAAACCATGACATCAACTCTTGCTTGAAAAACAATCCAATTGGATAGCAAAAAGACCTCAAATGGACTTAAACAAACGATCAAAACAACCCAAATTAGACACCATAAAAGACCAATTCACTACCAAATTACTCCAAAGTATCCTCCAATAAGCTCCAAAAATTTATAAAAATGCTATTCAACTTGGTTATCTACAAATGTTAATCCCTTAACTTTTGCTTTTGAATGAAATTGCACACGTGGGTACAAGCATGCTTGGAGTACCCTATAAACATTCACACAATAAAATTCATTTCTCTAATAGATTACATTACAAATCTTGTTGTAAAAATTTAAATGTAATACAAATTTGCTAACTTCAAATAGAATACAATAAGGAATCATCCAAAAAAATTGCCATTAATTGATTATAGTTGTTAATTTGATTCCTATAGCCATTCAAGACTTTGTCACAATGTTAAGAATAAAAAAAGAATATAAATATTTAGTAGAGTGTGTTTTTCAAATCACTTTGCTGGTTTATGATGTTTTATTAACCAATTGTAGTAATTTATAACTTGATATGGGATATTTAACTATTTGTAATTATATTTCAAATCATCTTAAATATCCCCAGAAGGGGCTACATTTAAAAATAATTCAAAATTGAAGATTCTTTTGGATTTTGTAATTGAAACATGAAAAGTGAGTTGTAAAATAGTGAGTAGGCAAAAATTCATGGTAAAATTCTTGTAATTATAGATATATTTTCTATTGACATGATATCAACTGCTAAGTCTTAATAAATATGAAAATTAAAAATTAAAGATTCAATCAATTTTGATTCATGAAAATGATTTGACTATATGTGCTCTAACAATAAGCAATGTTTTTAAAAAACTACTTTCATTTTTATTTGTAAAACAGGCTAACTGAAAATTCTCTACAAGAGAGCAGTGTCAATTTGGACATTTTTTTGTCAATTTTTTTTATCAATTTGGACATTTTTGAGACATAATTCTATCAATTAGGACATTTTAGTCAAATAAGACGTGTCAATTTAGACACTGTTTTCTTATAGTGATTATTTCACTCATGTTCCTTGGTTCCTGTAGTCAGACAAATTATTTTTGGACTTAGTTCCTCGTTTAAGTGTAAATAGGAAATCAATATAAATCTTATAGCTTGTTGAATATAAAAAAGGAGTGAATGACAACTAGACTTTGAAAAAGAACCTTATTAGGATAGAAAATGGCCTAGATGTAAATTACTACTAGTAACTTTTAGAGATTTTAGGAGGTGTGACAAATCGTCCTAGAAAGATAAATAGTCTTCTTCCTTCATTTTTACAATTAGCACATAATATGAACTTCAAGTTGAGTAGGAAATTGTGTGACTCAACTTGTAATAATTATAGCTTTCAATATAAAATCAATTGTAAAAAAAAATAGTTTAAAAAAAATTGTCTGTTTACATTTCTTTGTTCTTGTGCCACCGGGTAGGTGTGCACTTAGATGTGATATGTGGGTGATCATTGTAATGTGAGTTGCTTAGATAGACACTTGATCTTGAAGTTGAAAGCAACTGATTATTAAATTGAAGATGAATGTTCTTAATATGAAGAACTAGAAGTATCATCATATATGAATTTGGAAGATGTGAATTAGATAGTGAATCCAAAAGTTGGTTTGTATTGCATTGTTGGATAGCAAATGCTTAGATTTTAGATACCATTTACAATTTCAATTATCTATTTAAGTCTTTTTGACCTTCATGTGACCTTAGTTGCTTCAACAAAAGTCTTACTTGACCTTCCTTCTAAAAAGAACCTCCACTAGGAGAGTTGCCATGGTCTTTTGGCCTTGGTAGCTTCTTCCCTTCTACAGTTCCTAACTAGTGTACCTCAAGTATGCTATACAAGACCTAAAAGAACATAAGACAATCATTGAAGAGAAGATGCAACAGCTGCAACAAGGCATGGACAAGAATGTTCAACAACAGCTTGTGGAAAAACCTATTCTTGGAGGATCAGATACGAGACTTGAAAGAATATAATACAACCATTGAACACCGTATGAAAATGTGCCAGCTTTTTGCGGACTGGTTGGAACTTAAGCATGTTACAACGTATTTGAAGAAGGTTGCGGTTGAGGCTAACATGATCTTTCATGAGAGGAACATGAAGCACTAGTGCTTTGATAAATCTATAAAACGTGAGATTTCTTTAGTATACCCATGTACACAATATTTGTAATGGTGAGTCCTCGTATAGGGCAAGTGGAACAAAGCTCTTTGTACCTTATTGGAAACAAAAAGATTTGTCCAACTCGAGTAACATATACGGGATTCTTGACAAGGAAAGCTTGTCAGTGCCATTTTGCATCGTTTTGAAAGAATGAAGGAATGAGAGGGAGCTATGGCAATGATTATAGAAAAATGTTGCAATCCTACAACATGATCAGCTTGTTAAGATAAGATTAAGGAAAAAAAACATTATTATCACATCATGCAAGTTACAATAACCGAATGGACAGACAGGCGGACACAGCGGATGGATAATGTAACCACTTTAAAGTAGTCACGTCGGGCGGGTTAGGGTCATTGATGTCTCGGATGGGCGGACAAATCAGATAATAGCAAGTGATACTTGATGGGGTAGAGGTCCAATCTCAGTCCTCGATATATTGAGCAGCTACATTCTAAATCCTAAACTAAAATCTCCTACTCTCCAACACTATTCTTTACAATCTTTACATTTACAATGCTTACATCACTATTATTTACAATCTCTACTTTTATAATGTCCATTTTGAGGATGTTGGATTGGTCGTTGGTTGGGGCGTTGCTTGCGGTAGAGCTTGGGGCGGTGCTGATTGCAAATGGAGTCGGTTAGATTTAATCTTCGATACAAAACCTTTGCACTTCTTTGTGTACAAAGCTTTCTATTTGTGCCAATTTTGTGGCTTTGAATCCATGGTGTGAAAGTTATAGATTTTTTTAATTAAAAAATTGAATAAATTATCTTTTATTTTGGTATAGGATAACTTTCACATCATATGTTCAGATGCCACAAAACAAAACCTTTGCATTCCTTTGTGCATAGAGCTTTCTATTTGTACCAAGAACACAACTTCTCACTCCGCAACAAAGCCCTTCCATTCCTTTGTGCACAAAAGATATTGAGTTTAAAAGTTTTATAAATGATAAAATTAAAAAAAATAAAATTATTTTGATTGTGGCAACAACATAGGGCACATTAGTTTATACTTTAAATTGGTTGTTTGTTTATTTTAATTGTTTTGTTTGATACACTAAAAGCCTCAAATCTAAGAAACCATGAGGCATCTTGCAGTATTCTTAGTACCGTTGAAAAGTTCTCTGCAAGAAGGATGCACGAACTTTGTTTTTCATGATGTTTGGACCTATGGTGTAAAAGTTATGGATTTTCTAAGTCTTATGAATTCAAAAAATAATATAAATTATCTTTCATTTTGGAAAATCTGTAACTTTTATGTTGCATATCCAAACGCCATGTAACAAATCCTTTGCTCTCCTTTGTACATACAACTTTTTATTTTTGTCAATTTCATAGCATTTGGACCTATGGTGTAATAGTTATGGATTTTTTTAATGAAAAAATCCAATTTAATTATCTTTAATTTTGGAAAATCCTTAATTTTCACATTGCATGTCCAAATACCATAAAACTAGCCCTTTTTTGTGCATAAATCTTTCTATTTGTAAAAAAATGCAATATTTCACACTATAGTGTAAAAGTTATTGAATTTCAAAGTGTTAATGAATTAAAATATATTAAGATATTATTTTTATTTTATTTAATTATAGTGTGGCAACAACACAGGGTACATTAGTTTATAGTGAAAACAAATATTTTTTTTTCTACTTTACTTGTATATTCTTTGTCATCAAAATTTAAATCCTCTTAACTTCAAACAATAGCATTGTAGGTTTTGAATTTAAATTGTTTTATATATGACTTTTGAATTAAAGATTTAAGAAATAAATTTCAAGTTCATATTGTATTTTTGTTTTTAAAAATGATTGTCGAATAAAAGTATATACAATATAAAAGAAAAAATTTAATCATCAATAGATCTATAATAAAATAGAAACATATCAATCCTAAAGGTGAGATTGTCGTTTAAGCAATCTAGATCCTATATGGTTCATTTTTTTATTGAAAAATTGAAAATTTTGAATTTAAAAACAAAATTCAATAAAGTTATATTCTAGATAAATGAATGATGCCTGCAAAAAAAGGACCATTTATAACTTTCTCATCACTAATCCATTCCATTTGGAATCATCAAAGCTTTAGATATAGCCACATTTTATGAAAACATATATTTAAATTAAATTATTTCAATTTTATTTTCGAAATTTGAAGTTAAACACAGCTTGTTCTAAGCAACATTATTTGGCTATCAAGTACCAAGTACCAAAAGGCTAATATCCTTAGTAAGCTAATAGAAATATTCTCTAACCCCTAAATCAAGGACGATTTGGAACAATTTTTAGAAGTCTGTAACTCTGGATACATTCATGTAAAGTCAATTCTGAGTAGATTTTCCCTAAAATTTCCATGCAAAGCGTGGACATTGCCCCTTTGGCAAAAATATAATTTTTTTCTATCAAATGCCTCCATCAATAATTATATATGTTTCCCAAAGTTTTTTGGGGCAACATAGCAACTCTAAGTAGATTAAATAGAACTCCTTTCCTACTTCTAAAATTTAAAAAACAAGTCACTAAGATAATGTAAGACGAGGTGAAAGTATCCACACAAAAACTATAAGCAATGCAAAATCTCACCTTAGGAAGAGATAAAGTCTGTGATCCTATGAGGCAAGGTCTAGAAAATAAATCAACTAACATGAAGTGCTCTAATCTTTCAATTCATACTGTCAAACTTTTCAACATTTTTTCTACAAATTCCTCACTTGTAGTACTAATTAATTTGTATAGTTTTCTATTTAAATCACATTTATTTCATTTATATTTTAGAGTTCTAAAAATTATTATTTTGTAATTTGTGAACAAAATGTACTATTTTATACAAACACTAGGATTCAATTACTCTAAAAACTCAAGTTCAATTCTAATATTTATTTTGAGTTTTTCTTTTAGTAGATGCCTCCTATAAAATTTGAACTTTAAAAACCCAAAGAATGTTGTTTTCTAGGTTATATTTGCTTTCCTTATTATAAAGGCACTTCTAAAATGATTATATTCCATCTTATGCTTATCCTTTAACCCCTAAAGGATCAGCCTGCTGATTTTGGCAATATAACTTTTTTGGGCAGGTACATGTGAGCAGAGATTTGAATCTTTTAGGTTGAAACTTTTTCACAAGGTGTGGTCTAGGAATATTGTGCATGTGCACAAATTTTCATTGAATTTGGGTATACAAGTAAAAAGTTATGATGTAAAATGTGATTTATTTTTCAACTAGGGCAATAGAGGCAGGAGTCTTTACACTACACTTACAATTTCCAGGCAATGCCCACAGTTGTAAGGGCAGTTTAGGAGGCAAGGTATCCAACATTTGCAAGTTGGGTCCAAAAACGGGTTTTCACTGACATGCTAGAACACAAATAAATGCATGCACTGTCAGATTTGGGGAATGAGATCTTGGCAGTTGGCTCAGCTGAAGTTAGATGCCATGGACAATGTAATTGCCTTATCTAGATTCAAAGGCTTACTCACAAGACAGTTTTGGAGCCGCCATCTGCAAATTCTTGAGTAATGAAATGACAACAAAAATCTCCATGGCATGACACAAATACAAAACTCTTGAATGCAAATCACCTTTTTTTATTAGATTGCAAGTTCATCATAATGTTTCTAGATCATTGTTGAAATTTTGATTCTAGTTCCACAATATACCAAAATTTATTTCACTTCCAATTTTCAAATGTATTCTATTGCTGACATGAAGAAGCGACATTTTTCAAAAAAATTCAAGGCAGCCATCAATTGCCATATCTAATTCAAAAAATCAGAAACTCAAGATAGCCACCATTGTTGTAATGCATTGAATGACCATAACGTTCAAGCTTTCTTCACAGAGCCAAAACTACAGAGCATAGCAGCAACTTTGAATTACCAAAGAGCATGGATGGAGCAAGCATGGTGAAGAGTGACTCCAGTGTCCCAAAAAATCAGCAGTTTAGGAAAAAGTAATTCAGCATCTAGTCTTGAGAGCTGCAACTTGATCATTGAGTCCACATAGTCAGGAGGGATGAGGGGTATCCCATCGCAGCAGGTCGGAGCTGCTTCAAACACAGGCGCAGCTCAATCGCAGGAGGTCAGCGCTGTTGAAGGAGGCGCAGTTCAATCGGACGAAGTTGGAGCCGCTGAAAGGGGTGCAGCTGGATCAAAGGAAGTCAGAGCCGATGAAGGTCCAGGAGTTGAATCGAAGGACTGTGGAGCTGCTAAAGGAGGCGCACTTGAATCAAAGTTGGCAGTACTGGAGGAAATTCTTGTGGTGAAAGAACGGCCCATGCAACCTCTACATATCCTACAAGAAGAGCTGCAATTCTTACTCACCAATTGTGCAGGAGCTAGTTCATTGCAAGTTGCAAGAATGGTTGTGCTCCTTGACATCAACCACCTGAGATCTCTACTTCTTCAAAAAGGGACATTGAAGTGGCCACGTGATCCAAAAGTAGCTAACTACAGGCATCATTTCTACAGGTAGGTGGCCCATGCATTAGGATGGTGAGAAAGGCTCCAATTTCACAAGGACGTCCATTTTTTTCATTAAGGATCACGTGTGGCCAGATTTACCTTCAGTATCAACTATACAAGGAGAGAAACGGAATGCCAAGACTTCCGCAATTCCTAAAGGGAAAATGGGTACGTCATATACTGTGCTAGTACATTTTTCAAGTTCTGTGCTTGCTGTATTTCCTTGAACAATTGGCACACTAGCGGTACTATTCAGGACCCGAGCAACAAGAAAGTTCAAAAACTAGTTTTGGGATTACAATTGCTTACCTATGGTCCTCGCAATTTGCACGCGATGATGTACCTCCGCGCCGGAGTGCTTGGGTCCTTGAGAGCAGGGCTAGCGTTGTCGATCTGGAGAGCGCGGCTGCGAACTAGACAGAGGGCGGCACTGACGTTCAGCTCCTCCTTGCCGAAGCCTGCTTGAGCGACAGCTCCAACGTAGGTGATGAGCCGTTGCTGCCACGGAGTCTGATCGGACCGTCAGCGCTACCCGGAGACCTACATGATCATGACTTCAAGGCCTTGAATGAAGTTGCAGATGTCCGCATGCAGTTCGGCTGAGGGACCTCCAGAAATCAGATGGCGAGTTGGGGTCGCAACTGCACCTGGGAGTTGCACACGCTACAGTTGGCGACCGTCGATGTAGCTCCACATCGAACCCCGTCCAGAGGCCACTTCTCCGAGAGTTGCAGGCGGACGAAGACCTACAAGATCCTGAACATGACCAACACAAAGATCATGAGATTGCGGAAATGGAAATTGGCGAAGCAATAGACGAGTTCAACATCTCCTAAGAAAGTGAGTTACCTCATGGTAGGCGAGAATCTAGTTGTGAAGAACTATTTTATTCCGATGCAAAGACCTCAGACGACTCCGACCTTGGCTCAAAGATTTCTGCTAGCCGCCCGAAATGACGCACTCATCAATATCCTTGCACCGCTCAAGATCACGAAACAATCCAAAATGCAAGACAAGAAGAAGTGGCGCTTGGAAAAAATTGTGTGGCAGTGCTGGGAGAGAGAGGGCGGGGGAGGAGCTCGTAACAGATGACTTCAAAGGCAGGGACAAGCGCTCTGATGGTCGCGGAAGACCTGGTAGCTGGCAAGCAGGCGAGCTTGATGCGGGCAGGGACTAGTGGCCCGACCCCAACCCTGACCCTGACGGTGCAAGCATGTCTCCATTGGCCGCCCAACGCGTGGCACTACGCGAGCTGTTGGGCCAGCTGCTAGTTGTTCCCCCCTTGGAGCCGCATTTGAATTTCGACCCAGTAATTCCGTTGGAGGGAAATGGGCCAAGGGTCCCCCTGCCTAACTTAGGCTGTAACATTCATGCATTTTAGGGTTATGAGGGTTTGGATTCTTTGGATGAGGGATACTATTCAAATGTAGAGAAGCTAGAGAATGAAAATGAAGATATAGATGAGGAAAATGAACTTGCGTATGAAAGAGGTCATAGTAGTGATGATGGAGATCTGGATAACCCCAGCGGTGTGAAACATCTTTTCAAAGAATCAACATGGGCAAGAGCCAATTTTACATACTCCCCAGAACGTCGTGCATTTGTTGGAATGTCTCGCCCTACATCACATTTCCGTAGGATGCCAACATTTATGGCATTGTTCTCTTTATTTTGGCCATATGCTCTTTTGAGGAAAATTAAATGCATGGCAACTTTGAAGGCATATTTGGTGGTATAAATATTTTTGGGATTGAAGAGACAACCTAACTTGAAGACGGATTGGACAAAAAAAGGTTCTTTCTTCCATTGTCCTCAAATTTCTCAAGTTTTTACTCGTGCTCGCTTCCAAGCAATTACAAAATGTCTTCATATTACCAACCCGGCTATCTATGTGAGGGAGAGAGCATTACCGGGCTATGACAAAATGGAGCAGGTTCGTTGGCTAGTAAATGACATCAAGGATAGTTTCAAACGCAATTGGACACTAAAAAAATACATCACAATGGACGAGATGATGATTAGGTACAAGGGTTCTTATTGTCCAGCTAGACAATAAATGCCTAAGAAACCCCAGAAATGGGGCATCAAGGTGTGGTGCCTTGCAGACTCTTTGTCAAGATATGTATACACCTTCGACATTTACTATGGAGCCAATCCGAATTTAGCATTGGATGAAGTGCCCATCGTCATTCGTGGAGAGCCTCGATTAGCCCACAATGTGGTCATGGACTTAGTACAAGGTCTTGGAGACAAGGGGCATGTTCTTGTCACGGATAATTTTTTTCTCAAGCGTAGGCTTATTCATGGAGTTGTCCACTATCCACATTTATGCCATTGGCACTATATGATGCAATCGTATAGGTTTACCTTTGGAATTGAAGACATTGAAGGATTGGAAGAATTCTACGCAAGGGACATTGCAATGGAAAATGCATGAGAATAGGGGAATTAGTTGTGTTCTTTGGAAAGACAAGCGGCCCGTGCTCCTAATTTCTACCCATGCTTGGCCTATAGTTCCTCCTTGTGTCCCCATTCCTACCGTGCCTCGTAGAAATGGAGCAGTGAGGAATTCCATTCCTACATCTCCCGTACATTTGGAGTATACCACATACATGAGGGGGGTAGATGTCGTGGACCAATTGCGGGCATTGTATTCATGCCAAAGTCAATCGCACAAGTGGTGGCACCGGGTCTTTGCATTTCTCCTAGACACGATGGTGGTGAATATGTACATTTTGTACAAAGGCATTTTGCTAATAAATGACTGGGCAAAGAAACCAATGACACACCTACAATTCAAGTCTAATTTGTGTGTGGCTCTACTACAAAATTGGAAGGGGCGTGAAACGGATGTTGAAGAAAAAGATCCAAGGAGACATTTGCCAACATGGAGCCACATACGACGTACTTGTGTAGTTTGTGGTTTCCAATCTTGCCACCACTATTGTCGTGCACACCATTGGGCATACATGTGTCTAAACCGTGGTTACTTTGCGGAGTTCCACTATGGGCCCCTAAACCGTGGAGGTGCTCGACATCAACGCCACCTAGTACCTTGAGGGTATGTTTCATTTTCCTTCTTGAGTTTTTTCTCATTTCCAATTTTTTTTCTTTCTCACAAGGCATTTTTCCACCCTAAAGATATATTTCTTTTCCTTCTTGAGTTTTTTCTCATTTCCAATTTTTTTTTCTTTCTCACAAGGCATTTTTCTACTCTAAATATATATTTCTTTCCCATCTTGAGTTTTTTCTCACTTCCAATTTTTTTTTCTTTCTCACAAGGCATTTTTCTACTCTAAACATATATTTCTTTCCCATCTTGAGTTTTTTCTCACTTCCAATTTTTTTTTTTCTCACAAGGCCATTTTCTACTCTAAATGCACTACCTCCCCCCAAAAAAAAATACGTGTTAGTACACTTAGTGACATATGATTTTTTTTTCTAAGATCATATGTCACTAAGTACATTAATCCCCCAACATATGTGTTAGTGCACATAGTGACATATGATTTTTTTTTTCTCTCTAATATCATATGTCACTAAGTGCACTACCCCCCTAAAATACGTGTTAGTACACTTAGTGACATATGATTTTTTTCTAAGATCATATGTCACTAAGTACATTAATCCCCCAAAATATGTGTTAGTGCACATAGTGACATACGATTTTTTTTCCCTCTAAGATCTTATGTCACTAAGTGCACTAACCCCTCAAAATACGGGTTAGTGCACATAGTGACATATAATTTTTTTTTCCTCTACGATCTTATGTCACTAAGTGCACTAACCCCCCAAAATACGGGTTAGTGCACATAGTGACATACATTTTTTTTTCTCTAAGATCATATGCCACTAAATGTACTACCCCCCACCCCACCTTACCCCAAATATGTATTAGTACACTTCGTGAAATATGAGTTTTTCTTTCTAAGATCATATGTCACTAAGTGCACTAATCCCCCAAAATACGTATTAGTGCATATAGCGACATACAATTTTTTTTTTCTCTAAGATCGTACGTCACTAAATGCTCTACCCCCCAAAAATACGTGTTAGTAAAATACGTGTTAGTATTAGTGAAATATATTTCTTTCCCATCTTGAGTTTTTTCTCACTTCCAATTTTTTTTCTTTCTCACAAGGCCATTTTCCACTCTAAACATATATTTCTTTCCATCTTGAGTTTTTTCTCACTTCCAATTTTAATTCTTTCTCACAAGGCATTTTTCCACTCAACATATATTTCTTTTCTTTCTTGACCTTTTTCTCACTTGTTTCTTGTTTCATTTTTTATTTTTCATTTTTGGGTCTTCATTGTTTTTTTAGGCTATCCTATTTTATATTTTTCACTTCCTTCACACCATTTTTCCCCGGTAATTTCTCATGAAAGTGATGTCTAATTTTTTTTTTGCAGATTACACTCTGGATAGAGTCTGGAACACTCTAAAACCATTCCCACACATCTCAGCCTTTCCCCAATCCATAGAACTGCCGTCTCCTTCCCCCAGTTTCATCCAACCGCCCTCTCTTCCCCACAATTTCATTCCTTGGCCTTCTCCTCCCCAGTCTCATCCACCTGCCTCTCTTCTTGTTGCCCCTTCCTCTCTTTCCCAATCTGCCCTCCCTTTCTCTCCTTCCTCCCTCCTTTTGCTCTGGTCTCCCCTTCCTCTACCCAACTTCTGTCCGCCTCTCTTCCTACAGTCTGATACCCACTAGCTAGCAAGGAATTCGGTGGAGGACACAGAAAACCTATCACACTCCATCTTTTGGGCAGTCCTCGAAGGTGGAGGGAGAAGTCAGTACCCGGCATTTTTAGATTTTTAACCCTGCTTCCAACCTGCCCTAGGCTGTAGATCTCAATCTCCTTGATAAGTTGGTGAAATTTTAGCTATTCACTTTGGGATTTTTTTATATGATGGACAAGATGATAATCTAGGTGATGACCGTTCATTTTTAGGAAAAACATCTGTACAAAGAAGCAATGAATTTCTAAAGATTTCCAAGTGCTGGGCTTTTTTGTGAAACCTCTTTGCACATTTCATTTTTTCCTATATGTTGCACAATTCTAAACGATTTGAAATTTTTGGAGCATGCACATTACTGACCATGAAGAATGAGTTCAAAGAAGCACAAGTGAAACAGACTTTTTTTGGAGTGAATTAGCCCTTGTGAAGTGCAGCTGCCCACAATTTTCAAGCACTAAAAATAGTGATTTTGGCACTTTAAACACTATTTTCTTGCAATCCGCACAGTCAAAAGTTCCAAAAAAATACCATGTATTCCTAGCCCACCCTACTACAAGATCCTACTATATATAGCAAAACTACTCCAAAAAAATAAATTAGTCCTTGCAATAGAAATGGCAATTTTGGAGACTTTTTGGTGAAAACATAGTCAAAGAACTTTAGGGGTTAATTCATACATTCCACCTCTCATCTATCTTTTAACATACTTATAAATACAATACAATACAATAAATTTGGTATATAAGACAATAAGCTTATAATAAAAATAATTCTATGACAAATTGTATGTCAATTATAAAAAAGATGCTTTAGCCTTAGGTAGAAACAAGTAATTGATAGACAATCATTCTTCTTCCTTTCAACCATAGGGTATAACGTGGTTGTATCCTCGCGCTGTGGAACTTGACTTGGATCTGAGTTTGTGGTGGAAACAGCTATGTCAAGTAGGGTTGACTCCAGTTGGGTGCCTAGTGTTGGGCGAGAGGATTAATACTAGTGGTAGGAGGGCTTGTGCCGCGGTGGCGGTGCAAAGGGAGGCGTCACCATGTGAAGTGTGGTGTCGTGGTAAAACACACCCGGGACTTGAAGTAAGAAGTTGCAGGGATCCGGGGGTGAGACATGGAAAGACCCCAAGAGTTGGACCACTACAAGAGAAAAAAAGTGTATTAAGTGAGTTTTTTACCTCTAAAAGACCATTGTCCCTTCGAGGGACAAATGAGATTTCAGCAGGTATCTATGGGGCTGAAATTTTGTCTTGATTTTTTTTTTTTTTTTTTTAAAGATAGAAAAAATGATACGCTTTGTGGGAATATAAATTTCTTTCCAATTGGTGCCCAGAAATAAAAGTTATGCCCAAATAAGCTCAAAACCGGAAAGAGGGGGCAGTATTTTTTTTTTTTTCAAAATTTAAAAAAAAAATTGAATTTTTGTTCTCTATAGATTTGATTCTTTCCTATAGATTTGATTCTTCCCTATATATTTGCCTATCTAGAAAGTTTTGATTCATTTCATTTGGATTTGTTATGAGAAAGTTATGGACAATCTTAGTTTTCGGGCACTTAGAGCATCTTCCTGAAAAAAATAACTTGTAGGATTCATTTCCGAATGCAATTTTTACAATTTCTAAAAAGAAAAGTTCTATGTGGTTTAGTTTTTTTGCTAGAACAATCTCACCATTGGAATTAGTACATTTTAATTCCATCTAAAATATATGAGTATTTCAGAATTTCCTTCTATCTCATATCTACTTCTACCTAACAATTTTTTAAAGAATGGTAATTAATTTTTTTTTATTTTTAATTTTTTCGCTACACTCTCAACTCAATTCTCCACTATAAAATTTAAAGCTCAAAACTCATTAGTGCAAAAAATTTAAGTTAAAAATGTTCAAAGTCAAAAAATCTAATCCAACAATGTGCTGAAAAACTTATTTTTTTCACTTTGAACACAGATATCTTGCAATTTGTGCAGTCAAAAATTCTGAATTTTTTTTCCCACATTTTCATGTTAGTTAGGTGTAAGATCTTATGGTTGGACTTGCAAAGGTAACAATTTTCAAATTTTTTTACTCTTTGCTATAAAAATGGAACTTTTGAGTGTTTTTTTGCAAAAAAAAAAGGCCTTGAGCCTTTAGGGATTAAGTATAGTCCTAGACACATGATTTTAGGTAATGACCTTAAAGGCAATGCTGAAATGTCATTCCTTAAAATCATGTGTCTAGGACTACATTTAAAAACTCACTTAAAACACCCCTTTCTCTTGTAGTGGACTAACCGTGTGTGACTAGTTTTAGTTGTCCTCACTATAAAGTCCAGAAATACTAATTTGTGTGTAAAATCATTCTTCTTTTCAACCATCCTATAATAAAAAAACATTCATTTCAATTTGATTGACCTTATTTCTTGTAACATTTTTTAAAGTTAGCATTTAACCTCTAGTTTTAAAGAGACCTCTTTGTCAGCTCTTTGAAAACTTGGGCAGGATCTTCTAATTTTAAATTTTCAAATTTTTGTATGAATTTTTTAGGACAGCTTTTAATCATCATAGTCTACATGTGAGTTTTGTTTCATGTCTCATGTCATTCCAATACACATTGCCAAAATTAATATAAGGACTTACATGATTTCAATGTCGGAACGAGCAATTTAAAATATATCTTTTTATAAAATTATAAATGTATATTTGATTGGATTGACTTATACGTGCACCAAAAAAATTATATCATCTTATTTTGACTAATGAAATAAAAAAATTATGAGGACTTTTATTTTATAAGCAATGAAGGAGAAAATTATAATTTTATTTTACAAGTCATTTTTTGGACTCAATTAGAAGAATTTTCAAATAAATTAATAAAATACCAGATATATATTGCTTAAACATTATCAGAACATTTTCACCATTGGAATTGATCAGTTTTAATTTCATTCCAAAGTTCTTAGTGATTTAGGTTTTTCTTTTATCATATACCACCTTTTATTTAGTAATTTATTTTAAGATGAAGATGAGATTGTTGTCTATTAAAGAAATTTCATGTATCCTCAATCCAATTTCCAACATATAGACTAAAGCTCAGAAGTTATGGGATACATATGTGTTTTTCTAAAAATATTGAAAGACAAAACTTCATTTTTTGCAAGTATTAGAAAATATTAGTTTATGGAGTAGGCAATATAATCTTGCAATCAATAGCGGTTTATACTCTAAATTTTGACAAGATATAGTACTTGAACAAGTTAAACAAATACAGCATGCAATTGGACTCAAAATAGAATAGAAAAGAAAGAAGCCTTTAGCCTTTATTTGCCAAAAAATATTTTGAAGCTTGTTGTGGCTTCTAAACATTAAAGACCTTTAGAAGTTAAAAATTATACCTTCTTTAACTCTTATTTGTTATAATCCTATAAATATTATAACATAACATTTGATAAAAGGCCAAGTGTATGCAAAATCAATGACTTGAATAATAGAAACAATATTCAACATCAAAAGTGGTGAATTTGGTTGTCTCCACCTTAGACAAACCTTGCCTACAATATGCTCTCAAAATCTCATAATTTCATCTAAACCTCTTTAGATTTTGAATTACACACCTTAATATAAGCATTTGGAGAGTTGTCTAATTCTACGCAAGGAACGTCTCCGTTGCGCATAAGGCAAACTAGCCTATTATTGCTTTCATCTCAACTATGATCCTATAGACTCTTGGTGTATTTTTTCTAAACACTACTATACACTACAAATCACTATAAGAAATCCGCGTTTTCTTTTACAAGCCTGGATTTTTTGTGACGGATTTTGTTAGACATCTATATTGACATCTAGCTGTTTTTATGTTTTCATGATGTTACATTGGATATTATTGTTGACATAAAAATCACTAGATGTCAACTTATGTCTAGCAAAATCCGTCACAAAAAAGTTGGACTTGTCAAAAAAAACGTGGGTTTTTTATAGTGAATATATAATGATGAAATTGAATGAGCATGGTAAGAGACAATTTTTCCTTTGTTGGTCAATTTTGCTAATGCTAGCAAAAAAAACATGCATTATAATGCCCCTCCAAATATTCTTCTAGCTAGACCATTAGGACAACAAAAAATTGTTGTTCTCAATCCATAGGTCCCAAGGCATTTTTTCCCTCAAAAACCACCCAAAACTACCATTTCTACTCCTTTGAGCCATGAAAACAAAAACACAATTTATTGTAGAATTTAACTACAAGATCTTGCACTTAACTTGTGTATAAACATGCAGTAAATTTTTTGTAACATTTGACAATACAAATTGGAAGAAATTAGCATTTGAAGTAAAGTGAGAAGTTTTTTTCAACTTTACTAAAGAATTTCAAATGACTTTGACCACCGTTTATGACAAATTTTTGCACAAAAAATTTTGAATTTAAAAATCTAGTATATTTTAAACCATGTTAGGAACACTTCCACTAATTTTCAAAGGTTTTGGCGGGTTTTTTGGAGACTTAGAACATTTCCAACAAAATCTTATAATGCAACTAAAGTAGAACCACCCACAGTCAACTACTTAAGCAATTTTGTCCATGTTTTGGAGCAGTAGAAGGCAATATAAATTCATTGCCTTGTAGAAAGATAGAAATGACATGCATTGCCAATTTTTTTGTGATTTTTTTCCTTAAATTCAAATTACTATGAATTTTGAAAGCCAACAAACGGCCTTTATCCATACCCAATATATAGAGTCTTTCAATTCCAATCATTCCATAAGTATTTTTTCCACTTCCTACTTCCTACTTTCTTGCTCACTAAGGTAGAAGCACCAGTTGTCGACCACGCCTAGTACCCAACCTGTCGGGTGCGCTATTTAGGTTGGAAATTAGGCTTGGAGTGTGTTTTCAAGGTTGGGGCTAATATGGTTCTGACACATGTCCCAAAGTAGTGAGCATCCTTGACAATCGGAATTGGAAGACTCTAGACATAGTCTACTAGTGAAATGCACTTTTTGGCTCCCAAAATTCACTGTAATTTCAGTTTTGGGAATTAAATTCTGAAAATTCTACAATCTCCATATTTCCTATCTTCCTACATGGGAAAAAATTCCAACACCTCATACTACGCACAATCTGCTCCAAAACTCCTTAAATGATCAACTACTAGTGCTTCTACCTTATAGCAAGACATGTATCATGACTTTATAGTCCCAACCTTGCAAAGGAGAAAAAATTGCATTCGAAACCTTGGTTGCAAACTTGTTTCAGCTTTGGTTGGAAATAGTTGCACCCTACAAGTTGGGTATTGATGCCTGGTTGGAAATGGGTGGTTCTACCATATGTTGTGAGAAATAGTAATATACTGCAGTTTTTTGCAATCAGTTTCTTTGCCCATTTTTTTTCAAATCTCAAAAACGTCAACATTAGATTGAAAGATTCAATCATTTTTTACAAGACAATTTTTTTTTTTTTTAATTCTCTAATTTCTATACAAAATCAAAAAGCCAATGCTATTACAATATTGTTGAATAACATTGGACAACTTTAAGAGATGGGAGGCATCATGTTCCCATTGAAATCCAACTTGTTCTTGATATTCACTACAAGAGAATGGGGTGTTTTAAGTGAGTCTTTAAGTATATTACTAGACAGCCTCTCTTTCTTGGTTTTTGAAAAATTGTCAGGATGGCGATCATTTAAAATTTGGTGAAGCATTTTATTTCTTTGTACATCCATCTTTTGTACCATTAAACACTTTTTAATCGAATTCATACACTTTTTCATCCAAATTTGACAATTTCATCCATATTTTAAATTGGATTGAAACTTTTCTGGCGAAAAAAGATTACTTTTTCTGGCGAAAAAAAGATTTTCACTATGAAATGGTGCTTTCTGGCTCCATTTTGCCCAAGAAAAAAGGCTAGTCCTAGACATAAGAATTTAAGTAATGACCTTTAATGCAATTTTCAAAGAAATTTTACTAGAAAAATATATGTTTTTAATAAAATTTTGCTAAAAATTGCCTCAAGGACTGTGTACTTAAAACCTTATGTCTAGGACTATACTTAAAACTCACTGAAAACACCCCATTATCTTGTAGTGATTATTTCCAACATTGCAAATCTTGAAGCACCCTTTGTTCCTAAAAATTGCAGATTTGCCATCTATGTACTTTGGAGATCTTCACTATCCACGAAGTATAGATGAGGTATGGATGGACTGTGTGCTTGGCCGTGCTCCATCTTCTTCCTTGGCTTGCACTTGCTAAAGACTAGCACCACTATTTACTTTCTACAATGACCCTTGTTCATTTCAACGAAATGTGAAAGTCAATGAGATTTAGTATGCCCATGCTCCTCCTCCTCCATTTTCTAAAAAGATGGTCATAACTTGTCAACTAAGAGTCAAATTTAAAAATAAATTATATACCTGTAAAGCTCTTGAGACATCCAATCTCTAAAAAATTTTAAAAAAAATCACATCATACATTGAGATCATAGGTACTTGCCCAAACCTTCAAAAGTTCCTTGAGGGGATTCTTAGGAATTTAGGAATAAAAGGCATACAGGTAATAAGCTGGAACAAGTACCTTTATCAAGTGCTACACTAAGAATGAAATTAGTATAAACCATAGTTAAAGATTTAATCATAGTTAACTAATTAATTTGCAAATGCAATAAGTTTTCTATAGTTAAAGAGATTCCCTTCTTTGAATAATACAAATATTTGTGCTCTTGGTAAAAATCTTCATCAAAAATGAAATTTTATAGCATTTCCAAATCAATTAGTTTGGTTCAGCTATATTTCACTATTAGTGTGCCTAAAAATAGATCAAAAAATTTACATTTCATTCTAGTAGTCTTTTATATGGCCAAACAATTCCAATCCAAGTACAACCATTTTCATCACCCCCACTCTTCCACTCTTAAAGTTAATTACATGCAAAATTAAACTTTATGATTTATAAAAAAACAGGTTGGAACTTCAAAAATGAGAATAAATAAGGTGGATTGTCTAATTTCCACCCTACGTAAAAAGCGCCATCATTGGTCCGCAATGACCTTAAACTACCCTGGTTGATGGCCAAGTGATAGGGACTTCTGATGGAATCCATGAGGTTCCTGGTTCAACTTCCCATATTGACATTGCTTCCATGGGGCTCTTTGTGCTAGCGCATGAGGATTTTTTTTTTTGTCCCTTAGTCCATTTGGTGTTCTTGACAAAGATACCCAAGGTGTGTAATTCCCGGGCTTTGCGCCAGGTTGCCTTGGTTGTGCTGTGTCAATCCAGCTGCGGCCCTTGAAGGTCATATGTTTCAAAAAAAAAAAAACCCAGAAAACACCATTATCACTCTAGGATACATCTCCAAAATCAGTATGTACCTATGTGGAAGAACCTATGTGGAAGTAACAATTTCAGAACCTCTACCAAATTTTTTTGATCCTTCATAACTTTTGCATACATTATCCAAATGTCATGTTCTTTCATGCGTTGGAACCTCCACTTTCACTTCTCAACTAGAAAATATAAAAATTTGACCAGTCTAATAATAGTAACTAGGCACAATACCAAAAAGTGGCGGTCTGGGTGACTTTAAGCACTTGACAAATTTGGTGCCCTGCCAACCGTGGCTCACATAGTCTCCCCTCTGTCTGTGTAGACAATTTCTTGGGCACTGATGGCTGCTCTCAAAAATCATGACCGTCAATTTCGTTAAATTTGTGACTTTCCATTAAAACGACCCGGTTGACCCAAGCTATGAAGGAAACGTAACGATTTAGGGATCCAGGAGGCGTGGAAATCCTGGCTTAGCAGTGTACGATGTTGTGAATGAAATCCAGAAATCGTGATAAAATTTGAGAAATTTCATGGTTTACGTACCTGTCCATGTCAAGAAAAAGCAAAAAGCACCGCTAATTCCAGAGAATTGACGCTGACATTCTAGATTTAAGAATACAACTTAACAGTAGATATGTCCGATCGATAACCCTTCTCAAGTCTTCTCACTCTCGAAGGTTATCTAGGCCATTACTAAAACTTTATTACGAAGCACATTTTGAAACAATCTCATGTCTAAAATGAAAGTAAAATAGCAAGCAATGGAATGCATCGCCTGAGAAAGACCAAAATATTAGGAAGCATGAAGCAGGACCACTCTGTCTCCCAATACTTCGGCGAACGATCGAAGCACAAGATAAGAAACTAATTGCTGCATCAAGTGCAAGAAAAAGGGTTAATTTTACTTCTTGTGATTGTCATGAATGGTAGCCCTCATTCTGAAAATGGAAATGATGTAAAAGAATTCTCTTCACATTGAATTCGAGCCAAGAAATCATTAAGGCACGTACCTTCTGATCGGCACATGCATGCATCTGCTGTCCGGAATGTGAAAGAAAGAAAGGGAGTTCAATTCAACGAAATGAGCGGTTGGCTCTTCCATGCTTGCCAGAATCAACCGAACATCTAATTAAGATCGTCATCACTTAGGAATGAATTGAAGTGAAGTTGCTTCACACTGCAGCTAGCTTGAATACTCTAGAATTAAAGATTACTTACATCTATTCTGAACATTACGAAACAAACATTCTAGCTGCACCCAAGACTGGTGTACATCAGTTGTTGCCACATGACTGAAGCACAGGTAGATTAATATCAATCTGGTTTCCCCGATTGCCGACAGCAGAAATAGAAGTTGTGCCACTGATTTTAACTAATTAATGGCCGCCTCTAGTTCCGAGGGCAAAATTCTAAACCCTGCCAGGAAACTTTTGATGTTGGACTAGAGAAACAAGGATAATCTCCCTCACCTGGGATTTAATTTGCACTTATATACGCCAAGTCAGGTAAGTAGTGTTGGAGAAAGACAGAAAGCACCCAAGGCCGTCGATTTCGTTCTCTATACTATTGGCACGATTCAGAGTGCTGCCTTCTATTGTGACTTGCAATTGCATGCCCGAAGCTCTAGAAACAACAACTGCTATAGATTTCGTTTTCAAGATGCCCGCATTTATAATTAATTGCCTAAGTCGTGAATATCTGCCAATAGCGACATTGACGTACGTCGGTGATAGGTGAGGGAATTAATATATTGGGACGTGACTTCGAACATGTTGGACCGGAAAGCTGCCAAGGTTACCTACTACTGAAGTACTCTTTGTAAATAATGTCGTTTCGACGCATTTATTTATTCTAATATACTACTCCGTAACAGGTGCTTACGTACAATGACAGGATTTAATATTTCGAATATGTATTCCAAACTGTTGCTCAGATTCATGCGCCACAGTGCGGGTCTGATCAAGAGTCGGAGATCTATCAAGAGCCAATGCAAATTAAAGAGGAAACTCAAATCCTGAACTCAAGGACAGGGATCACAACCCTTCTCCACTTCGAGGGACAATTTTCCTTGATGAGATGCTAACTACAGATAAGTTTAAACATATCTTGCGGTTACTTTAATTTCCAGCCAGTATTGGTAACTTGAGATGCTAACTACAGATAAGTTTAAACATATCTTGCGGTTACTTTAATTTCCAGCCAGTATTGGTAACTTGAGATGCTAACTTATGATCGAGAACCCCAACTGAAGCACAGGAATTTGGCTGGTCTTAAGCAAAATTGGCTGGAGTCTCGTCTTCCATGATATGTTCCTCGTACAATCAAGTGTAAAATTGAGTCTCGTATGATTGAGTGTGCAGGGAATTCCTCTGATTTGATTGCTCAATTATTTGAAGGAACAATACTGCGCATGCACTTCGTGGAACACATGATTTTCCTGCAATGAAATGGCACTTGAGAATATAAAAAAAACTCTGCTCTCGATCGAGTGGCAGAAAAATAGATTGTCGAGCACTTCGTAATAAATTTTTGCTGTCTTAGAGTGGCAGTGAAATAGATGGTCAAAACTACTTCATCATAAATTTTTACAGCGCATTGGTGGCAGTGGAATAGATGGTCAAAACCACTTAATAAATTTTTACTGCCCTAGAGTGGCAGTGAATTAGATGGTCGAAGCACTTTCATCACAATATTTCACTGCACCGGAAGTGGTAGTACAATAGACTGTCAATCCAGCCCCTTCATCATAAACGGTAAGTTGACAGAGATGGTCAATTCAGACACGGGCAGTGCCTCTGTTGCATTCTATGTAGCCGCTTTAACCCAACTATCAATTTTCAATTATAATAGCCAAGTAGTCTGGTATTTGAGGCAAACTGTCATTGGGAAGTTAAACAAGGGTTGTCAGGCTAGGGTGGGTACCCCCAAACCCGCCACTTTTTTACTTCTGTGCCTAGTTGTTATTGTTATTATTATTAGACTGATCAAATTTTCACAATTTTTTTGATGACAAGTGAAAGGAGGTTCCAACGCATCAAAGAACGTGACATTTGGATATTCAAAGAATGAAGGATCAAAGTCTTTTTTGGTAGACTTGGTTCTAAAATCGTTTCTTCAACCTAGTACACATATTGATTTTGGAGATGTACAAAGAGTGATGATAACGGTTTTAGACAGGTACAATTTAGGATGTACCTATCTTAATTCATAACCTTTCTATTCTATTTGAATACTTAGATCAATCTATAAAGTATAGTATGTGCACCAACAATTGCTGGCTTATAGCAATTTTACAAATCCTTATTTTTTTTGGTGTGTATTTCAGCAATTATTTCTTCCTTCTCATAATACTAGCCTTCTTCTATTGTAATGAAAGTATTAAAGATTAGATAACAATTTTTTAACCTTTAAAGTTCCATGACTATGTTTTCACCAAAAATGTCCAAAATTGCCATTTTTAGTACAAATATCCAATTTTTGAAAAAAAATAAAATTTGACACATGTAACCGTAGGATGTTGTATTATGCTAACTTAAGAACATGTGGTAAAAATTTCAAATATTTCCACAACGTGGATTGCAGGATATAAGCATTCAAATTCACGAAAATCATTTTTGGGCCTTGCAAAAAATAGCTGCACTTTACAAGCTCACTTTTCTATAAAAAAAACTGTCCAAAATGGTGGTGCTTCTTAGATTCTTTTTCCTAGACAAGTTGGCTACATGCTTGAGAATTTTTAGATTATTTGAAATTGTACAACGTATAAGAAAAAAATTGTAAGTAGATATATAGTAGTAGAAACTGATTCAAAATACTAAATTTAATCATGGAATCAAAAAATGCTAATCTCAATGGTTGCAATATTGTAATAAACAATCTACATCCTGTAATTTTATTTTTTTCAAAAAATATTGAAAATTGAGTAAGATAAAGGACTTCAAAGTTTATTTTAGAGTAGAGAATCCATAATTGCCTGCAATCTAAAAATCTTCATAATTTTTTACTCATTAATCAAAATAGGATGTTTCAAAGCTTTTCATATATAAATAACTCTTGGAAAACCAATTTCAAGTTTATGAAAAAAGTGATGTTTTTATTTGCCCAGACTGCCCAATTGCAAAAAAGGTAACATATTAGGTTATAACTTTTGACTCACATTTCCAAATGTCATGAAATTTAGTGCATGAGAAAGACATTCCTTGTTCCCACCTTCTGTTAAAATTTGGGCCAAAAATATGGAAATCTCTAGTCAAACGTATCTGCCCAAAATTTCAATGTAGCCAGAAAACACATGTTGGTCCTTTAGAGGTTAATACATATTATGATTCAATGATTCTATAGTGAATGTAGAATGTGTCCTCTCAAGTGCATAACAAGTAGAAGAATGCTTATTAATAGCAATTAATATAAGATAAAAAAGTACAAGGTTGTATTAGATACAAATTGTTACACATACATTAGAGAAAAAAGCAGCCTTCTGGAGGGTTGCCCCATGACCCCCTTTAGTACCTTGAAATTTTGTTTATCGAGTCCGAAAATTTATTTTTTCCCCTATTTCCGCACAGCTGAAACTGTAGTGACAATGACGAAAGAACCTAGATTTAAAAGCAAAAAATTAGTATAAATAAATAAATAAATTTTAATCTTTAAAAAGATCTTTAAAGATCTTTAAGAAAATCTTTAAAAATAAATAAAAAATAAAAAATTGTGAAGTCTTCCTACTTCGGCAAGCAATCATACACTCTGACTGCTCACCGGAGATACTTTTCCAAGTTGACAAGCCAAGCTTGAAATAGCTTGGCATGTCAACTTGGAGCGGCCCTCCGGAGGGTTGATTCTTTCTCTAATGAATAAAGATAGGCTTCATAGAGAAGGAAGACTTTCTTTGCAACTACCTTGTCCTTTCAAATTTGGACAGGATTGGCTAGGAATTCAATAGATTAACCCTATAATCATTGGTAGAAGAACATTGCTAAAATAAATAGATAATTTGGAAAAATGGAAAACAAAACAAAAGGGACTAGCATTATAGGATGGAGGGAGTACAAGAGGAGTTATAAAGTGAAAGTCATGATCTTCAATTTAAAAACAAAGATACTCACTTCTAGACTTCATCTGAGTAGAGTACCAATAATTGATAGTAGAATAAATTCATAAATCAAGCAAGGGTATGTCTAATTAATGATCAGTCCTTTACATAAATATCTAACTTCCAATTTTGTTTTTCTTCTTTTAGGGGGGAAGGAAGGTGACCATTAAAAAAAACCTAGAGGGGAGAAAAGGAACATTAGTTGGGCTCTCTAACTTCCACAAGATTTTCTAAGCAAACGCACTAATGACTTCCCATGAGTTTAAAATCTCTATAATGCAAAGACAAATTTTGGACATTTTTGGACCATTAGGGGAGATTTGGGGCCTCTAGAAGGCTGTTTCAGGCCCGTTCCCCAATCTGGCCAGACCCTATGAATAGTGATACAGGTTGTCAGATTTTTTTTTTTCAAATTATCATTTTGAGCAATTTTTATTTATTTTTTTAATTTTTTGAAAATGACATGGTACTGTCTCAACCACATTAGCCAGCAGTTATCCTGCGTTCCCACAATCTGGGAACACAGGATAACTTGCAGTCTTCCAATGGCCCCAAATCTCTTCTAATGCCACAATTAATATATTGGACACTTCTAAGGTAGGAGGTTCTTAAACCGCTCGGGCTCTAAAATTGCCCACCTCATCAATGTTCACTGCTTGTACATGTTGCTTTTTGCAATGTACAAGCTATGAGCATTTGAGGAGGTGGGCGATTTTAGAGCCCTCCGAAGCGTCAAAAATTTGAACTTCAAAAATTCATAACTAATTCCACAAAGCTCCAAAAAATATGAAACAACTTGGGTTGGCTGCCAATTTCATTTGTCTTTGAAGAAAAATTTACTGAAAAATATTTCAAGAAGTTTCACCTCCCCCAAATTCCCAAAATTCAGTTCTAGTTCTTAAGTGAGCGCTTTATGGACCTCCTACCTTAATTCCTCCCCGCCACTAATCCCTTCCCACAGTAATCGTACGATACTAATGACAGACTAATGACAAAAGTTAACTGCTGTACAGTACAGTATCCGCAGATCGAATGAGAATATCTATAGAAACAGAATAACACTATCCACCTATCGATAGATAGTGTTATTCTGTTTCTTGACATCCACGAGAGGATCGATCGATTGTTAGCTAGTCAAGCATTACGCTTGATCGATCGTTGCTTCCAGGCTGAACGATAAAAATTTATTGCGCAGGGATTGGTTTTGAAGACGAAGTACGTCTGATAACAAATTTGTATTCTACAGCGACGACAGCTAGAAATTCAATCAAGATATAGAGTTTCGCAAACTGAAACTAGGAGTAACTTGCTTGATGTTGGCGGCGTTTTCTCTTGTAATTGTGTATTTGATCAGAACTAAAACTTCGAATTTTGAAGAGTATACCATCAATCTGCTGAAAAGGCCATCAAGCTTTACATGCGAGCTATGACTCGGGTATTTTGCTAGTGACTTTGCAATCAAGTGGAATTTGTTAGTACGTTCTGGAATGTCCGAATCGCATCTAGGTAATGGAGAAGGCTTCGTCTTTGAACGTGCACCGTAGTGAAAATCTGCAGATTGATGATGTTATTCGATCCATGCCATTTCGAATTGGTTGCTTCAGGATTCGGTAGGACGAATTTCAGTTTTTGTTTTACGTCTCTGCTCTGATCTAGTGAATGTTAGAATTCCAAATGCTTTGCAAGCGCAGGATTTGGCATTGAGAACAATGTTTCGATAATAATTGTCAGTATTGTGCAGCAACAGAGGAATCAGGACATGGAGTTTCGCGAACCCTAATCTAGAGAGGAACTTGCTTCCAATCTTGTAAGTTTGGATTTCTTAACGAAAACTTTTGAATACGATCGAGAAGTTACATTGAAAAGTGGAACTCAAGTCAACTCTTTGTAATTCATAAATTGAGCGATTTACATTTGCATTGATTGAAGTTAGTGTCAATGCTCTTTTATTGTGGAGCCACTTGTTTTATTGTGTTGTGGAGACTTGTCTGAGACGCTCCTTGATATAGCATAATTGTGGTGTACCTTCTCCAATTTACTTGTTTGTTGAAATTTCAATTAGTGGCATCTATTGAAGATTTTTTCATTTGTTTTCTTAATTAATAATAGGATCTTTGTACCTTGTTGAATAATGTTAGGATGTCATTGAAGTTACGCAAATTGTTTCACTCAACAAATGGATGAAAAGCATTTTAATAGCATATTGCTTGAAGCAACTCTTCATATATATAGCCCCTCAATTCATCTTCTAATGATTAAGTTTAGGTGAAATCTTGCTTCTAATTTTAATTACACTTGTAATGAAATTTTGATCTACATTCTAAATAAGATAGTGCATAAACGGTTCATAAACTATTTGTCGATCAATCTTATATACTATAGACAATGTGATCAAGTCCCTTGAAATTGAAGTTTTTGATGAAACTATAATTAGAAGTATAAGTGTAGAGGTTCACATTGAGAATTCTTTTATGTATATAACTCTATCTTCCTATGTGTTCTATTAAAATATAATTTTTACGTCACCAATTACTTCAACTAATGTTTGGCTAACTCAATGGCGAAGATCATAAAATTATTCAATGTATATAGTTGAATGCATCCCTTCAATAAAAGCAATAATCAAAATGAGTTACTATACCCTTATAGATACATATTAAATCAACCTACACATTTATTAGGATTAGTGGGGAGATAAGAATAATTTAAATGATTCAAAATGAATCATGATGATCCCATCTTTTGAAGTTAACTAATCCTATAATGTCAACAAGTTCTCATTTATCCATCATGTATGATTGTACAATGGTGTGCAATGGTTCAAAAGTTAAGAAGCCAAATGAAAATAAAACATATACTAAAAATAATAGAGTCATGTTAGAGCACATATATTATTAAAACAATACTTCTTAGATTGACAATAGTAGAGTTGTAAAGTTGTGAAATAAAAGTCAAAAGATTAGAGGGCAAAATTGCAACATGGATTAATAATCAATAGAAGCATGTAGGGGTAATAGCAAGTAACACTTATATTATTTGTTGCATTTTGGATTTTTCTTTAGTTTGTATTATAGGTAATATAAGTATTGTGAATACTACTAAACTGAGCATGGAATAAGAAATGTAGACTATTGATGTGATTGTGGATCTTTTGCTACAAACACATGTGTATATTTATCATTGGATGACATGGATGGATGACAAAGTCTATTTGTTGAATACTGATGGAGGGGTGTCATTTGCCTTTGTGTTTTGTCTACAAGTACTATTCAATGCTATAGAATACCTTGACTTATTATTTTAAGATAGAGGCTGCTATTTTTTATTAAAACAAAGATTTTATATCTTCATTTTTTTAAATTATAAAATTCACTAACAATAAAGTGGCCATTGTTGCCAACTCAATAGAGAGAAATAAGCCCTACATTAGAGAAAATCTAGATTTTTTAGATGGCCGTTTGACTCTAGCTAGTAGTGCAAATACAATAAAAAATAAAATTGGAAATATTTATTTATTTATTTAGAAAACAATAATTTAAAAATCATATATCACGTGATTGCCTCAAGTGCCATATTAAATTTAAATTTTATAACTTATAACTTTTTTTTTTTTTTTTTCTTTGCACTACCATTTAAAGTCAAATGGACTTTTGGAGAGTCCAAGTTTTCTCTAATTAAAAAAACATAAAATTACAATTTTTGATTATTCTAAAAATCATATTGATAGAAACACATTTTAGGATATTCCACAAGAAACTTGAAGTACTCTTTTCAAAATCCTTCTTATGAAGAGGCTTACGTTGCTTATAGAAGGAGGCTTACCAAATTTGAGTTCTAAATTCTTCACAATGGGTACGCAATAGTACTAAATCTCGTCCAAATTGCATGTGTGCTATATTTGAAATTCACTCTGATCTACTAATTTAATTTTGAAAAATAGAAAAAATTCAAGTGCATTGACAATTGCTATATATAAAACTAAGTTATGAATTTTATATTTATTGGATCATTTTTGCAATACCTATGCTAGAAAACTTCTTCTACATTCAATGTAGGATGGAGAAATAGTACAAGGTTTCTTGCAATCACCCAAGTAGGCTCATTATTCCTAAGAAATGATTTCTTATATTTAATATATGACATTTTTATGTATGAAAAATTGTTAAGAGAAAAGTAAGATTTTGAGATTGTTAGAGAGGATTTTAAATATTTCAATGAGCAAAGATTATGTAATGGATTGCATTGAAGATTGAATGAAAAAAGACAACAACTTGTTATTGTAGCATAATTTGCTAATTTATTCTTGTATGAATGAATAAAAGATTTTTTTATACTATTGAATCATGTTAAAATAGAAGTATCTGTAGAATAGTTTTCCTCAATTTTTCCCACCCTATACATTTTGTTTTTTAAGCTGTACTAAGGCAACTTTAAATTGTCATCATAGAATGTCTTCAACTTCTTGAATTTTACAACATGCCTATGAGGTAATAGAGACTTTAGCAAATGGTTTTGAATGTTAATTTAGATGGTTTAAACATGCATTGTCACAAAAAATTTAAATTTCTTCTAATGCTAATTTTGAATAGTTTGTATAAATTATGAAGAATCTCCAAAATACATAAAATAAAATAAATTAAAGATTTCCATTTTTGTACAAGTAAATACTAACCTCTTAGTTGTATTTATTTAAGTACATTTAGCTTAAATGAGTAGTTTTAGATATATCTACATAAATATATTTGTATAACATTATTTTGAAACAATGTATATGGATTTGTGGAATACTATTGAAGATTGAAGACTATAGATTCAAACAAGAATCAAATCATATTTTATATGAACTAAAGAAGAAAAACATTGGTTTGTAGACAATTGAACTTTCTTTAACTAAGTAGCTATCCCTCTACAATTGGCAAATAATGTTGTGTGGGTAGCAAGAACCGATCCAAATACTCTTCTCTTGATAAAAATACTAGAATTTATAGTTTACCATGGACAAAAAATATTGAATTCATGTAGAATGAGAGACACCCAACTAACTAGAAGGAAGTTAAAAAGTATTAAATTAACCAACTACAAATTAGGGAGTACTTCTTTTTTACTTGGAAGATCAAGAGTGTCTTCAAAACCAACATATAGGTCAATTTATACAAGTCATGTTATGCAACATTTTAAATAAAAATTTCCAACCAAAGACAACTTGTCCTTTGAAGGTGGAGGCCTAGGTGATAGCTATAGGTAATCAACTAAAAATTATCAAGATTCTTAGAAGAATAGGTACATCCTTTGTTTTACAATAACAATCGGTACGTGATATCCTTCATCGGATACTTTTTGTGGTCTACAATGTTTCAAAATTCTAAGAGACTATGTCACTGTAGAATGTCAATACATGTATGATACCATTCAACATCTTTCATTAGGGCTCACTCCAACAATAAAATATCTTAAATATTTCAGGCACCTATGACCTTGGTTCAATAGCTTTGGCCTTGGCACATTAGTGAGGCAATAATGAGTCACTCAAATGCAGGCGTCTGTGGGGTACTTACCACCATAGTCCATCCAACTGTAGTGGGGGGCCAAATGACCTTGTCGTCAAACGGGGGCTTGAGAATTTCTTGGAGAATAGAACATGTTGGTTCTTTAAAAAGTCTACCTCCTAACGGAGCCATCAAAGATGGAGTTCGCAAGGGGAAGGAACATGTTGGTTCTTTATAGAGCCTAATTCCTAATAAAGATCAAAGATGGAATTTGCCATCTAATTCTATGAGGCTTAGATAGTTCAACCATTTCTAATAGGCACTTCAAATACATTAGTCTTTCAGACAAGAATTTCCCTTCCTTCTTCTCAAACATTCTTAGATTGCATTCTATATTATATGCATTGAAAAATGTTTTGGTGAAATTGGATCATGAATGGTTTTACAACGACTTACCTTACCTGACTAGTGGTAAATCCCATGAATAAGGTAGTCTGCTTTAAAAGTGAGCAGTGAGCGGCCTATTCAAATCAACCCTATAAAAAGCTACTGAATAGCATTAGAAGAGAATTGAGGCTTCAAAAGGATTGCAAGTTATTTACAAGTTATCAAACTTGGGACTTCAATGAACTAAAAAAAAAAGACACACATGGGCACCTGAGGTGGTGGGAAAACTGCCAAGTCACTTGAAGAATAAATGAAATCTTAAGAAAATAAAAATAAAAATAAAAAAAATTGAAAAGAACCAACCAGGTTTGGCCGCTTGGCCTATGCAAGCAGGTTGCCTGCTCGCCTGGCCTCTTGGCCTATACACGCAGGTTGGCTGGCTGTTGGCCGCCAAGCCGGGCCGTGTTTTTTGTTTTTATAATCTTTTATAATTTTTTTATAATTATTTATAATTTTTTAAGTTTTTTGTTCCCAATAATGGGAAACAGGCTTGAAGCAACCCCTTCGAAGGCTGAAATTTTTCCTAATGATATGAAGTGGTCCTCAAATGGACCACTTTAAGCATTGATTAAATGGATAAAAATTAAATATTCTTTATTGCAAGGGCCAATCGTTGGCCTTAATTTCCTCAAATCACTTTCAAAGTTGTAAGTGGATGCATTTTGGAAGACCTAGGATCACAAATAGGTACCTATAGCCAAAATCTTAGAAAATTTGTAACTAATTCAAAAATGTTTCAAAGAATATGAAACCACTTGTGTTACGTTTGGCATCCATTTTCCTTTCTCTGAAAGTGAAAAATATTTTTATTCATGCAAACCTACGAAAAAGGCGGAGCAGCCCTTAAATGGTCGCTTTTAGAGCATCCTACCTTGGACCTCTTTCACAAATCACTCCCAAACCGACCCCACTGGACAGAACGCCAAAAAATCCACTGCCAACGTTCTGTTGGCCTTCTGTCCAAAATAATGAACGCACATGCCCAGGGAACCCCATTCACACGACCACCATTTGCCACCTGGCACCCAATTCAAATTTCCCCCTGACACGCCCCCTCTGCCCGGGTCCGCCCTGCCCGGGGCGGGGCGACCCACCCACCCGGCCCGCGCCAAACCCCCTCCCCAAGACGACCGCCGATCCGCCATATCCACCCGCGATTTCCATTGCCCAGCCCCGTGAATCCCGATTCTTCACCAATTGGTCGTGCAATTTGCCGAGATTCAAATAAACATTTCAGATTTTCAGGGCATAGATTTCAGCTTTAATTGAAGAAAAAACAAAAAACGGCGACCCCCACCGGTGCATTTGGAGTTCCTCTTTTTTCTTTTTTTTCAACGGTCACAAGTCTGCGGATCGAAGAGGCTCAGAGGCAGAGAGAGAGAGAGACAGACGGAGGCAGCATTGGCAGAGGCAGCGATGAGCTTTGGTTTCATGATGATGGTGATGATGCAGCTGTTGTGAGGACTGAGGAGAGGGGGAGCTTCATTAGGTTGGGTGGCAGTCAGATTGGGAGTTGTCTGTCTGTCTCTCTGTTTTTTTCCTTTTTCCTTTTCTTCTTTTTTAGTGTTGGAGTGGTTTTCTTGGAGCGGTGAGTGAGTGGGTTTGGCTGACAGATCAATAGTGACTTGCTGGCTATGGTGGCAGAGCTTCATATGGAGTAGAATGCAGGTTTCTTCTTGTGAGTGCAAGTGGTGGGGTTGCTTTTTCGAGTTCGAGATCGAGGGGTAGAGTGAGGACGGTGGGTTTGCTTTCTTCTTTGTTGTTGTTGTGTTGGGTAGTTTTGGGTTGTTGGTTGTGGGATTGTGTTTGTTGTTGTTGTTGTTGGTTTTGGATCGGGTGTTGGTGTTGGATCGGGCGACCATGGGGGCGACCACGATAGGGATGATGGACGCCGCTTACTTTGTGGGGCGGAACGAGATTCTTTCTTGGGTGAATAGCACATTGGAGCTTTCCTTGAGCAAAGTGGAGGAGGCGGCGTCCGGAGCAGTCTACTGCCAGTTGATGGATGTAGTTCACCCGGGGATGGTGAGCATGCACAAGGTTAGCTTCGATGCCAAGTCTGAGTATGAGATGATCCAGAACTACAAGGTGCTCCAGGATGTGTTCAACAAGTTAAAGATCGGGAGGCACATCGAAGTAAGCAAGCTGGTGAAGGGGCGGCCGCTCGATAATCTGGAGTTTCTGCAATGGATGAAGCGCTACTGCGACTGTATAAACAACAATCACGTGAATCCGAGCTACAATGCCACCGAGAGGCGGGAGTCGTGCAAGGGAGGGAAAGAGACCAACAGGCGCGTGTTGGGGAGTACGCAGGGTAACCAGTGCAGTAGCAAGCCTATTACGAATGGGGGTAGCGCGAAGGCCAGCAATGGCGGTCATGCTCGACGGGTCACGGAGAATACGCACCCTAACATGAATGGTCGCGCTCCCATCACGGCTGCGTCCCCTGGTGTGAAGCAAATGCAGGACGGTGTGCAGGTAACAGAACTCCTCAACTCATCGTGTGCCACGCTTTTGAGAAAAGAATGTGTTGACCTTAGGAATGTGCTATGCAAATCAGATCTGATTTTGTGTACTTCACTGCAGGCTTCTGGCTCGAACGAAGATAAGACACAGATTACTAATTTGAAGCTTTCGGTTGAGAGTCTGGAGAAGGAACGTGATTTCTACTTCACCAAGCTTCGTGACATCGAGATTCTCTGTCAAGCCCCGGAGCTCAGCCATCTTGCGGTTTGTGTCTCCACCTCCACAGTCTTGATGATCTCATACGGTCTTTCTTACAATGTAGGGGACTGAGTACGGACTGTTGAGCTTATTTTGACATTCCTTGCTGTTTGATCAACAGGTTGTGAAGGCCGTGCAGAAGATTTTGTATGCTGCTGAGGACAGTCCGTCAGTGATCGCGGAGGCCAAGGCTATGGTGGAGGATGATGAATCTCACCAGAGCCAGGAAATTCTTTCACCAGGATCGCAATATATGGACGACAATCAAGAGCTTGTAGGTTAGTGCTGGCAATCCACCAACTCTAATCTCTTGGAAAACAGAGGTGCTGCCTACTTTGAGGGATGGTTGTATTAACAGCATTGCACTCATGGGTGCAGACGAAGCGTCCCAGATGTTCATCTCGTCTTCATCTCGCCTAGCCTAGGGGTGGTTCTCCCAGGTCATCATCAACAGGCGTATCTGATTTTTCAGAAACGAAACCTCCATTGGAACATGGTCCAGTACGATGCGACCTGTATAGCTGCTGGGAAACCAACAACAGGCTAGACCAAAACTCTGTATAGGATCTGTGCGGTAGAACTAGTAATTTTTCACATTTACGTCCTTGATTATAGTTATAGTCAAGGCTCGGGGTTCAAGAGCCGGCTTGAAGATCCTCCTCAAGTTCGTATACTCACTGAGACTTTTAAAACTTATTTCTTCTTCGACAACTGTGCTCACTTGTTGGATGATTGTCCAGAATTATTGTCTGCTTTTGCTGGCTCGAAATTATTGTGATTAGATGTAGGATGGTGTTCTGTACTGTCAAGTTTTCCTGAGTGTCTGTCAACTTGATATAATACTGTCGTCAGGTTGAGAATGGTTTACCCTCTCATGGTGTACTACCACCGCTAGTGGTTCCCACCGTGCATGGGTATGACACTGTTTCTCCCTCACGTAGAAATGTAATCCATGTGACATTCTGATACTGCTTCAGACGGTGCTTCTGCATCCTATGGAATGAATTCGATTTTCAATTCCTGAACGTTAACAAAGCTCTCATCATCTTTGGCTAAGTGAACGTTAAATAGCTGCGAATCCTGCGATAATACGGTTTCTCAGTCTGACTATGTTGTCGGAACAGATAATATGCCTTCTTCGTTTGCCTCTTTGACAGTATTAAAGTATGTTCCATTTCCAGTATCTAACGAGTTTCCAGTGTACATGTCCGTAACAATAAACGCACCATCTAAACGGCAAATTATTTACCTCGTCTTCTTCAGTCATCTGTTGACTTGCCGTTCCTGGCACACACCGATTCCATTACTCCTAAGATTTTGGTCCGAGGTCACAAATTGTACCATGAATGCAATTTTGATTTCCTTCAGGCAGTGAATAATGCAAGAGCAGCAGACTGGAAGATCTGTACAGTAGTTAGTGATGGAAAGCCTCTCCTGTCTCCAGCAGTGGGACAATGTACACTGTTGCTTGCATGCATACGATAAAGAGAAGCAACAATTGTATGATTGTGTGAGAATTGAATGTGAAAACAGTTTGCATTGGGAATTTGTGCATATAAGTATAGCAATCGAATTTCTTGAGAAAGAAAGGTGAGTGTCATGTGGAAACGGATCAACTGCCTGCATGGGACCACATGTGTGCCTGACATGGGCCAACACTGTTCTCTCAGGCCACGCCTTTGGCGAGGAGAATCTCCTGTTTGTAAATTTGGGACCGGTGGGGTGGGGTCAAGGATGGTTCTCTCACCAAGGTGAAAACAGGCAAAACAGTCGAATAAGCAAATTCAGCATAGTTGGAGGCACCTATTCCTAGAGAAAAAACATTTTTTAAAATTTTGGTGTTAGGCAATTTAAAATCATGAATTTTTCTAAAAAATAAATTATAATTTTTGGATAAGACATGTAATTATTATTAATTTACCAAAGTGGAACTCCCTAGGTCACTGGAGCTGTCACAAAGGTTGAGTATGCCAAAATCTTGAAAATGAGCAAGTCAACCAGACACTTTCAATAGAAGTCTACTTGTTAGGAGTGGAGTATACAGATAGTTTTGGCTATTTTCACCATAGTACTTGCTAAATTGCTGATACACATAGCATTTTCAGTGAGAGCCTCTACATTTCAAATTACAGTATCATCCAAACCGAAACTTCAATTTCAAAGACACAAAAACAAGCTCTAAATGTGTCTTGGTAAAGAGTCAATGAATCAATTCCAAATCATTTTATTTAAAATGTAGAGCAAATTCCATTACAAGTGTTAGTCTATTAAATATAAGAATCTATACTAAAAGTATTGTATTCTAATCTATCGTGTGATTGAATGAGGAATACCAAACAATATAAAATACAAAACTCAACATTCAAATCAATTGAAGCAATATTGAGCTTCATGCTTCATTTTATTTGATCTTCTTATTTTGGTCACTAATGAATTAGAAAAGCTTCCAACACCACTAGAGGGCTTTGAAATTGAATTTAGAAGGTTGCAACTAGTCTAATAGAATATGTTCTACTTTGATTCTTAGGCAACTTTCAAAGTTAGATGAACTCACCACCAACTTCCAATCAATTTACAGCATGTGAATCTCTTACTTATTCTATACGTCCAATGTATGAATCAATTAGTTTGAAATTATAAAAATGCACTCCATTAATTATTTGACTATATTGACATTGACTTAAAAGAAGGCAAAAGGAAAATACAACATGAATCTTCAAATTGAACTTGAAGAATATTTCCAATTTTGTCATATAACTTAGTTGGATTTGACATAGAGAAGGAAGTACTACATCACAACGGCAATGCAATGATTTTAATTGCGGCTTATCTAGTATTTATAGAGAGAGTATATATAGGTAGAATATAGAACACTTAAATGGGCGAGTGCAAGAAACACTTGTACTATTTTTGATCACACCTTACATGTTGACATGGTAATTTAGGCATAACTTTTGCATATTGGATCCAAATGACTTAGGATCTATAGGAAAGGTGCTCATGAACATTATACACCTTGCCTGATCTTTTTGCAATTTTCAAAAATCTTTTATTGTATAAAAATAGACCCCAATTTTATGTCACAAATTCCAAATTGGAGGTTTTTAGTACTATTTAGTTCTCAAAAAATTGAATTTGGAGCTGAAATTTGGAGAAAATGGTCTTTTAGTAGACTTGTAGCTATACCAAGAAGAAATTCTAAAAATAGTTAATTTTATATTGTGTGGAAGTCCACAAAGAGAGCTTCTTACATTTTAGATTATATAAAATATTATTTTGGTGGTTCTTTTGGTGAATGACTATCTCCATAGAGTTATTACAAATGGTCTATTTTTATTTTATTTATTTTCTTATTTTTACCTAATTAAAGCATCGCAGTGTCTATTTTCTTGAGATTTGGTACTTTTCTGATTCTCCCACTTAGAGAATTTTTCTACGCT
Source organism: Neckera pumila (assembly GCA_963969595.1). Taxonomy (NCBI): domain Eukaryota; kingdom Viridiplantae; phylum Streptophyta; class Bryopsida; order Hypnales; family Neckeraceae; genus Neckera; species Neckera pumila. Next base: position 15,597,578 of record OZ018415.1, read on the forward strand.
TTTCCTTCCCTGGGTTCCTTCATCTTAAAGGTATATACATTGGCCATATATATATTTTTAAATTAAAAATTAATTTTCTAATTTTAAAGTACTCTAGAATAAAAAGCATGAGTCCTGTGAAAATGCAACAAATAGTACAGGTGTTTCTTGCATTCACCCAAATGCTTCTTAGAAGCTCAATCAACTTCAATTCTTTGGTGCATCAAAAAAGTTGGGAGTTGTTCTATAAAATCCCTTTGTACCTATGGAATATTAAGAGGGGAGAGCATACTATTTGGAAATGCTAATATTTGTAAGTATTGATAAACAATTGTAATTTCACAAATGCAATGTATAATACAACAAACACACCACCCCATTTGACATTTTTGTATGTACTAGCCGTTCACAATGTAAGTGCACACACCTCATCAACCAAGACTTTCTGATCGAATAATTGAAGAGGCAAATGTTTCACTACTCATTGGATGGGTCAACAAGACCTCAAACAATCCACTGAAGATAACCAAATAAAAGCCGTGTACGAATCCACAACAATACTTTGGCACGCCATAGAGACGTCCATCAAGTACTAAGAGCATCGCCACCCATTTACGGGGGAGCTCCCGGCCCGGGGCTCGGGCGGGGCCGATCAAGAAAAAGTGCGCCACCGCAAGCAAGAGGAAGGATAGAAAGTTGCCGGTCACGGCACAAATGGCTCCAATAACGGTAGTGTCCTGTCCCCGGCTCCTTGCCCTGGTTGTTGACTATGTACATAGATTCTCTTGAGATACAGCTTGTTGGGTTTCTTTTCAAATTTGGTCCACTTGTAGGTGCAATGATAATGCATAGAATAATGCTAGCATGAGACTTTGGCTGTGAACAAGTGGGGACCTCCCCGGCCAAATGAAACCCGGGAGAAACCGGGCCCTGGCCAACCCATGCCCCGAGCCGCGTCCCCCGTGAATGGTTGGCGATGCTCTAATGCGAGTTTGAAGGGAGCTTTCCATTTTCCATCGATCGATCAAAGTGAGTTTCATAGGAAGCTTAGTGTAGAGATCCATTTTCCATCTTTCGACCAAGTCCCCAAAACCAACATCAGGAAATGCCAAGGTCCAAAAAAGCTGCTCCGAATTACAAAAAGCCAGTGGCCACGGACACCAGTCGGGAGTTTGGTGCAGAATTGCAGAGTTGAAACTTTGGTGCAGAGTTTGCATACTTCACGGCTATCTCTATATCATCCACACAATCCACAATAGTTGTGAGCAGCAGCATGAGCTAATCAATCAATGGTCCAGCCCGGAAACTCTAGCACCAAATTATCCTACACAATCTTGAACCAAAGGACTTTGGTCGGTGACTCAGGGTGCAGCTCACTTGCCAATCCGCATCCAGAATCTCGCAAAGTCCGCACTCCAAATTTCAAATTTACAGAGACCATAAGCACGTCAAAACTGGTGCTCATTTCCCAGGTCAACAGGTTTAACCCTGGAAACACCAAGCCTATCATCGAGGCACTAGCCCACCAACAATTATCAAATTTACTGTATGGACAAACGAGTGCAATCTTTGTTTCTCATAACCATGTAAGGATGACTTCACTGTTAATTGTAGAAATGAAAAATGCACCCACTGGTTCAATAATTAGAGTATTTCGGTGATTACCTTGGTGGTCATGGGGGGCCGCGTCCTTACAGGGTTAATGTCATTCAGCAACCACTTTTTGGCGGATCAAGCCATAACATTCATGAATGTAAAGGCAATGGACCCTTTGCTTCCTGTGAATCAATGCTTCTTTCACTATAGACATAGCTGAATGAATGCAAGCTTGCCTATGAATTGTGGACCACAGTACCAAGAATTATTTGTGTTACAATGACACTGCAGAATTGTGGACCACAGTACCCAGAATTATTTGTGTTACAATGATACTGCAGAAGGCCCCCCATTTTCCCTATTCAAGAATGTCATGGCGTTTCATAGTTAAAATCTCAGCAAGGAGTGGGGGGAGCGTGCAGTACCTCGCAGTGACCAAGCCCAATCCTGTTTCGCATGGAAACAGTAATAATGCGACGTTGAACGCTCCTTGCAAAAATCACGAAGTTTCATGAACCGAGCTGGAAGTTGTGGTGGATGGCGGCTATGGCGTCGAGATGCAAGAATTGATTGGAATTCGGGAGGTTCGGGATGGCGGTCACATCGCCCGTCAATATTTGGTGCACCAAGCGTATGGAAGGTCGTGCGCTTGGATTCGGCAAGCAGCACAAGAGCCCCAGTTTCAGCGCTCGCGTCTGCTCGTCGTGCTCACGCGCCAACTCCGCCTCGACTCTTCGCGTGAGCGTCCCTGCAAACTCCACAAACTCGACCCCACATTCTTCTTTTGCAAGAATTTGAGCTTGACTCGAATCACCGGAAGCCCAGAACGTGGCGTGGTTGTTGTGGGTTGTGATTCGGAGACGCGAATCGAGAGCAGTCAAGAGATCGCCGGCATCGTGTGCGCGCCACACGCGGTGAAGGAGGAGGACGTCATGGGATTCGTGGTCGCAGGAGGAGTCCACGGGCTTCTTCCCGCAGACGACTTCGAGCATGAGTACGCCGAAGCTGTACACGTCGGTTTCTTTCGTGGCTTTCCCCGTGAACAGCATCTCCGGGGCCATGTAGCCCAATGTCCCTGCCATCAAGGTCGTCTTCTCCATCTTCTCGTGGTCGATGAGGCGCGCCAGGCCGAAGTCGCCAAGATGCGCGTTGAACTCCGCGTCGAGCAAGACGTTGCTGGACTTGATGTCGCGGTGGAGGACGCATTGCTGCCAATCCTCGTGCAAGTACTCGAGCGCGGCCGCGACACCCGTGAGAATGGAGAATCGCAAACTCCACGCGAGCTCTTTCCTGTCTTTCCGTCGGCCGTCGTACAACCACTGATCGAGGCTGCCGTTCGGCATGTAATCATATACAAGCAGAGAGCTCCTGTTGTCAATACACCACCCTTTCAATTGCATCAAGTTCCGGTGCCGGATTTGGCCTATACTCGAGGCCTCCGCGAGAAACCCTTCTTCCCCTCCAGACGACTCGTGAAGAATGCGCTTCACCGCGACGACCTCCCCCGCGGAGCGCAGCACGCCCTTGTACACAGACCCCATTCCCCCGCGCCCGATGAGCTCACTGAAATTCTTCGTCGCCGCGCTCAACTCCCGCAACGAGTACTTCCGTGGACCAAACTTCGCAAACAGAGGCTCACAGTAATGCAATCGCCGTCGTCGTCTCCCCCAACACCACCACACAATCGCCGCTAACCCTAAAAATACCACCGACACCGTGACGCCCAGAATCAAGTGCACCACTCTGTTCCGATGAGTCTCTGTAAACAGGGGCGACACCAAAACCTTCAAATACGCCGAGTGATTCCCGACGTCTTGCGGGAGCCCCCCATTGAACAACGGCCCAGATTTAATGTAACACCGCGGTTCCCTTCTCCAGAACACCGCCCCCTCGCACTTACAGTCCTTCTTACACAATTCCATGCACTCCGCCTCGGTCGAATTGACATACGGATACAAACGATTCGCATACGGGAAATCGGTGTCCCCCACTTTCCGAAGCTCAATCTTGGAGCTATTCAAGTCGCAACTCGGCAGCTCAAGTATCCGCTTACACCCCTTCGTCTTGTCGTCGGGATCCACATAAGCAAACCCTTCCGGACACGAGCATTGTCCCAGATACGCCGGCGACTCGGGATCCGGGCTACAAATAGCGTAAGGTCCGCATTCAGCAAAAACTCCGCACGGTTGCGCCGCCCAGTTGCTCTCTATTGACCAAGAAATCGAGGTGCCCATCGTCCACGAGTACAACCTGAATCCGCCGTCGCGATCAAGCGTCGCCCGTCGGAGAGGACCCACATTGGATGACATCGAGCTCATCACCAAATGCTCCGAGGATGCGTTCCCGGCGTAGAAGCTGCCGTTGAAGAGGATGTAATCTGAGACTGAGTAGTCGATCAAGTAAGGGTAGTAGACTGTGTTGGGACTGATTGTGACGCTTATGTTGGACCAGGAGCTCGTGTTCCATGAGGGGATGCTCTTGCCGTTCCAGCTGAGGGTTAGGGCTGAGGAGCCGTTGATGGGAAGCCAGGTGCAGAAGTAGTAGCCCTCGCTCCAGTCGCCGGCTTCGCGCCAGGAAATGAGAGAGCGGCTTTGGGATGCGCGAAGGTATTGGCCGGGGAGCAGCGTGTCGGTGGGCGTGTCGAAGCTTTGCCAGAGGATGTTTGTGGAAGTGGAGTCCAGGAGGACCAGGTTGCCGGTGTCTTGCAACTGTAAGGAAGTCGCTTGCATCTGCGAACGCAACGAACACAAGGATCAGGGTGCGAGGCTTGAGAAGATGAAGAGCTCTGGTCACATTTGATCTGTGGCCGTAGCGAATGCAGGGTCGTTGGTTCAAGGCTCCATACAAAAGTTCATAGGACAATGGGAGAGAGAACAGAAACGACATCACAATTGTAGGATTCTACAATGGGCTAAGAATTGCACAATGGTGGAATTGAGAAACCAAAAACAGGACAGTGGGAGAGAGAACAGATGCTACAGCAGAGTTTTAAAATTCTACAAAGGGCTCAGAATTACACAATGGTGGAATTGGAGTGGGAGAGAGAACAGGATCTCCAGCAGAATTTTAAGGTTCTTAAAAGGGCTCAGAATTGCACAAACATGGTGGAATTGGAGTGGGAGGGAGAACAGGTCGGACCTACATCACAATTTTAAGATTCTACAATAGGGTTGGAATTGCACACAATGGTGGAATTGAGTACAAGGAAGAGCTTGATCTTTGACACCCTTAAAATGAAAAATTAGTGATTGATAGAACTTATTATGTGGATTGAGAATAGCACAATTGTTAAATTGTTAAATTGGAAATAAATAAAAGCAAGGACCTTTGACACCCCTATTAAACTTTAGAAGATGCACCCTTGATGACCAAGGTAGTCACCAAAACATCTCCGATTATTAGACCAATAGGTGCATTCTTTGTTTCTATAGTGAACAATGAAGTCATCCATCAACCACTTTTAAGCCTTAGCGTCCTTCTAGGGTTAAAATGAAAAGTTCTTTGGATTGTTAGTGGGTTTCAAAGTAGGCACTTGGAGGTTCTCATTAATTGACATAACTTGTTATATGGTGCACTTGCATTCTTCCAAACCTTGTAAGGCTAGAAGTTGCCATCCATGTGGGTAATGGTTTTTTAGTGGTGAAAATTTGTTGTCAGTTGTGTTTTGTAAACAATGACTCATGTTTGTGCTTCAATTCATCTTCTTCTTCTAATCAAAATAATTGGGGATTCAAGTGCTCCACGTTTTTGCCTCTTCATATTGATTATCACAATTCAAAGTTAGCAATACTCACAGTTGAGCATCTTGTCTCCTATACTCCTCTAAAACCACTAATGGATACCAACTGAAGTCAAATTCATTAGCGGATGTGTAGACATGAAGATGGCTTGGTGAAAGAAATCATTATATCTTTCAAAGGTGGAAAAAGAATTTTACAAGTGACGGAGATGAAACCACATCCTGTCCACCATAAGCCACCTACCTACTGAACCCCTTGACTATGGAATTCTCTGATTGTTAAGTTAATCTCGCAACGTATCGGTTCTTTCTATGCATCCATCCACCACTGACTCATTCAATGTGACCCACACTATTAAAAACAGCAGGTTTTCCAAGTACTCAAACTGCAATGCTCAAGCAATTATAGCGCAAAACCCCCACAACCGAAGGAACATGACAAAGGGCACCGTGCAGTAACCTCTGCCATGTGCAGCGTTAGTTGCTGCGGTTCCAGCGCAAGTCACCCACAACAACGCTTCACAACAAGAACTTGCAACAGTGTTTCCTTAGAAAACGGCAATAGTACTGTTTCGTTAAGAAACTGTGACAATGGTTCCTAAGCTAACACTGGCAGGTCTGAACATGAGATTGTTACAGTTGCAAAAGTCTTTCCCCGAAACCACTGAAAATTGCCACTTTCATGAGAACAACGACGCAGCTAGAGAGTGTTTGTGATCGGCGACTTACGGGTGTGTTGCCAGACGTCCACACAGGCTGCCACGTACTCCACCCCGGATCGAAAAGCGCCAGCGTCCCGTCCCCTCCAAATTCCAGGTACGAGTTTCTCCCGAGCTTGAGATCCCGTCGCGGCATCCACACCACCGTGGGAAATTCCAGCTGCGACACCAGCTGCTGGTACCAGATCCCGAACCCAAACTCCCCGCCCGACGTCGACGAGGGGAAGAATACCAGTGCGAAGACCCCGGTCGGAGAAACCAAGCTTTCCGTGCGGGACAGCGTCGCCGCTAACGGCAAGCTGGTCGTCGTCGTCGTCGCGAGTGCCACTTCGGGCACCGCTGTCACGACGAGCAGAACAATCAGCCAGGCGAGCACGTCGACATGACTCTTTTTCACCCTTGGCCGAGTCATAATCCTCGCACACCGGATTCTAATACCCCCAAACGCATCATCGATTAAAGCCACGAGTGCAATTGCGACATTTCTAGCATACCCACATAAAAAAGATCGCTGATTCTTGGAAGGTATCGACCGGTGCGAGTGGCGATTCCCACAGCCTGCTATCACTACAATCGCGACATCGCTCGTAAACCCACAGAAAAGAATCGCTCGATTCGACCGACGTGTGTGGCGATTCCCAGGTGCCTAGGAAGATTTGGCTGGGAGATGGAGGAAGGATTCATAGTGAATAATGTGACCGTACCGACTTTTAGTTGCTGCGATTACGATGAGCGTCCATTCCAGCTCATCGCCCAAGCGGGCACCAGACGCGAAGCCCCTCGCAACCTGCAATTTCAATGCTTGAGTAAATGATCGTCAAGGTTTGACACTAATGGTGCGATGGATCTCGATTGCATCGATCATTTTGTGACTGTCTTAAAACAGAAAGTTTGTGTGTAGGGGTTTCAAGTTGCACATCTGTTTTCGTACCCGGGGGGGTAACATGACACCTCCCCGGTTTCCCAGTGGCGCATGCGACGGATCTCGAGTTCTGGCGTTGAAAATTGGGGAAACGAGTGTTGAGTGTTGAAAAAAGAGGTGCTGGGACTCCCGACGAAGATGCGCGACGCCTTATGTTGACCTGGTCATTCTTGCTCCCTACTCATGCATGATCAAAACCTTTGGGAAAGAAATAGTTTGAAATTCAGTGCAGAAGGTGCTGTTGCTGGACCAACACCGTTCTGCCGTCTGATCTAATCGTAAATAACTTGGCGAACCTTCCGTAAACCTTAAACAAAGGAGCGAAATGAAACTAAAATAATGTGGGAATCTTTCTGTTCTTAGGGAGCTTGCGAAAGCCTTGTCAAGCTCCAGCATCGATGGGCTTTTGGAAAAGGGAACAACAGGAGCGTTGACACTTGACAGGCGCGGTTTGCCGCGGTAATAATGAATTGGCAAAAATGGGAACTGTCAACATCCACTCCTATTTGGAAGCTTCTGCACTTCATCTCCCACCTCTTGTAGTCGTGTCTACCTGCCTCTCTATCGATCAGGAAAACTATAAACTATGCGTCGCACCACAAGTCTCGTGAAGTCAGGCGTGTTGTATAAGTTTATTCAAATGCATAATGCTCAGTCTCACACTGATTTGATTAGAAGGTGGCGGCGCTAGAGAAGTTGGATCTCCGACATCAACGCAAGCCATGCACAGATCGAGAGCACTGCTGCAACGTGACAATGCGTTGGCGCCAGAAGCGACGCGATGATCAGACACCGACGTTATCGAACCGTGCATCGAACCACGGTTGGATCAATAGGGTTATTAGGGTTATTAGGGTTATTAGGGCTTAATTCAATAAGGACATCACCTAATAAAAGTGTTCAATGAATGACTTTCAGGAAAGTGTAGTAACAAGAAGTCACATCTTTGTTTACAAATTTGATGAATTTCACATGATTTTTTTTGTGATAGAGTCACATCCTTCCAATATTAAGCCTTAATTCCTTAAAATCCATTACTTGAATGATGAACAAAGCGCTCCTAAGCAATTTATTTTACAAAAAAAAATCCTCTATTACCATTTGATGAATTTGTGGTAAATAGTTTGTTTGTACAAAGATTTAAGATAACTATTTATAATTTGAAAAAGAACTGAACTCTAAAGGCTGGCTAGGATTCTCTAAAGTCTGTATCTATTTGATGAACTGAGCTCATTAGGCAAATAGTATTTTGTTTGAAAAAATCTTCATTCATCTAAAATAATATTTGAATCTTTATGATCTATTTGATGAAATTGATATGAATATCATATATGTTCAACATTATAAACTAAAGTGAGCTAAAATCCTACAAAAGATTTGAGTCATTCCATTTCAATCAATGAGTCAAAAGTTATGAGGGTTTTTAGTTTGCGGGCAGTTATAGATTGTCTACTCTAAAAAAACCCTTTAAAGTCGTTTATTTAACTCAATTTTCAATATTTTTGGAAAAAAGTAAAATCCTAAGGTGTAGACTGATTATTACAACATTACAACCGTTGGGATTGGCATTTTAAAATTCTATAATTAAATTTTTAACAATTTAGTAATTTAAATCATTTTTTACTTCTTTCTACTTACTATTTTTTCCTATATGTTGTACAATTCCAAATGATGTGAAATTTTTCAAGCATATAGACAACTTGTTTAGGAAACTGAATTCAAAGAAGCACCACCTTTATCGGCATTTTTTCATTGAAAAGTGAGCTTGCAAAGTGCAGCTGCCCGGTTTTTCGCAGAATTGAAAAAATGGTTTTCAAGACTTTGAATACTTATATCTTATGATCCACACGGCGGAATTTTCTGAAACTTTTACCACATGTTTTCAAAATATTATACTACAAGATGCTACTGTTACATGTGTCAAAAATTGTTTTTTTCCAAAAATTTGGTAGTTGTATTAGAAATGTCATTTTTGGAGCATTTTTGGTGGTTACATAGTCATGAAACTTTAGGGGTTAAAAAAGGTATAGACACAAAATGTTTTTTGTCAATGGAAGACAAGAAATTGATTGTACTTATGATCGACTAAATATAATCTCTCTAGTATTTAGAAAACATGATTTAAGATGTTTATAATTGAAAACCAATTAATTTGAATTTAAATGAAAAATTTGATTATATAAATTGAATATACGGCTATTCTTTATACAACACTGGATCAGAAGCTGTTACTTGTGTTGTACAAGCTCTTTATTTTCAAATTGCTTGCTTGTGCCAATATGGCTTGGCCTTCAACAATAGTTGCACTTAATTCCAAACTGCTGGATGATTCCTATCCAAAATTAAACCTTTTTTTCTTCTCTGTTTTTTTCTTCACTAGTCATTGTCTTGGGTCACCTTTTTTTACCTTTGGATAATGAATTTTTTTATCATTTATATTTTGTATGTTTCATCAATGCCCATGAATGTTAATATACACCTTCATCACTACAATGAATATCACTTTGTGCATTGTCTAAAATAAATGGGATAAATGGGAATTCCATGAGACAAGACTTGCGGAAAATAGAGACCATGCCATCATGCAATCACTTGCAGTGTTTTTTTCATGCACATTTTTTCACATTTGCCTATCGCCAAAAATATGGACTATTTTTAGTAAAAAAAAATTCATTTGTTGAGGTCAAAATAGCTAGATAATTAATGTATTTTTAAGACCAATAGCCAAATTTAACCTGAATATCACCTAATTTTAATATAGATATCACCAGATATCATCCAAATACCACATGAGTCTTGAAGAAATACCTAATTGCTAACCAGAATTTTGTTAAAATGGCAAGATTCCATTAAAATAATGTAGAAGAAAAAAAGGTGAAAATGGACAATTTCATTAATTGATTAGCACGATTTAAGATGCTAGAAATTATGATTCATTTGCACAAAGCTCTAAAGTCTAGGATTGATATAGATTTTAGAACACATGGTCTATAAGTAAACTAATGTAAAAGTGCCAAGTTTGTGGAAACATGCTAATTTAACAAAATTGACTTTGAAAGAAGGAAATGAACGGAATACTGCCATTTTAAATTTTTAACTAAATTTCACATTACTTCTCCAAATGGAATACCGCCATTTCAACAAAATTTTCCATTACTTCTTCAAAATGATACTCTGTAAAAACAAAAATTAATCACATGTTCTGCATACTTAGGTGGGTTCAATTTGGCCATTAGTGAAAAATGCAACCCTTCGGAGGGCTGCTCTAGATTGACAGGCCAAGCTATTTCAAGCTTGGCCTATCAATCTTGAAATGGCCCCAATTGTGCAGTCAGCTTTCGTACTTTTTTTCTTTTCTATTTAAAATTTTAAACTTTTTTTTTTAAGATTAAAAAAATATATATATTTAATTTTTTATTTGCAAAATTGACTTCTTGTGCCACTATCACTGTAGAATTTATTGCGCAAAAATAGGGGAAAAAAACAATTTTCAGCCCCGTTAAACCAAATTTTAGGATCCTTCGTAAGGCTGATTTTTTCTCTAATGCTTGCTTTGGAATTGATTATGGGCAATGAATTCCTGTTCCTATTGAATTTGCGGCAAAAGCATAAATTAAGTAAAATGAACAAGAAAACAAAAGCCAAATATTAAACTCAACAAGTACACAATAAAATTGTGGTTCAAATTCCTCTGTTTGCTTGTGGTGGTGAGTCACATTGTGATCAAGTGGGTATATATTCCAAGTTGGAATGAGCTTTGGCCCCAAAATTCTAAGCTGAAAGGCTGAATATTAGCTACTATAAGAGCATCGCCACCAGGCCTTGCCAATGGCCTCAGTAACACCATTTCAGGCTTGTAGCACTTGCCCATTGAAAAACAACCCCACAAACACTAGTATCCTTTCTTAGTACAAGCTGTGCTATTCTTCTTTGTTACTTCTACATTTGCTCAGCAACAGAGGCCTTTACAGCGTGCAATTTTATATTCATGTCAACTTAGTCAACTTTGATTATGATCATAGTGGAAGACATGGAGACAGTAATTAGAGGGGTGAGAAAAAAGGAAAAGACTTGAGCGAGGACTTTAACCCCTAATTGCTTGAGCGACCAAATATGGTCGCTCCAAATTTCAGGCAAATAAATTCCTTTGACTGGTTAAATTTTTTTACTAGCAGTATTGAAGGTTAACTATTGGAAACTTTTATTTTTCAGTAAAAAAGATTAATATTTGATTTTTGAGAGGTCCTCAAAGGCATATATGTATCATTAGTGTGCCAATTTCACTTGATTTGAGATCTAAAAAGTTGTACTTATCCATTTGTTTTGAAAACGGTCCCAGTGGAAGGAATAAAGTGTTTTCATGATTTTCATTGTTGAAAATTTAAACATGCAAGTGTTGATTTGGAGTTATTTACAATTTCTACTTATCAAATAAAATTGCATTTCAACAACTACAAGGTGGATTGTGTAATGAGAGTGATAGCTCTTTATTTGAACTTAAGTTTCTTAGAAGTGCATTTTAGTGTGCTAACGCAATTTCAAATTGTTCATGTCACATCCAACTCCAAAAAACTCTTATATGCAAATTTCTCAAACATTGTAGGGAGGAGCAGCATACTAAAAATAGGATACTTACATTTCTCTTGTTATAATATCACAACTCCTATGCAATTTTACACTCAAAATTGGTAAGTACACTAATAAACAACCTTTCTAAACATCTACATGGTTAGATTTTGAAAAACAAACAATTTGCTTCATTGGAGATAACTGTAAGCTCATGTTTTTATTTAAAGGAAAAACACACTTGGAAAGGCTTAGGCACTTAGGGGTTAAGGGATGGTTGGTGCTTTGCTACATCTCACGAGGTAGTAAATGCCTTGCCACTTGGGTCATTGCAAGAAATGGTGACCGTTTTTGTAGCACTTTTCAAAATTGGTCTAATGCTATAACTTGTGAATTATGAACCCAATGCCAAAACTAAATAATCTATTTCAAGAGTTTTTTTATTGCAATTGTATCCCTTATTTTTCAAAAAAATTAAAAAATCATTTTATGTTTAAAAATCAATTTTGTTACTTTGTCACAATATTGGATTTAAGGATTTAATGGCCAACTTTTAGTTTTGTAAAAAATGATTTTCCCTATTTTTACAAATTAAAACGTCCAAGGATGTATATTCTTCACTAAATTGTTTGACACACAGGAAGAACGGGGAGGCGTTACCCTCCCCGGTATTCTTTCCTAGGGTGTTTCTTCCCCCCCCCCCCCTTTGACTTTCAGTTTTAACCCCTAAAGGACCATTGTCCCTTTGGGGGACAAATGCATTTTCAGGCAGGTACCTACAGGTTGAAATTTTCTTCTGATTTTTTGAAACTTTTTTGGAGGTAGAAAAGCTTATTAGCTCTATGGACATATAATTTTTTTCACAATCCGTGCTTGGGAACAAAAATTATGACCAAATAAGCTCAAAACAGGGGACGGCGAGCAGCAAAAAAAATTTGCAATTTCTTTTTTTTTTTTGAGTATTTTTTTCTCATAGATTATATTTTTGTCTATCTAGAAAGCTTTGATTCATTTCATGTGGATTTTGTATGAGAAAGTTATGGACATTCTTGTTTTTTTGGGTAGTTAGAGCATCTTTTTGAAAAAATAACTTGTAGATTCATTTCTGAATGAAATTTTTTAAGTTAAAAATTTTTTTTTTTGCATGGTTTAGTTTACTTGCTAGAACAATCTCACCATTGGGATTAGTGCATTTCAATCCCGCCTAAAATATATAAATATTTTAGATTTTCCTTCTATCTTGTACCTACTTCTACTTAACAATTTTTTTAATAATGAAGATTAAGTTTTTTTGAACTTTTTTTTTTTTGGCTAGATTTTTCAACTCAATTCTCTAGTATAAACATTAAAAGCTCAAAACTCTGTAGTGCAAAAAAATAAAGTTAAAAATGTTCAAAGTCAAAAAATCTAGTCCCACAATGTGCTGAAAAACTTGTTTTTTTCACTTTAATCGCAGATATCTTGCAATCTGTGCGGTCAAAAATTTTGAAGTTTTTTCTACACATTCTCATACTAGTTAGGTGTAAGACCCTACGGTGTTAGATGTACACAAAAAACATTTTTCAAATTTTTTTACTTTTTGTTATAGAAATGACAATTTTGAGTGTTTTTTGGCAGAGAAAGGGCCTCGGTCCTTTAGGGGTTAAGAAAGTCAAGGGGGGGTGAAGAAACACCCTAGGAAAGAATACCGGGGAGGATAACGCCTCCCCGTTCTTCCTGTGGACATAGACTTTTTGATGCCGTGGTCAAATTGAGTGCAACCAGTGACAAACTCTAAACTTTTTGGATTGTAGATTGCAGACTTGGAGTGGCTTTTCATGTTCAATCCCTAGTTTCACAAGTTCAGGACGTACGTACAAGTTGCAAGAAACCGACACTCAGGGATCGATCGAGGCGATTCTCCTGCTCAGTGATCGATCCAAGTGGGTGTACGTTCCAAGTTGGAATCTGCTTTGGCACCCAACTTCTAAGCTAAAACTGAAAGGCCGAGTTCTAGCTACTGCTGTAAGTTAGCTTTTCGATTGTTGAGTGCAGACTTGGAGTGGCTTTTCATGTTCAATCCCTAGTTTCACAAGTTCAGGACGTACGTAAAGTTGCAAGAAACGATACTCAGGGATCGAGGCAGTTTTCCTGCTCAGTGATCGATCCAATGTGGGTGTACGTTGCAAGTTGGAATCTGCTTGGCACCCAACTTCTAAGCTAAAACTGAAAGGCCGAATTCTAGCTACTGCTGTAAGTTAGCTTTTGGATTGTTGAGTGCAGACTTGGAGTGACTTTTCATGTTCAATCCCTAGTTTCACAAGTTCAGGAAGTACGTAAAGGTGCAAGAAAAGATACTCAGGGATCGAGGCAGTTTTCCTGCTCAGTGATCGATCCAAGTGGGTATACGTTCCAAGTTGGAATCTGCTTTGGTCCCAAATTCTAAGCTGAAAAGCCGAGTTCTAGCTACTGTCAGTTAGCTTTTTGATTGTTGATTTGCAGACTTGGAGTGACTTTTCATGTTGAATCCCTAATTTCACAAGTTCAGGACGTAGGTACGAGTTGCAAGAAACCGACACTCGCATGGAGAACAGTTTGGCGGGCCACTCGCAGGCAGGCAGGATGATAGCGTAGGAGAAAACAGACGGCGTAAGTTTTCCAAAAGTTCAGTGTCTTGAAACCACTTCACGGCACTCACCTCCTCCTCTCACTGAGCCCTGGAAGGACGAACAAGTCACCTCGGAAATCATCCTTTCTGGTTCACGAGTCTGTATCATTAGTTTAAAAAAACAAAAAAATAGTCATGATTGGAAGTCAAACTAGTGACTGCAAAGACTTTCTCTTTCTGCACAAAATTTCAAGGATGAAGTCAAACTAGTGTGCAAACTTTCCCTTTCTGTGCAAAATTTCAAGGATGCACTTAACTAGCTCTGATTGATTGTGTGCATTTGTCTGTGCGACGTGTTTCATCCAAGAGCAGGACAATTTGATTATAACCACAAGATATTCATCCACAAAGGCAACAATTACATGAGTTTTCATCCGGGAACAGAGTTGGTTACACCCTGTAACTCACTTGCCACTTCCCGGCGGCTCAAAGGTTAGCATATATATACACTTCCATATATATACACTTCTTGTCTTACATAGAAGGATTCTTTGTCATCTATCGGATCACTTGGGTCTCAGCAATGTACTCACAAGATTAATGAAGGTTGATAAGGGAGTAAATCTTAGTAAATGAATTTTTCACTACCTCCAATATGTAAATTTTTTTGAACATGCAATTGATATGGGAATATGGGATCAAGAACCGTATCTTGTATCCCATATAAGAAACTTGTATGTTACGGAGTATATCATACCAATATTCCATCTAATACATTCATATTTCATATATCATATCTATGTATATTGCATATATATTCTATATATTATACCGTATAAAAAATTGGTTTTGGTTTTGGGACGGAAAGAAAATTAGGTGTTTTATTTATTTATTTATTTATTATTTGCAGGGACAGTTAATTAATTGATAAGATTTGTGTATGTCCATTTTCAAGGGATAGTGAACCTCCAACATTGGTTTGGGAAGATGGGGTTCAATAAGACATCTGCCTACAAGAAGTTATTTTCCATTGATAATGTTTTCATAGTCCTTGTATTTTTCTTTTTAATGCGTCTCTTTTGTCACTTGTTGTTTGTTGAAACACAAAACTACAAAAGATTACACCAATCTTGAGCCCTATTTCTTCATCCAAAACCAACTTTTTCATGATGCAGTTTAAGTGAAGTTCACTCTAACAATATTTTTCACCAAGTTGGCAAAAAAAATCATAGAAGAATCCAGTGGGGAGATAGTGACGAGATAGTGTGTATTGCTTAGCCTTCTAAGCAATGGATATTTTCCTCTGTTTGTATCATAGTTTATTATTTTTAGAAATTGCCCCTTGCTCACTCAATTTCCATTTTGATGCTTCCCAAGAATTTGCAAATACTCCTGCAACCATTCATCAAACGTGCATTTTATAAGGAATGGCTTTTATTCCAATTGTCCAATTTACTCTCACATGCAAGTTTATCGTTCAACCATTAATGAAGCCATTTCATGTAAGTTACAATGGTTCCTAAGTGATGGTGAAGACAAGTCCTTTTGTGAAACATGTGAAGTAATTAGTTCACTTAATTTGTATCTGGTGACATGGATATACAAGCTAGTCCAATTAACTCCCAATTTGAAACTGGAATTCTCTAAGTGAGACCTCTATGTTCTGGCTCAATCCTTGAATGATGTGTCAAAGATTTCCTCTCTAACTTAAATAGGTTGTGCTCCAATTTCCTATTGCTCTATCTACTACTAGCAACATCAAAAAAGTTGGGCCATTCCAGTTTGATGCCATTTTGACAATAAAGGTCATTTCATGTCATTTTTCCAATCACTTTGATACTGACTTGGCATGGAGGTTGACACCAAATTATCTTGATAGCGTTTCAATGCACCATATTGACAAACCTTCAAGTTCTTAATGAAGCAGAGTATAGAATGCTCCTGACACCATCAATTCTCACGATGAATTTTGAGCATTACTAGAAGAATTCACACAGCAAATTAAAACGCATGAGAGAAAATCAAGACTCTCTTGAAGACTGTTAAGAAACGCCAAAAGGGACCCCATCATTACTTTCTTTTTACCTTTGCAAGAATTTTTTCCCTATTTCTGCTAATAATTGTACTACCAATTGTCAGAGAATTGGTATACTAGCATTGGTACACAAGTAGTTTAATGGAGGAAGGTCATGACAATTACAATTTTATATTCTAAAGAAAATAGGAAGTTGAGATATACTCCCTTTCATTCTTGATATTCACATAAAGTGAATCTTTATTTTTATTAGAGGTTTGAAACTTTCACTAGCTCCTTGAGGCTTTGGAAATAGCTATGCTTGTCTTGTCAAACTAAACTGACGGCCCTATGGAGAGTCCAAAATTTTTCTAATGAAAACAAACCAGCAACACACAACCTGGTCATCGCTAGCTGCCTTGGACCCGCGTTGCTTGCAGAGCTGCTCCAGTGAAAGAAGAGGCTGGGCCAATGTCCGGGAAGAACCAACGGCTAATACAAAGTTAGTCGGTTGAAATGGTAAAAAAAACGGTTGAGCTTTGAAAGTGAAGGATGGAAAACCGGAGGAAAAATTGATAAGATATGCAATCAACCGGTGTACATAAAAATTTGGGGGATAATTCCTCGGATAATTCACCCGCCTCAATTTATAATAGGGTGGATTTTAACCGGTTTGTTTTGTAAAAAGGAGGATTTTAGCTGCTATACATGTACCGTAAGTGGCACATATCCAGGGTTAAGATAAGTCGGGTATTGGGATAAAGAGGCCGAGTACTGCATAAGGGGGTCAGTGGGACCAGCTGAGGACAGGGCCAGCTGGCCGTGGGGGAGCACCCGAGGAAGAGGGGCGGGAGGGCCGTTTGAAGAAGGTGAAAATTCTGAACCCTAAACTTTGATTTCTGCAACCTTTTCAATGAACATCCTTAACTCCATATTGCATGCGTTGGGAGGATTCTTGTCTTTTAGTTGGTGAAAGGTTATACCAGGTTCAATTCCTGCCAAGAATGTAATGTCTTTTTTAGATTGTAAACCTTCAATTTTTTGACATTAGAGGATTTTCACTTTTCAAATTTTCACTTGGAAGGAAATAGGCCGGTTACAAACTAATATGGGGGGCAAAAAACCGGAAAATTTCAGAGTTAAAAGGATGAAACCGGTGCCCTCTACAACAAACCGGACCATTATTGTAGAAGGAGGATATCTACTGGTAGAGTTCCAAAATCTTCCCGAACGCTGGGCTGGGCTGCTTGATCGTGCCTTGCGGTCGGTCGATTGTTGGGCTGATTTGCTTCCGTACTGGTGTTTTGGCTGCTCTGGTCTCTTGTCGATCTTCGGGTCCCTTAATTTCTTTGCATGGTTGCTCGTGCGCGCCCCTCCACCTCGGATCCTCGTCACCAAGGTACTAGGGCGCGCGGGCTGCCATCGTGCTTCTGATTCTCCTGCAGGACCTGCTCGTGATCGTTTTCGTTCTCCTTCGCCTTGATTTTTGGTATGTGATGGAGCGCACCAACTTTGTTTCGATCGGATTTTGGGGTTCCGCCGTTGGGCTGACGATCGGTCGGGTCGTCCTCGTGCCTGTTCGATTCGTCTCTGCTCCAGCTCGTGGTCGCAGCTGCTGCCGTCGCCTTCACTTCTTCCTCGTGGAGGAATCTCTCTGTGGCCTCACTCCGTGGTTAAGTTTTGCAGCACTGCTGCCGTGTTTTCTGGTTCTTGACTGCTTTATTGGAGCTCCGGCCTCTCCCCTGCTAACAGCGGGCTTACATGCTGGCCTGGCGGGCAGAAAAAGCAACTAGAAGACAAACACACTAGCATCGATTGATCGGCAAGCATGGAAGGAGGAGGAGAGTTCTACCAATCCCGGTGTATCAAACATTGTAGAAGGAACATAAAAGTGCCTTCTATATTTTGACATTGTTGACCACACCCACCCACCGATACATGTAAGGAGGCCCTAAGTTATGCACTCCCTACCCGTCTTCTTGCTAGCTCGACCTTCCTTGTTTTCTAGTCACAGATTCGCCCAGTCCTCAGGTCGTTCACTCCACGCCATGCTCTTTTGTGTGTTTCATCAATGCCCATGAATGTTAACCCCTAAAGGCCCAAGGCCTTTTTTCTACCAAAAAATACCCAAAACTGCCAATTTTTTAGCAAAGAGTAAAAAAAATTAAAAATGTTTTTTTTTGCACATCTAACCGTAGGATCTTGCACCTAACTAGTATAAGAATGTGTGGAAAAATTTTCAGAATTTTTGACCGCATAGATTACAAGATATCTACGTTCAAAGTGAAAAAAACAAATTTTTCAGCACATTGTGGGACTGGATTTTCTGACTTTGAACATTTTTAACCTAAATTTTTTGCACTTCAAAGTTTTGAGCTTTAAATTTTTATAGTGGAATTTGAGTTGAGAATCTACCAAAAAAAAAAGAGTTCAAAAAAACTTAATTTTTGTTATTAAAAAAATCGTTAAGTAGAAGTAGGTACGAGATAGAAGGAAAATCTAAAATATTCATATATTTTAGATGGAATTAAAATGCACTAATCCCAAGGATGAGATTATTCTAGCAAGTAAACTAAACCATGCCAAAAAAATTAATTTGAAAAATTTGGAAAATTACATTCAGAAATGAGTCCTAAATTTATTTTTTTTCAAAAAGATGCTCTAACTGCCCAAAAAACAAGAATGTCTATAACTTTCTCATAACAAATCCAAATGAAATGAATCAAAGTTTTTAACATAGAAAAAAATATAATCTATGAGAAAAAAAATACTAAAAAATAAAAAATAAAAAAAATGCAATTTTTTTTTGTTGCTTGCCATCCCCTGTTTTGAGCTCATTTGGTCATAACTTTTGTTCCCGAGCACCGGTTGTGAAAAAAACTATATTCCCACGAAGCTAATCAGCTTTTCTACCTCCAGAAAAAGTTTCAAAAAATCAAGAGGAAATTTTAGCCTGTAAGTACCTGCCTGAAAACACATTTGTCCCTTGAAGGGACAACGGGCTTTTACGGGTTAATATACACGTTCATCATTGCAATGAGTTTTGTTTTGTGTATTGTCCAAAATAAATGGGACAAGTAGGAAGTCCTTAAGATGGGACTTTTGGGCAATGGGGACCGTGTATCGGCAAGCATGTAATCACATGCAGTTTTTTTTTATGCACGCAATTTTGCCATTTAGCTACAACTAAAAAATGAAAATAGTAGTTGATTATCTTTAGTAAAGGAAATGTTATTTTTCTTGGTCAGAATAGCCAAACTACTATTGTATTTTAAGACCAATAGTCAAACTTAACCTAAATGTCACCTAGTTTTGATATAGATATCACCAAATATCATCCAAATACCACATGAGTCTTGAAGAAATACTTGGCTATTGGAACCAAAAATTCATTGAAATGGTGGTATTCCATAAAAATGATGCAAAAGGGGAAGGGTGAAAATGGACAATTTTGATAAATTGGCACAATTCAAGTTGCCAAAAATTGTGATTCATCTCTACAACTAAAGCCTAAGACTAGTACTGTTTTTAAAACGCATGGGCTCAACATACAAGTGCCTAGTTTGTGGAAATACATTTAGAGGAAATTTCAGCCTTTTGGAGGGTCATTCAAAGTTGACATGCCATGCTATTTCTTGCATGGGTTGTCAACTTCAAAAATGCTCTTGGTGAGCAGTCAAAGTTTATGACTGCTCGTCGGAGCAGTCAAGTTTCACAAAAAAAAATTTATTTTTTTATTTTTAATTTAAAAAAAAAATATTTTTTGAAGATTATTATTATTATTATTATTATTATTATTATTATTATTATTATTATTATTATTATTATTATTATTATTATTTTTAATGAATTTTTATTCAAAATTCTGGGTTCCTGCACCACTGCTACTGCAGTTTCAGCTGGGTGGAAATAGGGAAAAAACAATCTGTGCTGGTGAGTCACATTGTGATCGATCCAAGTGGGTGTACTTACGTTCTAAGTTTGAATCTGCTTTGGCCCCCAAATTCTAAACTGAAACTGAAAGGCCAAATTCTAGCTACTGTACACCACTCGCGGGACTTCTCCCGTTCACTCTGCGGGGAAGTTTCTGCGTTGTAATGCCCGATTACATGGGCAAACCCGTGTAATCGGGAATTACGGATTTTTCATCTGGCTTCAATTTATCATCTGGATTTTCATTGAATTTTGCTTGTGCTTTACGTCGGGCAATACCCTTATTGTCGGGCATTGCGCCAAATAATCGGCCCTCCTCGTTGGGCTCCGTCCTCCTCGTTGGCCAATTATTTGGCGCAGTGCCCTCCTCTGCGGGCATTGCCCTATACGTAAGCCTTTTTGATTGCTGAGTGCATTACTAGTCATTCACGTTGCAAGTGCAATCTCGCCCCCGAAGTTCAGAGATCCAACATTCAATGTTGTAAACATCATGATCAGGTGAGAAAAAAAAATAGGCAAATTTTTTCATAGGGGTCTTGTTCTTTCATCTTGTTAAATTTATCCTTTGAAATACAATTCATACTTTGGACTAGATCACAATCCATATTTGAAAATTTAGTTGGCCCTAGAATCAAGACAACCTGATACTACAACCTCTTGTTTGGTCCTTTCTGTGGACCATCATCACAATTCCGAACAAGGCAAAGTAGGTTAAAGAAGTTACATGAGAATCTTGATTTTAGTGAACATAGTGAAAATTGTAGGCAAAGTGTTGATCAATTCAAAAAAAACCCCTCGTCAAGCAAGTTTATTTCATCAATAATTGAAGAGACCAATATTTCATTGCTAGTTGGTGTCAAGACCTCAAATAATCCATTGAAGATAACCAAATAAAAACCATGTACACAATCCACAACAATACTCTAGCACACCATAGAAACAACCATTAAATACCACTATAGATTCAAGTTTGATTTGGCACCTTGGTACCAAAATAATTTAATTTTAGAGTTTGGCCAATCTGGCCAGATCGGTAGCTTGATTAGGATTTCGTGGCTTCTTATTTTTTGTCACTCCTCATTTTGGATTGATTTCTTCTATTTATGTCTAAATGTGTTCCTTTTTCTAAATTTTTTCAAGGATAAATTTTGGATATTCAGAATTAGAAACAATCCCAATTCCAGGGTTGTCATACTGGACGGACGTCTAGTTCGTCCATCCGTCCGCCTGTCCCGTCCGATAAAGGTCCCGCCCATTCGATGTAGTCAACACATAGTTGACTTTTTAGTAAAGAAAAAAAGGGCGACGTGGCTGCCACGTCAAAGCCACCTAGCTGTCAAGCGAGACCTTGGGCACAAATGGAATCGGTAGGGGCGCGGATGTAAGGATAGGACGCGGACGTAAGGTCAAGGCATGGACAGATGGGCGCGGATGTAACGTCAGGGCGCAAACGGACTCCAACTCCATAACCGGATTCAATTTATAATCGGGCCAGCATGGAATGATGACATGTCATTTACAATCAACCTTTTCTATCTTGAAAAAATTCTAAGATCTACAAATTGAAAGCCGCCCGAACCGTCTGCCTGTTCAGTCCGATGACCTTGACTTGCCCGTTATGACAACCCTGCCCAATTCTTAATTTATAGGTTTTACAAACTCAAAATGGACTAGAAGAGGGCATCTATGGTAGACATGAAGATCTTTAGGGTTGAAATCACACCAGAAATTCAACAGCAAATTGGTTTGCCAAGACTCCTTTCAATATAAAAAATTCTTTGATCACTATTAATTAAAGGAGATAGTGAAATTTTAATCCTTTTTTTCATGTGTGTAGAGTGAAAATATGAGCTTTTACATCTTTTATGGGATTCTATGGGAATTTTTTAAATATTCCTAGGTAGTGATAAATCTCACAAAATAGTATATTTTCATTTATGCTAGTAATGTGCTTTAGCAATTTTCAAGGCATTTTTACATTCAAAAGTATCCAACCAGTAAGATTCTCTAATTTTGGCAAAATTGAAGATTAGTCGTGGTTGACTAGCGTTCTGGAAGCATACAAAATTACAATGAGGCATAAGCGGGGGTTTTATTTATTCCTTTACACCTTCCAAAGAGCCTAAGCTAGTTGATTTTTTCAAGAAAGGTAAACTTCAATAGTTGTTTTTTTACCATATTTTTGTTTAAAGCTGTGTGGGTGCTTTATTCCCACCCTTGGAATAAAGTGTGCACAATCGGGCTCTAGTTTTTGTCATGGATAAATATCTATTGGGTGTTAGCATGTATAATTCAAATACGCTTTCCAAGCAATGGATCTTTGATGTTGTTCCTATTCTTAACTTTGTCCACTTCTAATTGCTATAAAAATCCAAAAGTATTTAGTATTGTTTGGCTGGTTTTTACTATGACTAATTAACAATCAAACTATGATTTGGTATTGGTTTACAAACAAATAAAAAGAATGGTATAATGTGTAGGATTCGTTTTATCCTTTCCAAAATGGTGAAGAAAACTGAAATTGACCTAAATTCCTAACGGATAATGGTAGATGAAGTTATGACTAAGTAATCTCTTAAAACTTTATCACTTCTTCTATTTTTTCCTTTTGGGATAAATTTTGATAAGTTCTTACTGTTACTAAATAGAAGATAAATTCAACTTACTTCTAGAGTTAAATAGTTTTACATTAGAGATGTTATTTCTATACTTGTTATGGACAAACAGAATTACTTTTGATTTCTTGGATAATTGTTAATTACTTGTGAATTTTGACCGTGTCGGTTCATCAAAATTCTTATGTAATTCTTTTTTATCCTAAAGTTTTTGATTTTTGACTTTTTGGATAATTGTTAATTACTGATAAATTTTGACCGATTGGTTCATCAAAATTCTTATATAATTTTTTAAAATTTTACTCTAAAGTTCTTGATTTTTGACTTATTGGGTAATTTTTAATTACTGATGAATTTTGACCGTGTTAGTTCATCAAAATTCTTACATGAGTTTTTTTTAAGATTAAATAATTTTACTACCAAGATTTGATTTTTACCTTAAAAGTAAATAAAAGTACTTTTGACTTCTTTGATAAAGGTTGTTTTATGGCTGAATTTTGACCATTATCTGGTTCATCAAAATTCTTCCATAATTTCTTTTTTACTTTGGAAATTCAAAACTATTTCTAATTCTATCTTTTTGTTATTACCTTTACTACTATTTTCTATTCAAGACAAATTGTGGTAATTTTTTGGTATGGTGAAATATTTTAAGATTACGTTAAATTCTTAGTAACTTGGGTTATTTTTCTATTGTAAATTTTAAAGCTCCTTGATAGATTGTTTTTGGATGATTCTTTCTAAATTGTTCTTGGTTTCTATTCTAACTTTAATTTCTTGTAACTTTTGGAGTTTTTATCCTATTTTTAATTGCAAATACTTTCTAGAAAGATATTCAAATTTTCTTATCTAATTCTAAGTTCCGATTCTTATTTCTTGTAGTTCCTTATGCTCTAAATTGCATTCCAACTTCCTAATTCTACAACGTTAATCCTACTTAGCAATCCTAATTTAATTCCCTAATTTTTGCGTTAAATACTAAAATAAAAGAAAGGTTTTTAGAAACTCAACTCAAAAATTGCAGATTTGATGATTCCATCCTTGTTCATCGTCATTGTGATCTTGTTGTAGTCAAATGTAGCGTCCATGTCATCTTTTCTTTTCTTCAAGATGGGAAAAACCAATTTCTTTTGTATTTTCTTTCTTTTCTTTTTTCTTTATAATTTTTTCTTCTTTGGGGGATATTTTGAAAATAAGTCTAATCCTATCAAATCTAATTTTATCAAATCTAATCCTATCAAATCTAATCCTATCAAATCTAATCTAGTCTCAGGGAGGTGCAGTAAGTGGTAAAAGTAGCAAACTACATGCAAACAAATGATAGAGTGTCAAAAAAACAGTAGAGCTAAAAATTATAAACTGGTTGATTATACTATAGCGTATGTAAAATGTCATTGGGTGTATTGTAAATACTATAGGGTGTAGAATAATGGAATACATCAGGAAAATTTAGACTTAAAAGATCCCCTTTTTATTAGTTTAAAGGGTTGAAAGTCTTAATTATGGATTTAGAGTTGGCAT
The DNA here is from genome assembly GCA_963969595.1 of Neckera pumila. Lineage (NCBI taxonomy): Eukaryota > Viridiplantae > Streptophyta > Bryopsida > Hypnales > Neckeraceae > Neckera > Neckera pumila. Next base: position 15,621,769 of record OZ018415.1, read on the forward strand.
TTCATTCCACATTTATATTACATTGTCTTTTTATTTTAGATTCTTTAAGCTATGATGATCTATTATATTTTACCTACCACTTGTAGTGTCAGAGTTAAATGAGGTTATCATCCTACCATATACAGGTTGTAGTTATAACTCCATGTGAGGAATAAATTGTGAACTCATAAGTTATGGGAGTGCATTCAAAACTGCATTTCTCCAAAAGCAGCATCATCAAAAATTCAGAATGGATTGTACTAAGCTTATCCAGATAGCCTAATGTCTTTTCTCTTCCCTAGTCTTACTTGGTCTGGTCATGTACGTTTTGTTTCTCTTTTGGGCAAGCCACCTGTAAAGCGTGGGTGAACTACTCCCCCACTTGCTCCCAATGGAAAATGTTGATTTTTTAAATTTGCAATGCATGATAAAATTTGAAAATTTTGAATTTATATTTGCAATCAAAAGCCCCAAAATTAGCAAGGAGGGTTGTACAAATTAAATTAATCAAGTACAAAAGTAGGAGGCTTTTATTACATATACCTCTAGAATGACTTGATGAAACAAGCGATGGGGGCAATTCACCTTGGCCACTTGTGGTTAGCTGGCTTGTAAGTTACTTTTTACCAATGAAAATATGTTTCATTTGTTCCAAAAATAAAACAAAATCTAGATAATGACAAAGCCTACAATTGGATTATGATTTTTGAAGCTACAAATATCTGCACTTTACATGAATATCAAAAATATGTCAATGAGAAATTGATTAAAAATCGAGCTTAAAAGGTAAGAGGTTCATAAAGTGCTCATTTAAGAGCTGAAATTGAATTTTGAGGAGGTGAACTTCTCCTTGAAAGACAAGTAGAATTGGCATCTAATCCAAGTTGTTTTATAATTTTGGAGCTTTGTAGAATTAGATATGATTTTTTGGACTTCAAAGCACAAAATGATTAAGAAGCCCCCTAATTGTGAACTCTAAACCCTACACCAAATTTTGTAATTGCAAGTAGTGCAAAAAAATTGAACCAATATAGCATATGACGTATTAATGTCAATACAAATTATAATTAATGTAAACCCCTTCTTAATGGTTCAAATTAGAAAATCACATAATGATAGACCTCAGAATAATCAATGAACAAAAAGTAATACTCCCCATTTAAATACCTGGTGTTCGCACTTATATCCTTATTTTTTTCAAGGAGTGCACCCCTCGAGAATCTAATAGGCTTTATGCTAATGGTCCAAAGTCAAAATTAAACTTGTCAAGATTTTCCTATTAATACTAATTTGAGAACTTCTTCCAAAGTCAAACTATTTTTTATTTCGTTTTTTACTCCTTCCTATTCTGTCAGTTCAAAAGCAAAGTTGGGTGTTCAATTTTTCATAAAAAATCAAAATGGGTCTTATCAAGCATCATCCTAGTGTGATTTGGTTTTCACAGCATGTATGTGAAATTTGGTCTAAGACCTGGTAATCAAGAGATTGATCCCGGCCAGCAACCAGCCAGCTCCCTCCTCTAGCAGTTGCTCGCCAATTTGGATCTCCTTTAAGGGACCCCTTTAATAAAAAAGAAATTGAAAAATAGTTGTTAGTATAAGCAAAGCTTTGCTGTATGGGGGGTAGCTCCAAATTGTAAGATAAGAATGCTTTTCAAAAGTGTTTGTTTTAAAAGACTTGACAGAGGCAAAGCTTCGCCGTATCAAAAGATTAACTCCAAAATTCTAATACTATAAAAAATATTTAGTTTAAAATCCGAAATTTTGGTGATAGCTTCGCCGTATTAGAGGGGTTAACTTCAAATTCTAGACAATTTCAACAAAAAAAATTTAATAGTCTACTAAATCTAAACCCAAGGCGATAGCTTCGTCGTATTAGAGGGATTAACCTCGAATTTTGGGCAAATTCAAACAAAGGAATGTTTAGTACTTAACGGCAAGAGCTTGGTTCCAACCTAAGCTTCTCCAAAACAGAAATGACACTCCTAAGGACCATGTTTTCAAACGTCAAGGCTCTAGGGGAATGTTCTATGACATAAAGTCAAGATATCCCTCTCAAGGAGCTTGGTTTGAAGGGGTTAGAAACCACAATCTTTTAAAACACTAACAAAACACACAACGAATGAGTATTTCAAATCAATGCACCTTAAGCAAGCGTTTCAAGTGACCCCAACGGTCTTGAAAGATACTTTAAAAACACAAGAATTGTTGACAGTACGCAAGCAAGAGATCATATTGCAAAGGAACAAGAAAATTTGGAAAAGATATCAAATTTCAATAATGTGGTCTCGTTTTGGCCGGAGTTTAACAAAATGAAAAATGGGTGAAAAGAGAGTGGAGGAGAGGGCCTTATATACTTGCTCAAGGCCCTCAACTTCCCTCCAATTACCTACTTGTGCTCCTAGGTAAATTCAAATTAACTTCATTAAAATTCTACATTACTGATGTGATCGCTCTAACTTTTGGAGAAATGCTCCAAACTCTAAACCGATTGCGCCATTGTCTTTAAAAGACCCAAATTAGTCTCGGGATCCCCAACCCTCTTTCCAGGCCGTTTTGTACGTCAAACCCAACGTTTAACGTAGTGATAAAAAAGGTAAAAAAATCCAATTGTTGGAGATGATTTACTTTCAAGTTTTGACTAGCCAAGGTTGTTGATAAGGTCCAAGATAGTAAGAAAAGAGTCCAATTGACTCCAATCAGACATTGTGGGCTCTTGGTGCGGTGGTCAATGCAAAGAATGTTTTTAAATCCGTTAAAAATCCGTTAACACCACTGGTTCTAGTACTTGCCGGGGTCGGAATGTAATGGAATTTGGTCGGGCGCTTTATTAGCACTAAAAGTTCATTCCAAATTTTTAGTGAGATTTTACCGCCACTTTGGAATTTTCTAGGAATTTTTCAATGCGTAAAAATACGGTTGACTTCCCAGGGAGTCATTTCTGCAATTTGGAAAATTACAAAAAATTTTGGGCAACCTCTAGGAAATTTCCACGTGCCATGTGCAAGCTTACATCTTACTTTGCACTAATCAGCAAAGTGTCTAGTTCAATACCTTCCAATTTAATTCCCACCTAGGGGGGAATCATTTTGGATATATGATTAATTCTCTCACGGGGGGGGGGGGAATCATTCTTCATCGTTACGCTCTTGGCATGTTTCTTAGTTAGAACCGTCGTTCTTTGCTCGTGGATTATTCGTAATCACGGTCTACGGTGTTATTTGCATTGTCACATAATTGCTTTCCTATCTTCTATTCTTTATCCTAAGTATTTCACATGCCACTCAAAAGTCTATTCCTAGGTGGTTCTACAGTTTGGCCATTAAAGCTTAATACTATTTGAACCTTCAAATGTTCTCTCAAATGCCTAAGTATACTTAATATTAGCTCATAGAAGTATTTAGAGTGGTTCTAGGCTTTTTGGTCAAATTATATCGCATTCATAGAAATTTCTTCCAAATGTCATGTGAATATACTTATACTATCTTTTTAATCCTCATTAACTGTAAATGTGAGCAAAAAGCAAAAAAAATAAAATTCTGAGGTTCAAGTGCTAACTTGAGGGCTCACAAGTTGGCGCTAGCTTTCCGTGACTTTGTCGCAATAGAAAAGGAGGAAGAAGATACTTGAGACTAAAAATGGCCATTTGAAGCCAATAGCACAATTCATTTGTGATTTAGAATTTTTTCCAAAAGTTAAAATTTTAGACCAATGTAGAAATAAAAAATCCTAAAATTTGGATGAATCTTAAGTCCTTTCATTTAGATAAGAGATAAATTGCTTTTAGGATTGGGACTGGTTTGATATTCATCTAACTAGTGATTAGGCTATCTAAGTAGTGACTGAGACAAATTGTTGTGGTAACATAATCACAATAATTAAGGAACCTGTGTACAAAATATATCTAAACTTATATAATATTTTCATTGGTCTAGGATTAGGTCATGCATGATAAATTGCGGTCTACCCTAACAAATTGTTTATAAATTTTCTTAGAAATAATAGGAAGGACAAGGACAATATTCATGCTTCCATAGCATTAATAAAGACTAGTCACCAAATTTCAACCTCATGAATAAGAGTGTATAAGAATTCCCTAGTGTTTGTGATAAACTGTAATAAATTCCATTCAAATCTAAATTACATGTGACTTTAGCCACAATATGTTCAACTATTTGAATATTCCCTAGATTTTGGACCCCTATACTATAGCTCTATTTTTTCTAAGTTGGCAAAACTTAGATTACAGAAATCATCAAAAAATGATTAGTGTATTGCCAATGTACTCAACTTCTTTGCATTGAAGATTGATTTAGAGTAAGCTAAACTCCATATTTGCTTCTAAAAATTTTCAAGAGTGAGCCTAACATCATATATTTACTTGTATACTTATAAGTATCTAAAATCTTCATCTTTTTGTAGACCAAAATTTTTACTCCAAGAGGGCTTGAAGTCTACTGACTGTAATTTGCAGGAATGAAAAAAAGTTTTATTTTTCTTCACTTCAAATGTTATGATCTTTCAATCCACATAGTCAAATGGGCTAAAATTTTTTCCACACATTGCCTTAACTATATTACTCTTTTATATGGTTGGAACCATATATATATAATATTTTGGGCAATGCATCAAAAATTGGCAGTTTTGGATTTTTCCTCTTCCAAAACACCCTCCGGCATTTAGAGGTTAATAACATTGAACACTTTAGAGTCCCTACTGAAACTATCCCATGAACATGTCATTCAATATGAGTGTGATTAACATATATGGCTTCAAAGATTAATTAAAGTTAAATGGACTATATAAACTCTATCCTTGAAATTTACAATTTTTAGTTCGTTGAACCCACTAAGGTAAACCTCCCTATTCATGTAATGTGACAAATTTTGTCACTTTTGGTTAATGTTTTACATTTACACTTAATTTTTTTGATATACACACTACTAGTACTATGATACAATTTTAGTCACCCACCTTTCACTATTGATTTTCTAGACTATCTCTAATTTATCATCTATATGAAATTAACAATCTACATCTATACTCATTATACTATGAAAAAATTTGCATAATCCCTATCTGTCAAGGCTAATTTATTAATAAAAACTCCTACTACATTATGACTTTATAGAGCCTAACTTTTACATAATAGAATAAGTAACATTTATAGACCCTATAGTAGCCCCACATATTATAGAAAAATTACCTGTAAAATAAATGGATTCTATCTTTTAACTCATATAGTTTTCCAAAAATCAATAGCAATCTCCCCAGGCAAAATATGCATCCTCCTCCTACACTATTTACTACCAAGCCCCCTTCTCTCTTTATTGTTGCTGAAGTCTCCATAATGCTTAGCATAAAAAATGAACGTTGCTCTGTCAAACTCTAGTGCCTACAATGAATTTGAACCATCCATGTTAGCGGTGGCTCGGTCATTACAATTCTCCTTTCCGGATTTTGATTCCCGCTATTTCCATTGGCACCATTGACCTCAACGCCCTAGCTGTCTCTATTGCTAATTCCACCTTCAATTCTAATGCCGCAATGCAATTCAGCTTTCCATTCTCTGTTGTCCTTCTACTGCATGGATCTGCCTATGCGTTGACGTCCACCACAACTTGTATCTCATAAGAGGGGATTTCAGGGTGTTGGGAGACTGCGAGTTTTCCTGCATTCCTAGATTGCGGGAACGCAGTTGCAGCAGCTGACTAATGTGATATAGTGACTGCCACATCATTTTTGAAAAATAAAAATAAAAAATAATTTTTTTCGCTTAAAATGGTATTTTGGTAGATTTTTTATTTTATTTTATTTTTTTGTGAATTTTTTTTTTTGACAAGCCTGTACCGTTGTTCACTAAATGTGGGCAAAATGGGGAATAGGGGCCTGAAACGGTCTCCCAAGGCCCCCCAAACCCTTCTTATGTCCTTTGCTATGGCTTCTTATTGGAATGAGCTCAAGTTGTACAAGATCTCTGGTAGCCACAAGAAGTCTTGCAAACTACCTATTTCTTATCATTGTTATCTACATCTATGTCTTGAAAGTGCTCATTGCAGTTGTTGTCTCTACTAGCAACTTGTTCTTCTTGATTGAGGAAGTATTCTTCTTCTAGTTCATTGATTACCATGTTACCATCTTCTTTGACTCAAAATTGTAGCTCTTGTGTCATGTCATGAGATGGTTCCTACAACGCAATGAAGAAGATTTCTTTGCTCGTATAAGGACTTTGCAATGTGTTGTCAATGCCGCTTGGCATGAGACTTTTTGAGCCACCGAGCAACATGCTCGAGCTCTGATTGTTGGATCTAATTGCATCAATGTTGTGACATTAGAGAGAACTCGGGCCCTCTTAAGGGCCGCAAGTTCCCCATGAGTTCTCCACAAGTTTTGAATAGTCCCCAACTGTTGAAACTGCGCCACTGCAACAGGGTGACATAGCCGAACTTTGGCCACATCAAATTTTTTTTTTTTTAAAAAAAGAAAGAAAATTCTTAAAATGAAGTTTGCAAAAAATTTTTTTTTTTTTTTTTTTAAATATACTTTTCGGACATCCCATCCCATTATTCATAGCATGGGGATAGATTGGGGAACGGGCCTGAAACGGCCCTCTCTTGGTCCCAAATCCCTTCTAATGATTGGACTATGACAATTGTCATCTTTGATGTCATCTTCAATGCTTGTGTTTGGACTTCATGGGTGATAAGTCACCAGATTTTGAGCAGGTGCAGGGCAACTATTGTACATACTCTCACTCTTCCAAGGAAGCACATTATCCTTGGCGCGCTACAACATATTTTATAGTACAAAAGAAGTGTCATTCACTATAAGAAACCTATGTTTTGGAGGATGTTTTCAGTATTTTTTGGAATGCATTTTTGTGGACATTACATTTGTCAACTGTAATGTCCACAAAAATGCGTTCCAAAAAATACTGAAAACATCCCAAAAAACATGGGTTTCTTATACTGCATTTATGCTTCATTAATTAAATAAAATAACTTGTGAATGACTTCTGCAATAGAATAAATCTATAGTAGCAAATCATAGCAACCATAAACCCATCATTGTAGTCATAAAGTGAACTTTCTTGAATGAATCCAAAAATGGTAATATACCATCCAATTAGAGGCCTAGATATGATCAATATATAGGTGAAGAACCACAATATTGTAGGATAGAAAGTATCAACTAGACTAGGTCGTACAAGGCAGAACATATAAGAAGATCTAGACTGAACATGTGCTATCTATTGGTAAATAAAAATAGTTAACTGCTTGTAAGGCTTATTTATTAAAAAAAATTGGTACTTAAAGTATCCTACAACTTCAAAACTATAAAATTGCTCTGAATACAACCACTATGATTTCAAATCAAGCCGCAGCATATGGCAAGTGGTGCAAATTGTCTTGATTTGGATTTAACATAGAAATAATGCACATGAAGTTCATACCTCAAGAGCTGATGTCATTTACCTTCATTGCTTTGTATAGCTTTTGAAGTTCAGAGTGTGCATGATAGGTACTATATATTTTCCTCTCCCATTTTTAATGATCATACTAATAATGATTGATATATGTCATTAATTGCCTTAGGCATTGGCAATAGGCTGTGAGCTAGTAATATTGGGCAACATCATTTTTGCAATGGATAGAGATCAAAAAAGAGATCATCAGTACATACATATCCATTTCCCTTAATAAAGCATGGAAGTTTTGGCATAACATTTTGCCCCCAACTTCTCAGATGTGGATGCCTGATTTGGCAAAACCTCTTTTTTTATAAAGGTATGGATGTCACAATGAATTTGTCTTCTCTCCCACCACCCTAGAACATGTGCTACTTGCTAATAAATAAAAATGGTGATGAAATATAGTTGCCTTATGGATCCTGTGGCTACTTTTTTGGTCCTTTTCTCACAAGGCAACAATTACAAGTGAGTCACCTCAAGCAAGGCCACAAATTTTAAAGCCTGTATGTTAGTAGCCTCCTTTCTTTGCAGCAGTAATTGGTGCAGATTTTCTTTAAGAGACACCAGCAATAGAAGTTTACTATGTCCTTTGAATACAAGATTGGAGTTCAAACATGGATTGGCACTACCCTCACGGGTATATTGTAGCATATTGTAGTGTGACTAGGCAGCCACTACAAATGCTCCACTCCGACCTCAGCTGCAATTCTCTCCTTAAATCTATGATGCAATAGAGCTAATACTTGAAGTTTACAGTGTCATGGTAACTTCATTATCTACATTGATCACCTTCAAAGCATCCATTTCTAATTCTATTGCTTGTGAATTTGTATTTGTTGTTTGAACAAATGTAGTATAGGCTTCAAAGCTTTTTGAACTGCTATGAATAAGTAATGATGATTAGTGGTGGTCCAATTTACAAGGGCTACTTAATAAGTAATTAAGTGCAAGGTTGCATTCATTGGCATTGCGGTGACTTATTAGAATAGGTGGTTCATAGTATGTTTATGGATGATGCAAATTCAAGGCTATTGAAAGCTATTGACATCAAATTTAGATTATATTGGATTTTTTGAAATTGAAAGGGAAGTAGTTAGTAGTGCATTTTGAATTTTAGATTCATAGACAAAGTACTAGAATGTTGGTATATAATTGTATTTCACTAATTAAAAGAAACAAAAGCCACTTTGCACTGAATGGATTTATAAATTAATTTTTGATTTATGAGTCTTTGGCCTTTTACGGTTTCAAATTTTATGAGCTTGCAATTTTCTCCGCAATTTGCACATGATTTCAAATACTTACTAGACAGTTATGTAGTTGCTATCTAGTGGTGCAACTACCTTCTTGAACTACTGCTGTTCCTGCCATTGAAACATATAAGCAACGCATATAACAATCATATGGCTAGTCAAGAGCACCCTTGGATGGAATCCAATCCACAATTTGTATATAGACCTGTCCTGCCACCTGGTTCCACACTCAAGGATTGACTTCAAAATTTTCTACTGATGTGTAAACATTTTTGCCTATGTTACCCTTTTATGAAGAAAAGCAAGATATCATGCCATAAATTTTCACTCTCAAGTATTCAAATGTCATGAAAATTTGCTACATGACAGATATTCCTTGTCCACACCTTCTATCAAAATTTGGGCATCAAATATGCAGATCACCATTCATAGCAGTGTGCCCAAAATTGCCAAGTTGCCAAAATCATCAAGCTAGTCTTTTAGGGGTTAAATGTCAAGCGTGGCCCTTGGACTTGGTTTTGAGAGAATTGTTGCCAAAAAATAGCTTTGGGATTTTTTGGAATTACTAAAAGAAAGTGGGGGCACAAATGACTGCACAGTCATTTGTGCCCCCACAAAATGATTGTGGCACAACTGCATCTCTCTAATTGCACCCTTTGGCCTTCTTCAACAATGCCCAAGTCATTTATCAATTGCGATTGCGATTGGAGGATGAAGATGCGATGAAAACCAGACTTCTTGTGCGTGTTTTTGTTGAGGATTTATTTGCTTTCCTACTGTGGAGGTCACAATCTTTTTTTTGCAACTTGGCCTCATTGATCTACAACTAGCAAATGACTTCTTTTTCATTGAAGGCGCCTTTGAAGGAATTTGATGTTGCCTATGTGGATTTTGCTGCGTTGACATGTTAATGGTTTAGAGTGAGTCATTTTCTAGTCATACACAGTTAGTTGTTTCTTAGTCATTTCCTATATTATTAGAAAATTCAGCTTTTATGTTGATTTGGTTGCATAGATTTGGTTCACTTTTATGTTGATTTGGAGAGTAATTTGTTGATTTGGATAGAAATCGATAGAAAAGTGAACAAATGAATGCTACCAAGTCAACAAAAAAATTGAATTTTCTAATAGTGAAGCTAATCATTTCCTAGTCGCATTAAGTCATACACTAATTGTTTTTTAGTCATTTTCTAGTTGCTTCTAAAGTTCATTCCCATTTGTCTTATATCAATTGTCCCATATCAATTGTAAAGAGTACCATTAGGTTGGACGTATAAGACTTGCAAGCTGTTGTAGTCTTAAACAATTAAATTTTTTGACTTAATTCTAAGATTTCTATGATTTGTAGATTTCTACAGAGTTCAAATTTCTACAATTTGTAGATTTGTATAATCTATAGAATTAAAAAAAGATACAAAATCTATGAAATTGTAAGGTTTTCTAAACCAATGGAATCTATTAAATTCTAATATTTGACTTTTTGAAATCCAAGAATAATGTAGATTTAGAATTGGAAAATAAATAAAAAGTACATTTGAAATTCTAAAATCTAGGAATAAAGTAGATCTAGATTTTTGAAATCTAAAAAAAAAAAAATTGAAATTCTAAAATCAAAAAAGAAAGGTAGTTCTAAAATTCAAATATCTAGAAGAAGGGTGGATCTAAAATGGCTCACAAATGATTGCAAAATGACTCCCAAATGACTATTGATGTGGCAAGCTGAAAGCACTTTCCACCTCAGACTTTCTCATCCAACGCCCATTCCAAGAATAAATGGATGGTGATATAAACACTATAGTCATTTAAAAACCACTAATCTGAAATGACAGAAAGGACTCCGAGTCATTTCTCTATCATTTTTGTCCAAAATGACTACTAGAAGTCATTTTGAAGTCATTTTTTGCAATCATCTATACCCTCAATTTTTTGTAGTGAATGTTTCAATCTACTAAAGTCCACTCATGTAGAGAATACGGCTTACCAAATTTAGGCTCTAAAGTTATAGCACTATTTATTGTTCACTTTTGAAAGGCAAGCAACAAGACCCATGCCCTGCCCTACTTTAAGAAGATTTTTTATTCCCCTTGGAGTGCTTGCTAGGCCAAGAGATGTCGTTTAAGAATTGTTCGATGTCAGGGTTCCTCATCCTAAAACAATTTTGTAGCCCCGTGGGTGAAAACTTTTTTTCACAGATTTTTGTAGTCATTTTGGACATCATTCAGGCCCAGTTTACACTTTTCTTCAGGCCTCGCCAAAGTTCAAAAATGTTCCTGAAAATTAGGCAAATTTCTGTAAAAGCTAAACTTGTGTACAGTACAAGCAATTATTACTGTAATGGGACCCTTCCCCCACAACGCAGAAAGGTTGCCCAGAGTGCCACGTAGGACACCACGTAGGACAAATTACAGTTGGCCAGACCCGTGTTACTGTCGTCGTGGAAGTCGACTCATCGTCTCTCTCAAAACGTCTGCTTAGCCAAATCATTCCCTGAACCCTTGCAAGGATTTTTGAGTGCGTCCCACGATCTTCCGTACCCAGCCTGCTTGTTTGGTTCTCCCCTAACCCAGCTCTCATACTCTGAGATCTTGCTCTTTCGATTAGGCATCAGCTTCAGTTTTTCTCTAGTGTAATTCTGTTTTTTTGGGTACGCCATTTTGTTTGTGATGCGGGTTTGGTTGTGATGTGCGCTTTCGGTTTCGAAGGCTGCGTGTTGGGAATGGCAGGCGCGTTGATTTTCGTCGTGAGGGAGGAATAGTGAGGTAGTTTTAGGGTTTGGGTCTAGATGTGCAATTGTTGAGAAGCTAGGGTTTGGTTGCACGGGCGAGGAGGAAGATGAAGAAGGTGCTGCTTTCCAAGACGGGGGAGTGGGCGGACACGGTGGGGGATAAGCTTGGCCGATTTCTTCCGAACAAGAAGAACAAGTCACCGTCGTTGCCGCGGAAGAATTCGGCGCCCAATTTGGTGAACTACGGCGCAGAGGAGGCAGAGAGCGATGTGCGAATTGGGTGGGATGCGTCCGACAACGAAAACAGTGGACGGGGCTCGTCGCCGGATCCGTCCGGGCCGGATACTTCCTCCCTGTCTGCGTTTCTGCTGAATCTCCTGTCTACCGACAAGAAAGAGAATCAGAACGGGGAGAACACGACATTAGGGTTTGGACGTTTGGGGTTTGCTCGTTCTGGTGAGAAAACGCCCCCACCGCAACAATGTGTGCCATCGGAAGAGGGCAATACTCAGCGCGGGGAGTTTTACGATGTGGATTGGTTGCTTGTGGACGAGCATGTGAAGGTGAGCCCTGCGGTGAACATTCCTAAAAAACAGCTGCCAAGCATATCAGCTGATCGCTTGCCCACACTGTCGGATGCTTCCTCTCTTCTTACTGACGACATTCGCTGCTGTATCCACCCTGCACTGCCGACGCTTGTCAAAGGTCGACAGTGGGTTCTGTTGTACAGTACCGAAAAGCATGGGATGTCGCTGCTCACGCTCTATCGAAATAGTAACATAATATCAGGGCCTCTCTTACTGGTTGCGGGAGACAGAGAAGGAGCGGTCTTTGGCGGTCTCATCACGACTCCGTTGGTGCCGTCACCAAAGAAAAAGTATCAAGGGACAAATGACTCGTTTGTGTTCAGCAATATCACAGGAAGTGACACGATCTTCCATCCCACCGGTGTGAACAGGTACTATGTCCTGGCGATGCCGGATGCCCTGTCGCTTGGAGGTGGGAGTCATTTTGCACTCCATATGGATGCTGAATTGTTGAATGGGTCAAGTGGAGCTTGTGAGACCTACAGTAGCCCCTGTCTTGCTCATTCGGAAGAATTTATCCTCAAGCATGTGGAGCTCTGGGGATTCGACCACACGCAGCGTCATTCATCTTACTCGGAGCCGTCACCGCTTATGTCGTGGTAATCGGATTCTTTACTGGTTGGGTCATACAAGGGAACAGGATTGTGAACCTGCAAGGGGCAACACTTTGACCTGATCTCATTTTTCTTTTCGACGGGCGAATTCTGTCTCTTGGACTCCACTTCAGCTGCTCCATCAACAAAAGCTTTGGGATCTGGTGTATTCTCAAGTTATGGTAGATTGGACGTGATGGAGACGCATCTGCAATGTCAGCAGAGGATGCCTAGGCATGGATACGAATTCCAAACCTTAGAGAGAGTACTTACTTACCTTCTCGTTGGTACATTACGAAAGCCTTGCTGAAATTTTTCTTCCTTTTCTGACCACCTCAGTAGAAGCATAGTAGTCTTGATATGCTCTTACGTATTATGCCGCTATAATTGTAATTAATGTAAATTGCAAGACCCTAAAGAAAGCTACATGCTGCTTTTAATTTTAAAGCATCATCATTTGACTTCAAGACGTTAACTTTGTTAACGCACCCTCGTGTTGTGAGCTGGCCGAGTTTTGTGACTGTCTTCATCCCGGTGTGGAGGTATGTACGTGTATGGCATATTTATATGATGACTAGCCGCGGCAGTTGTTGTAATGAAGAGTCTATACTCGTCAACTGAATTCTGTTTGAGTTACTTTACTGCCTGAAATGCCTTATGTTTTGTACAGTTACAGGTAGGTACTCCCGTACTAGACTACGAACCTACCCACCAAAGCTCTGTCGGTAGCTTTTATTGTCAAGCTTGCAACTGCAGAGCTTGTAATGTAGCTTGACTTGGGATTGTTGTAAGTGGTGTTGATGGCTCACGGCCCTCTTTGGGAGTTAGGTTCCAGTTTACTGTTGATACAGGTTGTCGTCAGTTTGTGTGTTGAAGTCGGTCTATAGGTCGGAAGTGATTGTCGAAATGGAAGGAAGGGCAGCGGGAGATGGTGATGTTATTGTTGTTTAGTCACGTTTTGCTGTTGCATTATCGTAGGTGGGTTGCAATTCTAGTCTCTCTAATGGAGGCTCACATTGCTTAGATGTTGTTAAGTGGTTAAGTTGTACATTTGAATTAGAGATGTGATATTTGAATTGTTACTCTGAATAACCATAGTGCGGTTCTGTACTGTACAGTACAGTCACAGCTCATTGCTGGCATTTGAACCCGTGGGCAAGTCCTGGAGGATAAATTAATTTTTTGTATTTGCTTATCGTTATTTGGTCCTGAAGCCATTGTCCAAATGGTGTTCTGTAAGTTAATGGTTCTGTGGCTGTTATGTTGGGGATGCCGCACTGTTCATTACTGGTTCTGGTCAATTGATCACTCTTTACCACTTGACTAATTCAGATTAGAACGCCAACAATCAAGTTGATACGCATCATGCGGGGATACCTCAGTTGGGAGAGCGTCAGACTGAAGATCTGAAGGTCGTGTGTTTGATCCACGCTCACCGCACGATCTTTTCATTTTGCATTGAATTTTTTTTTTTAATATTGTCGGTAACTGAAAGAGGATTGTAACGCACCTAAGGATACTCTATTTGGATTCCATATCCAAAAGTTATAAAGCTTCAAATTCTTGGCCAATTATCTACTGTAGACAAAGAAGAACTATGATACCCTCTCTTGTTCTTGTAGCCTGGACTTGCTTTCAAAGTATGGTCCCATTCAAACTTCCTATAATTGAACTTTTGTCAAAGCCAATGTATATCTAGTTGTTATGCTTAAATGATCTACTCTCAATCCTTTCTAATGTCATTGCCTTGAGTTCTTTGGATAAATGAATTCCCCTTAGCTGACCATTATGCACATGCACATGCACAACTTGAAATGAGGAAATTGTCTTGTAGGATTTGAGGACATAAAAGGATTGTGTAGTCGCATAGCATTGGTGAAGTTTACACATGTATTTTGAAATTACATATTATGAAAACTTAATATTTGGATTTTTGATACACTATTCATTTTAGATCAACTACCTGAAAGTGTAACCCCTTTAATTTGCCACTATTTAGAATATATTTTCAATAAAGGTCAAATAGTATGAATGAAAGAGAATTGTCCTACAATCAATGATTATGTAGCAAGTATGCAATACACTCCATCATTTCATTGAAGAGAGATGAGGTTAAGCACTAAATGCCCAAGTGACTAGCCACCTAGATCCAATTTTATTTTTATGAAAATAGATTAATTTTCCACTTAGTTCAACAAGTTGTCCTTCCATAGCTGAAAGAACTCTTGATTTGGACAAAAATTCCATCTTTGGTGATTTTTTGAATTCAAACACTTCAAAGATTGTTTAAAGCAATTTATTTGAAGAAAGAGACCTAGACAACAAGAGGTCATCCTCAAAAAACTATTCTATAAGTAGTACAAGTGGGCAAGGGCTAATTGGTTGAAGAAATTGGTAGATGGACTTAGCCAGGTGAAAATCTTATTTCTTTAGTGTACCTCAATCAATTAGAAGACTTTCTATATAACTTTCTATTGCTCCAATATTTGCACAATTAAACTAGCATGCATATCCTCAACTATTTATAATTGCATTTGCTCAATGAAGGCAAAGTATTCTTAGTAAATTTTTTGAGATATGCCCCTCTAAAGTCGTTTTGTCCAAGAAAAAAAAAATTATTTCTTCAAAAATTGAACTTGGATTGCAAATATCTCAATCCGAATAGTCAAATTCTTTGGGTGTACTAATTTGATAGTAATGAACAAGATATTATAGTTGTATTTTTGAAAAAAACATTCTAGAAAACATTTTTTTGTTGACTTTCAGAACTGATAGGATGACTTCCTTGGGTCTCTAGGGGATAAAAAGGTCCAAGTGTATAACATCAAAAATTGTAATCTTTGAAGATAAGCAGTTCAAGATATGAAGTTAATGTTTTGATCCCACTTCACTAAATTTGATTTTAAATTTGGTTATTTTTGTTATAAATTCCATAAGACAGAGAATAAAGAGTTTTTTTTATGCATCTGAATATTTATTATTTGTATTTCATGTAAATCAGTTGTGATGCAAATATATTGGCTTCAAATTTCTAAACGTAGCATACTTGTTCTAGAAAGAATGTTGTTTTTGTAATTAATTTTTCAAAAATCTCCAACACTCTAGTGTGCTGGAATCAGATTGCAAAAACATCTTTCCAAGGGCACTTTAGTACTAAATATTGAATATGACTGGTCAAAAAATATATTCAAATGAGCATAAATAAAAAATTTGAAAAGGAATATTAAAAAGATTGTTGAAAAAAATATTTTAGAACATGGCATTTGAAATTAAAATAAAACTTATTTAGCCTTATCCATCCAAGACTCGTTTTGTACTTGCAACCAATGGGTTCTCTTTAATTAACAATTAAATTGAACACATTTATGTGATGACTAGTAATTTGTAACCTGTGCAAACTAGGTTGTCAATAAAATGATCTTTTTAGCACTAGTTTCTCCTTACTAGAATTCAAAGCATGTTTTGGTGTATTCCCCACAAAAGACAAGGAAGAAGCCAAGTCTATCTAAAATTGTTTTTATTTTTTGGATTTTGAAGAATTAAATATGAAATTTTAAATTCATCAATCTACAAGCACCAACTTATATTTTGAAAGAGCCAAAAGTAATTAATCACTTGTCCTTTGATAAATCTTGATGACATTGAAGCTTTGGAGATACCTTTTTCAATTTATGATTTCTTTATTTTTTTTTAAAAACCTAAAATTTTGAATTTTTTTTTGTGATATCATAAATATATGAAAATGTTATAAAATTTATTAAATTCTATTTTTTGACATGATAGTGTTGAAAATAGTTTTGTAAAAAAAAAATGTTAAAATTATATTGGAAACAGATTGTTTGTGGTGGTGACTAGTATCTATGGTCATGTAGTCTTTTGAAGTCACAACCATTAAATCACTCAAATATGACTTTCTGAAAAAATTTACTTCCAATAATAAATCTTTATGTGCCATATATTCAAATAACAAGTGGACAAGAAACTTGAAAGGTGATTGAAAATTTCAAGTTGTTGAAGCAATTATAAAGAGATTGATTGGTTGTACAATCTATGCAATGGAGTGCAAAGTTGTCATCAGCATTGGAATTCATAGGACATTATAATGCAATCTTATCCTAGGGTTATTACATACTACCATAAAAATTGCTAAACATCATTCATGTTTTTTCAATCATATGTCAAGAGACACTTTGTTTGAGTCATTGGTTACTATGACAACTTAGAAGGGACTCCATTTAGGCACTTTGGCCAATGTCATGCTCAAATTCATCATGACCCAAAATTTGATGCTTAACATGTACGACTTGTATGCGTAATAGCTTATAAATTGAGTATTTGATAATCATTTGCATTCAAAGATCTTTTCCATATTTATGTATAAATAAAAACCAAACTTGTAAACTTGTTAGTTATAGCAAATAACAATGTAGACAATGAAAAGATAATTTCAAACACATGAATTTTAGAATTAACTACCTCAATGTTCAATTTTCTTGCCAATTTGGACATCACTCAAAAAGATTTCAATGTATATTTCTTCTAGGCAATGCAATTTTAGGATTTTGGACACATTGACATACACCATTTATGTTTCATTCTTATCAATAAAATTAAGATTTCCATTGGTGCACTTTTGGTCAAAAGTGGTTTAGCCAATATTTGGTGATATATATTTATGTATTAACAAATATAAGATACATTAGGTGAGAAAGAGACAAATAGACACAACTTCACAATAGAATCTTGAGGCCAAATGACTTAAATGATGAAATGAATCCATAACTTGCCATAGAATCATAAGGCCACACAACTAAAGACATGCAATGAACCCTTTAGTGACCGGTTGACCACCTTTAAGTCGAATTCTGGATTCTTTGTCTTTTACCGCCTCAATACATTGTATTTGAAAAAACTCAAAGAGTAATGCAAATAGAGCTTCAGCATGCGCTCTGAACAAATCCAATTTCAGATAATTCTATGCAGTAACAAGGTAGCTATGCTTGTCCAAAGACAAGAAGGCCGACATGAGTCAAACCTTCTAAATTGCATATATATTCAGCAACTCATGTGATTCTATTTGAAATTGACGCCTAAGATTGATAAAAATGTTGCCTAGCAATCCCATGAATTGTGGAGGCATGTTTCAAAAGTTATGGGCAATAATGTATTATGCTACTTCAACTGAAGGCTACTTCAATGCATCGCACTTTGAAGATCACTCACAACAAATTGCACCATCAAATTGTGTTCAATTTTTGTTTTTTTCACACATAAAGCCTAAAACATCAATTCCTATGGTCTTATTTGGGATTACTTCCTTGGAATAGTGATGAAATTTTGCTTTTCCAAATTTGTATTCAAAAATTGTACTCGCCCTCCAAATCAACAACGGTCACTAAAGGGTTAACCCCTAATTGCGTGAGCGACCAAATATGGTTGCTCCAAAATTTCAGGCTTGTTTGGGCATGGGCAGTTAAATTCCTTTGACCGTTTTTTTTTTATGGAAGGTTAACTATTGAAAACTTTTATTTTTCACTAAAAAAGGTAAATATTTGATTTTTGAGAGGTCTTCAAAGGCATATATGTATCATTAGTCAAAGAGTAAAGCTTGCAAATTTTACTTGATTTCCCGGCTTTGACCAAAGCTTGCCAATTTCACTTGATTTGAGATCTAAAAAGTTGTACTTATCCATTTGCTTTGAAAATGGTCCCAATGGAAAGAGTAAAGTGTTTTCATGATTTTCACCATTGGAAATTTAAACATGCAAGTTGATTTGGAGTTATTTATACTTTCTACCTATAAAATAAAATTGCGTTTCAACAACTACAAGGTGGATTGTGTAATGAGTTTGATAGCTCTTCATTTGAACTTTGTTTTTTTAGAAGTGCATTTTAGTGTGCTAACGCAATTTCAAATTGTTCATGTCATATCCAAGCCCAAAAAACTCTTATATGCAAATTTCTCAAACATTATGAGGAGGGGCAACATATGAAATATAGGATACTTACATTTCTCTTGTTAAAATCTCACAACTCGTATGGAATTTTACACTCAAAATTGGTAAGCACACTAATAAGCAAGCTCTCTAAACATCTATACGGTTAGATTTTGAAAAACAAACAATTTGCTTCATTGGAGATAACTATAAGCTCATGTTCTTTTTTAAAAGGAAAACCACACTTGGAAAGGCTTAGGCACTGAGGGATTAAGCCACACAAGTGGAATCAGGACTATTAATTGCTTCAAACAGTTTGTGTGTCCCTTCACCTACAATTGCATTATTTTAAGTACAATAAATTTGACCTTTAGAGTTGAAGAGTTATTTCAAGTACAAATTTATTTATAAGTTTGGGTTGTTTATTGTATTTCATTGCCAATAATGAGAATGTTTTAGTAAGACTAATCGTGAGAGCATAGGTTGCATTTGAATGCATCTCATTGATTTTCAGCATGCAATACAACATTTCAACACATTTATAAGCTAAGGCTCCATTGCTCTTTGCGCTACTAGTAGGCTATGACTTCCATTGAAGATTAAAAATTTTAACACCCTGTTTTTGGCTCAAGAGACCTTGGTAGAGGAAATTGACCCTCATATAGATGTGGGATTCTTGAAAGTGATTCTTGAAATAGATCGCTTTCCTTCGGAGAACAAGCATACAATGGAACAACAAACTTGAACAAAGCATGCAATAAATTCCACAACGGTCATGGAAGTGAGTTGACCACATTGCATAGATGGATAAAGTAACTTACACTGGAAGTGATCATGTTGAAGGATAAATTTTGCTTTCTCAACAAAACTTTACATGACATGCAATAGCTTATTCACAATTTTCAATAAAAGCATTCCGAAGGTAATTATTGCAAAAGTCAAAATAAAATTTCAGTGCGGGCATGTTTGCAAATTTAATTAAATTTTTTTCATTAATTTATTAATTTTTATTAGATGAATTGAAGCTTGTCCAAAACCTATAGTTCATTCTATTTTAATTAATTCCATAGGCCCTAAAGTCCCATGCGTCCCCTTGAGGAACAATTGAAGGTCTGATGAGGTTCTTGTAATCTCAATTTTGGTAGGATTTAAAAAAACTATTTTTGAAGAAAAAAGTTCAAATTAACTTTCTATAAACACGTAAATTTTATTTAAATCGATGTCTAGGAGCATAAATCACTCTATCCAAAGCTCAAAATAATAGAGAGTGGACAAACAAATGACAAAAATTAGAAATAAATTTTTATTAAATTTATTTGTTATAGATTGTGTTTATAAAGATTGGTTCATTTCATTTGAATTTAAATTGTGACAGTTATGGAGTATCTTGTTTTGCAAGCAATAATAGCATCTTTTTGAGAAATATTGTATTCAGCCTCAGTTTTCACAATTTTGAAAAAGAAAAAAGCTGCATTAGATTTAGATCGGTTGTTAGCCCCTAAAGTTCTTTGACTAAGTTTTCATTGAAAATGCTCGAAAATTGCCATTTTTTATACAAATACCAAATTTACAAGAATTTTTTTCTTAAAGCATATAACCGTAGGATCTTGTAGTATATAGACTTGAGAACGTGTGATAAAATTTCAAAAATTTCCACCAAATGGATTGCAAGATATAAGCATTCAGTTTCACTGAAATCATTTTTTGGCCCTGTAAAAAGCAAGGCAACTACACTTTACAAGCTCACTTTTCTATGAAAAAATCTCCAAAATGGTGGTGCTTCTTTGGTTTCATTTTCGTAGACAAGTTGGGTACATGCTTCAAAAATTTCACATCATTTGGAATTGTACAATATACAAGAAAAAAAATAGTAAGTAGAAAAAGTAAAGAATGGTTCAAAATATAAAGTTGTTAAGAATTTAGTTGTGGAATTAAAAAATTCCAATCCCAATGATTGCAATTTTATAATAAACAATATACATTCTATGATTTTATTTTTTTCAAAAATATTGAAAATTGAATTAAATAAAGGACTTCAAAGTTCATATTAAATCCATATTGCCTACAAACAAAAACTCTTCATAACTTTCACCTCATTGATCAAATTGGAATGATTCAAAGCTTTACACACACACACACACACACACACACACACACATATATATATATATATAAATCTTAAAAACCAATTTCAATTTTTTTCTTGAAAACATTTTTTTTTTATAAATTTGATCAAGTTGCCCAAGTTGAGAAAGAAACCACATATCATGCAAAAACTTTTTAACCATGTAGTCAAAATTTATGAAAAGTTTTGGGCCTTAAAGAAAAACCTTGTCTACATATTATATAAATATTTCAAAGAAATTAAAATTCTATTCTTAGTGATTTGTCCAAAATTGCTATAATGCCGAAAAACATAGTTTGATCCTTTAGAGGTTATAACAATCTTACCTTTGGGATTACTATACTTTGAGTCCATCCAAGAGTCCATCTTAACCCCTAAAGTCCCATTGTCCCTACAAGGGACAAAATAGACTTTGGGCAGGTTCTTATGAGCTCAATTTTTAATGAAACTTTTTGAAACTTTTCCATAACATAGAAAAACTTATTAGCTTTTGGGGAATGTTATTTTTGTTTCAATTGGTGCACGGGAGAAAAAGCTATGCCCAAATAAGCTCAAAACAGGGGAGAAGGGGCAGCAAAAAAATTTGGAAAAAATTTAATTTTTTTTTTTTAATTTTTTTTTCTTATAGATTATATTTTTGCCTATTTGGGAAGCTTTGATTCATTTCATTTGGATTTTTTATGAGAAAGTTGTGGACAATCTTGTTTTTTGGGCAATTAGAGCATCTTTTTGAAAAAAAAAATTCTTTCACTTTGAATGCTAATATCTTTCAATCCGTACGGTCAAACATCACAAAATTTTTACTACATGATTTGTAAAAAGTGTAGTACAAGATCCTATGGTTAGTTTCTAAGAAAAAAATATTATTTCTGATCTTTTAGATGAACGCAATAAAAATAGCAGTTTTGAGTGATTTTTGACAGAGAAATGGCCTTGGGACTTTAGGGGTTAAAACTATTATTGATTTAGTTTTTCCTTCAATCTGGTACCTATTTCCATTCAAGAAGTTTTTTGAAGAATGGAGGTCAAATTTTTTTTTTTGGGATGTTTTTGAAATTCTCAATTCAAAAATGCAACAATTTTTTTTTTAAATTCAAAACTTATGGTGCAGAAATTTTAAATTAACAAGATTCAATGTCTTATAGTCTATTGTAATAAGGTGCAAGAAAACTTGTTTTCTTCACTTTTAATGCAAATATCTTCAATCTACTTGTTCAAAGTTTCTAAATTTTCTTCCACACCTTTTCATACAAGTCTAGTAGAAGATCCCATGGTTGAATATGCAAAAATGAAATGTTTTGAAATTTTGCTCTTTACATTTCAAATAGCAGTTTTGAATGGCCTTGGGACTTAAGAGATTAATGTCGTGGAGGTATTGCTTTCCAAAATTGATTATAGATTGAATATTAGTAAATTTCATAGAAAAACATTGATTATTTATGATATTGCATGGTAATTTTCAAACTATAATGTTTTCAGCTATAAATTTTCAACCTTTGGTTGAGTGACATTATTAGCTCTAAGAACAATGCAATCCTAGTTGAATATACATATGCTACAATACAAGATAAAATAGAACAAACCATTAAAAAGGTTGATTTGAAATTTTATAAGATTTTTAATGGGCTACAATACAAGATAAAATAGAACAAACCATTAAAAAGGTTGATTTGAAATTTTATAAGATTTTTAATGGACTTGAGAATATGAAACTCCAATCACTACCTTAGATAATCTATATTGACATTGGGATTTATTTGCATTTGCTTTTTGTATTTTTTACAAATATATGTCATAGTCAATCATTTGTTTTTTATTTTGAGAAAGTTAATATAGGAACTTTAATCCGTAGAAACTTTAATCTGTAGAAAGGTTTGAAAAGCTCAATTTAGGTTGGAACATGGGTTTTTTTTGGTATATTTGACATACAAGGAACATAAATTGACGTATAAGGTGGTTACAAAAGTTTGTTTTCATATTGAGCCAAACTCTATGACACATGACTCTTCCAATTTATATCTTTATTGCACCTCCTACATGTTTGAAAAGTTGCAAAATGGCAATATAATCTATATAGACATTACATATTTGAACATCATAAAGATGAGACATTAAAATGACTTCCAAATGAAAGATGTTAGTTTTGAATTTCAATCCAGTGGTGCATATGTGTCGATGAATCCTTCTATGTAGGACAGAAGTGCAACTATTCATCTTCAAAATTTTGTGGTGAAAGGAGAGATCTAAACTATAGTTTGACCTCCAATAAGCACTTTGGATTTTTTCAAAGTACATGATATCTAATAGTGCTCAAAAGGATGATTTCCATGATCACCAATCCAGCATTCAAGGATTAAAGGTTAAATCCTACATTGCATTGCACATTTTTCACATTGAGTATCACTCAAGACTTCATGTGCTAAAGTAACAAACCTATTCTTTGTCACTTAAAAAAATTTGCCTACTTTTGTAATTGACAAACATCACCAATTAGTTTTTGTTGATTAGACTTTGCAGGAAAAAGCTTGATGGAAACAAAATAATCTTAAATTTTATTTAATCCCTAAAGGACCAAGGTGATTTTCTTATCAAAAACCACTCAAAACTGTCATTTCTATTGCAAAGAGAAAGAGCTTAAAAAATTGTTTTTTCTTGCATATCCAACCGTAAGATCTTATAATTGACTAGTATATAAATATGTGAAAGAAATTTCAGAAACTTTGACCATGTAAATTGCAAGATATATGCATCTAAAGTGAAGAAAACAAATTTTTTTGCACCTTGCTTGGCTAGATTTTTTGGTTTTGAGTCATTTTGGTTCAAACTTTTTGCACTATGGACTTTGATTTTCTACTTATTTATATTAAGTAGTTGAGTTGAGAATCTCCCCAAAAAATAAAAAGCATTTAATTTTCACTTATGAAAAAATTGTTGAGTAGAGGTGGGTTCAAGATTGAAGACAAAACAAAATTGTTAATAGCTTTTAGATGGAATTGAAGCACAATAATCCCAACAGTGAGATTGTTCTCACAAGAAAATCTAACCTTGCCTAACAATTTTTTTTGAAAAATTCTAAATATTGCATTGAAAAACAAATTCTACTATTAATGTCTCCAGACATGTACTCAAACTATTCAAAAAGTACAAATCCAAGAGATGAGAATCCATCAATATCTCAAAAGGTGAGTGAACTTCATTGCATTGCATCATGAAGAGGTTGGTCTCAAAAGGTGAGTGAACTTCATTGCATTGCATCATGAAGAGGTTGGTTTTGCGTTCAGGGTCGGGAATAATATTGGGTTCTCTTGACTTACACCTTTCATTTTAGCAAGTTTGCATTCTATTCACACGAATATGGAATCGCTGTTTGAATGAAAACATAATTTCGTGAGTCACAATATGTCAACCACAAGTCCTATATGCATTCACACTCTACTCACTATGCACTCCCAAAATTATCCTTACTCAACAACCGCCTTGAATGTCAGACTCTCGATCATTATCGGCTGGGGGTTGTATCTTCTCTTCTTGCAGTAAAGGTAACCTTTACTTGTGTCAAAAAAAAACAAAAAAAAACAAGCAAAGCTTGAGTGTTTACATGTGGGAGAAATCGCCTTAATGATCGAGAGTCTGACATTCAAGGCGGGCCAACTTTTAACAACCTTCCAGAGTTACAGTGACAAGAGCACCAATATGGACATACCGCATGGCACTTATGTGGAAGGTTTCATTCTTTCTCTCCATTGTACCCAACTTACGCTAAAAATTAATTGCACTGCCAACCAGAATAAGAGAAGTACCTCAAGGGGAGGTGGCAAGACTCAGCACTAAGTTGAACCTTCAAACCTACAAAACCTTATTTACACCACCTAGTGTAAACCAGTGTTGGACTGATATCAAGCAAAATCCGAGCCATAGGAAACATGCCAACTTGATACTATGGTCACTTCATGTACTGTACAGTAAATACCCAGAAGATTTTGAGGATACCATTCCAACAATGGTGTAAACATCCATACCGACCCTGCAGCAACTTCCAAATACACTTGAAGCGTAAATCTGACGGATAATCCATGCCTGCATAATGTAGCACTTTCAACGGATATAGTCCAGATCGTCCAAATCGTTCTCCCTCAAAAGAATGACAATAAGCCTTCGATAAATTAACCCTCAACCGTCACAGTCAGCCCTTCGGGCAGTTTTTCAGTGTGTTCTCAAAATCTGTGACGATTACGAGTTAAGCCTTCCGAAACCAATTCGCCGACCATACACAGAAGAAAAGAGAAGCGGTAGCAGGACATGCAGCAACGGGGGCCAGACAGAGCCTTAACCACGACGTGGAAGTGCCATTCTTGACGCCCTACATTCCCCTCCATTGACAGAACATTCTACAGCAGTGTTGAATCCCATTCTTTGCAATGCCGCTGCACTGCGATTTGCAGTAATTTCAGTGCCTATAATAGTTTCTTGAATACTACCGGTTTCCTTCCAGAACTCAAGATGCGAGCGCAAAAGAAAGACGAAGTCGGCGAATTGGAGCATCATGCATACCTTCGTTCTTCCATGAAGTACCAGTCGGGCCCATGGTGTTCGCAACTCCTTTCAAGAATGTTATGGAAACAGCACAGGAATGCAGCCGCACTCTATAACACAAACACAAGATTTCCACATCGCCCCACAACTCTTGGCTGGATCCAGAAGAACCAGAAGAACCAATTCGCATGGGCCTCAGCAATTCCATGGAGTTCATTAACATGGCCAGAGATCTCCCCATCGTGATTTTCGAGCTTGCGGGTGCAAGGGAGCAGCGTGCCCACTTCGAGAGCAGACCACACGCGTGACTTCTCCCCGGGAGCCATCCTTCTCGGTTGCAGCACACAAATCTAGTACAGTCCGGCGTCCACGTCGTATGGGAGTCCTCACTATTCTAGCCCACCCGCTTCCAACATCCGCTACTCGATTCCCCAACACTTCTTCTTCGTCATCTTCCACTTCCTCTTCACCATCTTCCTCATCTTCCTCTTCTTCTTCTTCACCATTTTTCTCTAATTTAAATGAATCCTCATCGGATTCTCCATGAGGATCCGATATATACTCGAAAGCATCTTGCTTTTGTGTCTCAATGGTGAGCCCTTCAAGCGGATATGGCACAATAGGACGAACACCGCGTCGAAGGACCACAAACGAGAATTTCTCATCCTCGTACGCACGAAGTGGAGTGGGCTTGCTGTGTCTCTTAGTCACGCGCTGCGAGGTCGTTCGTTCCAGACGTTGAATGAAGTGACACCAGTTGCTCGTTTTGTCCATAGGACACTGTCCATCATGTGGACAGGGGGCCACAACAAAGGCGCCTCCAGCACCTTCTCGACGCAGCTTCTTCTTCTCCAATTGAAGTATATGAGCTCGACTCTCCCGCACGGTCCTTGAGCCTTGAGGCGTCCCGGGCTCAATCAACACCAACACATCACTCGTGAGAGCCCACAGCTGACGAACAACAGTAACGCGCTCCGACGGCGTCAACAACTCCCCTAACGCGTACGACGCAACCACAAGGTCATGCGGCCGGGTGGATTTGCGTAACCCGCGAGAGAATAGCGCAAGACTGGGGTGCACTTTGATGAGCGGCAGATTTTCGACGTCTTGTAAGAGAGTTCGACAAGCGGTCGCCATAGCTCGTGAGGGCTCCACGAAATTAACATGCTCCAGGGCGTCCGGCCAAACTTCTCGCATGGCCCAAAGGACAGTGCCGGGACCCGATCCGTAGTCCAGAACACGGGACGGGGTGAAATCAGGAAGACGAGTAGAAACCTCCGAGAGGACGCGGTGGACGGCACCGTAAACAGCCGGCATGCGAGCTGCGACGTACGCAGCTACATTCTTCTCGTCATACTCATACTGAATTGGAGCCTTCACAGGAGCGAAAAGCTCCTTGGTTAATCGCACTTGAGTCGCCGTCGTTTTGCCCAAGTAATCCTCCACAGCTGCGCGCGCATCGTCGGAGCCCTCTGTGGAGTGGGTGCTTAGGGCAATTGCTGAAGCGTCCTTGCGAGCTTTCATGTTGGACGTCAACTTGGCCACGCTCTGCTTCACCTCACGAGTCGGAATGTCGCCGATGAAGGCCGCAATTGCGGATTGGAGGGAGATCGGCAAACGCAACAGCCCCTGTGTCTGACATGATGCGGCTCGGAGCCCCGCCAATGTAAAACTCCGCTCCGCGAGCGCCATCATCGCCGTTGCATTCACTCACTTCTCACCTCGTCAATTTCCACTCGCGCCAATCATATCTCAAAGAATGCAACACCCAATGTGTTTAGAAGTACGCGAATTTGCGTTAACAATCTCGTTCACAATCGATTTTGCAAGAGCGCAAGCGTAGCAACAAGCAAAAGCAAACCCTAAACCACAATGTTGTCTAATTTCAGCCCTAACACTTGTAGCGCTGTAGAGAATCCAAATGAATGCTGAAGCTCCGAACAAGCTGTCTCTGAAAACCGAACGCCTGTCCAGCCTCTGCGCAATCGGACCCCGTCTCTCGCGGGGTTGCTTGCACTCCCTGCTCCAACGCAGGAGCCCTGAACTCTAAAAACCTAACCTTAAACCCTAAACCCTTAAACACCATAGCTCGCGAAAACATGAACTCTTAAACACCATAGCTCGCGAAAACATGAACTCTTAAGCACCATAGCTCGCGAAAACATGAACTCTTAAGCACCATAGCTCGCGAAAACATGAAGGACTTTACATGAATGGCAAGGACAAAGAATCCTGCTTTTTTGAGTTCTCATTGCAGTAGATACAAACCAGCCATTCTTTTGTGCTAAATATTGCATAAATAACCAAATTTTGGGTGTAGCCAATGTAGAAAACTGTTAGTACAAATTTATTTATTTATTTATTGAACAAATGGGGAGAATCCACTGCATTAAAAAAAAAAAAATACAAAACAATACAGAACAGCCAAGCCGTGAGGCTGGACAATGAAGAGAAAATGAGCAAAAGGACCAAAGAAAACAAAGAAACCAAAGAATCCTAGGTAAAACTACAAACGGGAGGGCCACACCCTTGTCACCTGATAATGCCACAAATTAGCACAAATTCAGAAGAAACTGTTGGAGTTATGTTGTGAATTGTCAAAAATGGAGTATTATATTTTGCAACTACCAAAATAACAACTAAGGTACTATTCACATTTTTTTTTAGGGGCTTCAATGAAAAATAAAAAGTAGAAAAAAAGCAGTTGATCCTCGGTTGCCTTACTTTCAAAGAGTCCTCTACTTAAATAGAATCCTTCTCATTTTTTGAGACCTCATTATTTCACAAAAAGATAGATTAACACCTAAAGGACCAAGGTGCAATTTTTGGCAACATAAAAAATTTGGATAGCTTCCTATAAGTAAAATTTCTATTTTCTTGCTCGTAATATAAAAATGAAGAATAGCTTTAAGGCCCAACAACTTTCATAACTTCTGACTACATGGTTAAAAAGTTATTATATGATATGTAATTTTCTCCTCAATTGGGCAATCTAGACAAGTCGGGCAGATTAGAAAATATCATTTTTTTTTTAAGATTGAAATTTGAAATTGGTTTTTTAGATTCTTATATACATAGAAAACTTTGAATTATTCCATTTTGATCAATGAAATGACAGTTATAAGGAATTTTAGTTTGCAAGCAGTTATGGATTCTCTACTCTAGAATAAACTTTAAAGTCATTTATTTCACTCAATTTTCAATATTTTTTGAAAAAAATAAAGTCATAGGATGCATATTGTTTATTACAACATTACAACCATTGGAATTGAAAATTTTTAATTCCATAACTAAATTCTTAATAATTAGGTATTTTGAAAGATTTTTTTTTTTTTTTACTTACTATTTTTTCCCAGTATGTTGTACAATTTCAAATGATGGAAAATTTTTCAAGCATGTAGCCAACTTGCCTTGAAGAATAAATCTAAAGAGTCATCACCAACATAAATATTTTTTCATACAAATGTAACCTTGTGAAGTTAGTTTAATTGTCCAATTCTTTGTAGGACCAAAAAAAGGATTTTTGTCAGTTCAAACACCAATATCTTACAATCCACATGGTGGAAATTTTTGAATTTTTTTCAAAATCTTCTTAAACTAGCATTCTATAAGATCCTATGGTTACATGTGTCCAAAAATGTTTTTCCTTCTAAAATTTGGTACTTGTATTAAAAATGGTAGTTTTGGAGCATTTTTGGTGAAAACATAGTCAAAGAATTTTAAGGGTTAATTTGTTTAAAGGATGGATATTTTGTTCCTTCAAGTTTTCTTCACTTTAGCTCTATTATGTTAGCTCTTAAAGCCCTAAGGCATAATTTCAAGCCATTTTCAATTGTTGGACAAACCCTTCTTATTATAATAATATGTGTTGAATTCTTGTGAAATTTTTACTAGAGGTGTATTTCACTGATGTTTAGAAAATTTAGACCAATCCAAGTCGTGGTTAATAAATTATGGCACCAAAGGATGTGTTTTTTTTAATTTGTAGGCAACTTCCAGAAGCCATGATAGATAGGTCTAATTGGGCAGAAATTTTTACACATACTCTCAAAAAGCTTATTAATGTATTGGGTGAATGCAAAAATCACTTGTACTCTTTTTTGTCACACCTTGCATGCTAATTTGTTTTTTAGGTATAACTTTTGCGTATTGAATTCAAATGACTTAAGATTTATAGGAAAGGTGCTCATGACCACTATACACCTTGCCTAATTTTTTGGCAATTTTCAAAAATGTTTTACTAAATAAAAATAGCCCCCAATTTTATGTCACAAATTCCAATTTGGAGGTTTTAAGTACTATTTAGTACCCAAAAAATCGAACTTGGAGCTGAAATTTGGAGAGAATGGTCTTCTAGTAGACTTGTAGCTATATAGGGAAGGGATTCTAAAATTACTTAATTTTGTATTGTGTGGAAGTCCACAAATAGAGCTTTTTTCTTCTTACATTTTAGAATATATAAAATATTATTTTGGTGGTTCTTTTGGTGAATGACCATCTCCATAGAGTTATTACAAATGGCCAATTTTTATGTAATTTATTTAATTTAGTTTGCTATTTTTAACTAATTAAAGCATCAAAGTGTCTATTTTCTTAAGATTTGGCACTTTCTAGTTCTCCTACTTAGAGAATTTTTCTATGCTCTTTTGTTCCCAGGGTTTCTTCATCTTAAAGGTATATACACTGGCCATATTTTTTAAAAAAATCAAAAATTATTTTTCTATGCTTAAAGTACTCCAGAAAAAAACCCATCAAATAGTGAAAATGCAACAAATAGTACAAGTATTTATTGCATTCACCTTATTCTTCAAAGTTGAAAGGAATATAAGCACATAATTTTGATTTTATAAGCCTTTGAAACTTTGTAAATTTTAAACATTCAAAGGCTTGTAAGTCAATCTCATGTGCTTGTATGCCTTTCAACTTCAAAGAGTATGTTAATGAGCTTATTGAAGGTAAATAAAAAAATTCAGCCAAATTGAACCTCTCTATCATGGTTGTCCGAAATAGCCCATAATTAAAAAAATGTCCTTTTGATGCATAATTTATTAACCACAACTTGAATTGGTGTAAAATTTTCTAGGCATCAAGGTAGTAGTAAAATACACTTCCAACACCAATTTCACAAAAATCCAAAAAATATTGCATTAGGAAGGGTCTACCCTAAAGTGAAAAATTGCATAAAATCATGCCTCAAAGCTGTAATAGTTCTATACAAAGGTTTGCATAATTTCTTTCGAAAAGATGACCTTGCAACTAGTGTTGAGAGTTATGTAGTAGCACAAAATAGTAATATTCACTTTCTATCATAAAAATCTTAATCTTATACTGCCTCCATTTGAAAATGATATTCTTGTTGGCTTTAAGTTTTTATTCCAAAATGATCTTCTTGTTGCACTTTGTGACATTGCAAATTGGTCAGATTCAACATACAATTACTATTTGGAATCAACAAAACAACTCTAGGTGGTAGTTTCCCCTCCATCCATACGATCATCAATCAAAAGACAAATGAAATGACTAAAGAATTCAATTAACTTTGTTTGGTTTTAATTTTTGCATCTCTTTGAGCGTAAAAAGAGATGAAGCTCTGAGAGGCGGAACATAGGGGTCCACATAAACAAGCAATCCCATTGAATACACTAATAAGTTAAGACATTTGAAGCAATGAATAACATCAGGTTTTCATCAATACAGGAGCCCAATATGACCTGCTAACAACTCAACTTAAAACTAAACAAAAAATATATGGAAGATACTTGAAGAGCACAGACTTTCAACAATAAATGAAAACTTGATTCCTAACAACGAGTTGTTCTTCCTACCTCAACTGATTCCTTCAGTCTCCAGCAATCTAAGTTTTGGAACAAACTCTAGGTGCTTGCGGTAGTCAAGAATGTAACCACAGCTAATTGTGACCCTTATCTAGAGACAACATGCCTGAAAATTTTCATATGCTGAATATGTGAGCTTAATTGTTACCCTTATCTAGAGACAACATGCGTAAAAATTTTCATATGCTGAATATGTGAGCTTAATTGTTACCCTTATCTAGAGACAACATGCGTAAAAATTTTCATATGCTGAATATGTGAGCTTAAAGTTGATTTGAAGATTCATAGTTTCTTCATATGGTGTCCAAACATTCCATGCCAAGTTGCACTGCAAATCCTATGATATATTCCCAGCAAAGACCCAACAAGTCACAAAGGTGTCCAAGCATAGGAAACATGCTCAGATGTTTATTTCAACACTTTTTAGATTTACAAACACCGTAGCTGGCTCCTCCAAACTAAGGACCAGACTCTAGATCGATCCACATCTCTACGTACCCACTCGAGGCTGATGTCGATCAAGGGCTTGAAACACACTACTCTGTGAACCTTGGGAATGCGAAAGTCTCGAGTTTGGGTGTTTCATCTGCAGGCTCCGCAGGTGTTTCAAACATCGAAAAGTCTTCGGTCTCTGGTGGAAACGGGAGAGCTTCACCAAAAGATGCTTCTGCAGGGGTACCAAACATTGGATAATCGTCGATCGCTAGTGGAAATGGGAGAGCCTCAAGTATGGATTCTACTGAACGTTCTGTAGGTGGCATTGCTGGGGTCTCGAGCATGCGGGGTGGTCTCAATAGCTTCTCAGTAAAACAAAGAGGAGGTTTCATGGGTTCTATGTCACCATCTTTCATCGCCACGAGATCCAACTCCGGGTGTTGGCGCGCAACGCTTATCAAACATTCCAATGAACAAACAAGAAACGTTTTTGTTGAATGTTTTGACCCGCTGATGCTGGCCGAGCAACCTTGGCAATTCTTGTCGTCTCCAGCCACCCCCGCTGGAGGGTGCACGTTGGACGAACTGGCCTCTGCATCCTGCTTGCTCCTCAGGTTACAGTGTCTCTCCCCACCATTAAGATTGTTTGTGTGAATGTGCTTCAACCCCTCCTTGCTGATGAAATGCTGAAGATGCTCTAAGAGAACTGAAGATTGTCGTGAATAGTGGCGCACCTGCAACCAGGGATGGTTACGATGCTCATGGTCTCCCCGGAAGACGATAGGACACAAGCCTCCGGTCTTGCACTGAACGCAGAAATAGTTGTTGCAGTCTCTGGGAGAATTGCAACTTGGGCACGGCGGTGCGTGGTACTGGCAAGCTTCTTTTAAATACTTGCCATAGATTAGAGACTCCCAAATCAGAAGAAGTACAGCCTGGGTGGCTGCTGCGATTCTCCCAGCCATCCTGAAATTAAGGAGGTACCACAGTGAGTAGGGAAATTAAATGGAAATTGCGCAAAGCTTGAACTCAATCTGGTAATTTAAACTACTTACATCAACTGATGAACTGCTGTGCACACATTTGAGACAGTTAAACGTCAATTTCGTTAGAATGGAGCAAGTTAGAGTGCCGAAATGGCAACATTGGAGTGTTCTACTATTCATTGGAGTACTTTGTGATACTAAATGACAGGAAATGCAATGCCCGTAAGTTTTTATGTGTTGGTACAAGAACTTGTACAAGAAAATATTAAGTTATCATGGCCTCAAGGAGGGCGTCCTTCGAGAGTCTGGGAGAGACAGTGGAGCACTAGGGCAAACATACTGTAAGCAACGTTGTTAAACTTGTAACTTGACAAAGCCTAAAGTTTTCTGTATGTATCAGAACTTTTCTGATAATTCACCGGTAAGCAAATGCCAGATTAGGGCTTGAGATTGGAAAGCACCGCAAAAAGTTAGATGACCGAGGAAACCCAAGGCTCCTTTCTACTAATGCTTACAAACAATAACTGCTAATGAAAGAAGCTCTAATCGAGGTTGTTCTTAAAAAGTAAGTACTTAACTTGTGCAACGATTGAAGGCACTTAAGAGGACCAGAAGCATGTGAAAAGAATGACTACCTGCTTTACTTTTTTTGTTGTTGCATTTCCTAAAGGAAATCTTTAGAAGCTTAGCTCATCTAATTCCGCGATTCCGCGTTCTTAAGTCCTCTTGATCCAGTATTAAATCGAACAAAAAGCAAGCTTAGGAAAACAAATAATCGCAAAACCAAGTCTGGCATAAGCTGTAAATGCAGCTTTTCAAGCTTTACAAACTAAGCAGAATTACTCTATAGCTTAATTCAAATGAAAAGATGATATTCACCTGATCCATTAAGCAAGCACAAACAAATTGGTTTCAACAAAAAGAAGATTGTAAAAGCTTTCTCAACCGCAATACAGACGTTCACAGAAAGCAAGCTCAGCCCTGGAAAATTTGCTTACATTCAACAAATCTCTCGGGAAGGGAAGGGAAGGGACAAGAGCTGATTTAAACACGCTTGCAAGGGATTGCAAATGACCTCCAAGTGAATATATATTATGTCTGGAAAAGAAAAAAGAAAAAGAAAAACGACAAGAAAGACAGAGCTCGAGACAGAGGTGGGGGAAACTAAGATGAAAAGCGGTGAGAGCAAGAGAAAAAAACTCCAAGTACAACCAGCAAATGAAAAAAAAAAGCTCTACAAGAAGCTGTTCTTCAACACGAAGTACTTAGAAATTCTTGCAAACTATCCAGATAGTAGCAAAAACACAATCATGGGAAAAGATTTTACTTCTACATCCAAGGAAATATTTAGAAACACACCTGCTCCGGAAGAATGCTTCAAATCCCTCTTGATCAAGCAGTAGGATTAAAGAACTCAAAGCTTAGCAACCTGGACCCTGAAAAACAAACAATTGTAAAACCAAGCCAGCATAACCGGTGTTACAAAGCATTATACTTCAACGGAAATGCAGCATTACAAGCTTACAAACTATGGAGAGCTGCTTTGTAGCTGTATTGAAACAGAACCATGATACACACCGATTGAATCCAAATAAGCAAGCACCAAAGAATTTCTTTAGAAGACTAAGAAGAATTGAAAAAACTCGCAACTGGAATACCCACCTGAGCTTGCAAATGGCAAGCTTAGCAATGGGAACTACGCAACGACTACAAGCTGCCGCCGGGTCACTTTATAGCACACCGACTTGACTTTAAAGTAACTTTGTCAAAAAAAGTGAGTTTAGAGAAGACGCCTGACTTCGGGAAGAAGAGAGCAACGAAAGAGGGGCCCTAAAGTCCCATTGTCTTCGTATGAATATAATTTTCATTTCAATTGGTGCCCGGGAGCAAAAGTTATATCACAAAAAACCTCAAACTGAACTCAGCGGGCAACACAAAAAAATTTGCAAAAAGTCATAAGGAATTATAATTTTTTTTTTTCTGAAATTTAATATTTTTGTCTACATGTGAAGCTTTGATTCATTTTATTTGGACTAATAATGAGAAAGTTATGGACAATCTTGTTTTTTGGGCAATCTAAACATCTTCTTGAAAAATAATTTGTAGAATTCATTTCTGAATGCAATTTTCACTATTTTTCACTATTTTTCTTTAGAGTATTTGTTTGCTTGCTAAAACAATCTCACCATTGGAATTAGTGTATTCCAATCCCATCTGGGAGCTATTAACAATTTAGTTTTTTTTCAATCTTGGACTTCCTTCTACTTAACAATTTTTTAAAGAATGAAAATCAAATGTGTTTTTCTTGAAATTTTGTTCTAGACTTTTACCTCACATCTTCAACATAAAAAATTTTAAATCCAAAGTTTGTAGTGCAAAGTTTTTCTACAAATGGGGGTCAAAGTCATCTGAAATTGCAGGCCAGTGTTCAAAAAAACTTTCTTTTTCAACTTTGAATGCTAATATCTTCCAGTCTATACGGTCAAACTTCATGAATTTTTTACCACATGATCTTTGACAAGTGAAGTACAAGATCCTATAGTTAGATTCTAAGAAAATCTTTTTTTTGCATTCTTGGATGAACATAGCAAAAATGGTAGTTTTGAATGGTTTTTGATAAAAAAAATGACCTTGGGACTTTAGGGGTTAAAAAACACTAGATTCATTTACATGGTCCACTTATGTTCAAGGAGAAATGAAAGTGAAGTAGTACACTAATGCATAAGGTAACTTAACACAACCTCTTCCCAATTTTTGTATTCTTATGTCATCAAAAAGTCGTATTAAATTGATTTGTTTGAGTTGATTAGTCTTTTGGAGAAGAAATTAATGGAGAAAAAATTAGTGAAGAAAAAATGATCTCAAAATAGTTTCTTTTGAATTTTCTATGAATATTTGAAGTTAAAGATAATAGGTATCTATTAGAGTCCCTAGACATTTACAAAAACTTGTTCTTCAAAAAATGGGAATTCAAGAGATGAAAGTCCATTGATATCTCAAAAGGTGATTGAATTGCATTATGAAGAGGTGGTTAGGAATAGGAAATTCTTCCATATAATGGTCAATGTCCAAAGATATACATGTAAATATTTGCTTGAAGTTTGCAAGAAAATGGCAAATTTCATTAAAATGAATTTTGGCACTTTTATAGTTCAGGCTGGCCATTTTGAAATCTATACCTATCTTAGATGGTTAATACCAACCTTTCTAAAATCTATACCTATACTAGATGGTTTGGATTGGTTGTTCTGAAAGTAGCGTATTTCATATGTCATGGGTGATTGCAAGAAACACTTGTCCTATTTTTTGTCACACCTTGCATTTTTTTTTTGGCCATAACTTTTGCAGTTTGGCTCCAAATGACTCATGCTTTATAGATAAGGAATTCATGACACCTTGCCTAGTTTTTTTGCTATTTGAAAAATGTTATATTACATAAAAATAGCCCTCGATTTTGTCGCAAATTCCAACTAGGGAGTTTTAGTACTATAGTAGTACTTCAAAAAATAAATTTGGAGCTAAAATTGGACATTAGAAGAGATTTGGGAGGAATAAAGGGCCGTTTCAGGCTTGCTCTCCCAGCGCTGTTCCCCTGGCAGATCGGGAACGTTTGTTGTCAGATTTTTTTTTTTTTAAAATCTAAAATGAAAAAAAAATCAATTTTTTTTGGTGACGTGGCAGTTGTTATACCACGTCATGTAGCAGCTGTGGAGCCCAAGGAACTCACAACCCTTCAAAGGAGTTGAAAAACATCTAATGACAGATGGTCTTCTAGTAGACTTATAGCTATAGTACAAAGGAATCCTAAAAATATTTAATTTTATGTGGTGTAGAAGTCTACAAAGTGACCTTCATTTAGCTTGCATTTTGAAACATATAAAACATATTTTTGGTGGTTCTTTTGAATGACCGTCTCTATAGAATTGTTACAAACAGCCAATTTTATTTTATTTATTAAATTTTTTTCCTATTTTTAACTAATCAAAACATTGAAGTATCTATTTTTTTTAGTTTTGGCACTTTTCTAGTTCTCTTAGTTAGAGAATTTTCCTAGGCTTTTCCTTTAAGAGTTACCTTCATCTTAAAGATGTATACATTAGCCATATTTTTTTTTAAATTAAAAATTATTTTTCTAATTTCAAAATACTTAAGAAAAAATCATGAGTGTTGTTATAAAGTGCAACAAATAGTATAGGTGTTTTTTGCAATCACCCTCATTTTAATGAAATTTGCCATGAAATCATTTTCTACAAGTATATTTGATTGTTGAAAGATTCTCAAAAAACTTTTTTCTATTCCTATATTAACAAACGGTTGACAATGTTTGAAAACTATCGAGATTAAATATTAATTGTTTAGTTTCAACAAATCTTCATCATTGAAACTACTAGGAATTTAAAAAACTGAGCAATGAAAATTTCTTAGAAACTTTTCAATATTAGAGACATGTCATATCATCACTAAGCATGATACATACTCAAGTAAGAATCCACAAAAAAGTGTTAAAGCTTTTCTTGACATAGAATTGTTTGATACTTTCATTGGTGACTCACCATTTGAATAGAATTTGAGATTGATTTCTACTTTCTATTCACAACTACAAATGGGAATATAACTTTAAGGATTTCAAATCCAAAGTATGATTTGCACACATAATTTATCCTCTAAAACTTGCATAGATGTTCAAGAAGCTATATGTACATTCTAAGATTTATTATGATGTGGTACCAGAAAGATACAATCTTTCTATTGTAATGTAGCCCCCTTACAAAACATTCAATTAATAAGTTCAAAATATTCCTAGAATATTTTTTAAAATTATTTCAAGTTTCATATAATATTCTTTGAATATGTCTATTATTTCATATCTCCTATATAAAATGCCCTTTGCTTGTAGGTGGATCAATTAATTCATACAAAGTGACTTCCTTAAGAATTTTTTTCATATACACATGTACTCGGATGGATTTATAATTCCCTCTCTAACATAGAAAACAACATGCAAATCTCTTGTAATCTCTTTTTTTCCAATGAGATTCAAAGAATTTCATAATCCTTTTTCCGAGATTAAGGAAGAAATATTAATTCTAATCCACCAAAGGATGTCAAATAGCCATATGCAATATGTGAAACCATGGTTTTATGGAAAATCCATATTTTGGAAAAAATAAGTATTTGTATAGATCTCAAATTCTCTGTAAATGGTTTCTATTACTGAAAATGGATTTTTTTTATAAGTGGTTATTATCTACATTTTTTAGAGATGATTTTTTCACTTTAAAATATCTAATATTTAGATAATATATCAATAATTATGAATTGTTAAAGATTACAAATCAAGTGTAGGTTTAGTTCTTTGGAGATGGAAATATTGCATTTATGATGTTTCTTAAAGGTATGTGTAGAACATCACATATAGTACGGTATTGGACTCCTAGAAAACAACTTATGTACTAAAATATGGCAAGGCATACACTATTGGATTGATAATTCAACAATTAGCATATTCAATTGGATGTCACTTTAAGCATCTAAATCTTATCATATGCTAATATGCCAACATCTACATTGTGACTATCTTAAAACTTTTGAATTGTATAGAAAGTAAAATAATGATCCAATTTGGGAGCACTATGAGCCAATGGATTTGGATTAGCATAAATATAAAATTTTGTGACTATTTTTAATCACAATTTATACATTTTTTTATGTCAAGTATACAAAAACCACCTATTGCGACTAAAATTGGGCTTCCAAGATCTTTAAAGGTTAATGAGGTATTTTTTAGTACAAAAATATTTTATTTTGTTTTATTACAATTCAAGAATTTGGATGACATCTGCATATAAATGGATGATTTTCAATTCATGGAGAAGAAATATGCTTAGTAAATTTCCATGCTACCATACCTTAGTCTTAATCTATTATTGTGAAATCACATTGAATCTCAACATTCATTTCCTTTAGGTCAAACATTCCTATGGTGTACAACGGTTGATGTCCCCATTGACATCCTAGAATATCTAGGCAACCAAAGATGTATTTAAGATCAACAAAATTTTGTACGGGTTTCTATATAGCATCACTCTCAACAAGATTCTTTACATGTTGAAAGGTTTTTAAGGAACTTAATTCAATGTACCACAATAATGAACGGTTGGGTGATTGCAAGCTCAGAAACACTCCGCTCCTTTCTTTTGTCACAAAGTGTGATAGGCTTGTCAACCACTATAACTTTTGAAGCATGAACCCAATGAACTTCAATTTTGTAATGGAGTTAAATCTTTCTATTTTAATCATATTTTTTGTTTTTTATAAGATAAAAAATAAAATAAAATTATGTTTAAAACTTTATTTTGTTAATTTGTCACACTTTTAAATTTAGGATCTTAAATACTATAGAACACCCAAAATGAATGATCTAGAATTGAAATTTCTCTAGTCTATTTCTACAATGGGTAGGCATATTCCTACCAAGGTAAACTAGAAATAGATTATTTTATGTCTTCCACATTTGTGCAAATAGGGCTTTTGGTTCACATACTTCCAATTTTTAGATTTCTTTTCTATTATAGTAGATTTATTTAAAACTTGTAATATCCCTTTTCTACAAGCTTTTCTATGAAAAACTCCAACATAATACTAGTGGATCCAACTAAGAATTTGTAGTACCTATGAAGGACACTTGTCGATAGTACAATAGATCTATAATGTGATCTATAGTCTAAAAATTGACCAAGAGCTTTTATTTCTAGTATTTATAGTATTCAATGCCAAGACACAAAGTTTTTGGCAAAATGCTACAAGACGACAATTTTTTTTGCAATCACCTAGTTGTTTGGAACTTTTCAATACAAAATATTAATATTCAAATAGGTCTCCTACTAAGCATCAAGATTCAACTTGGAGTAATTGAAGAATTTAAATTTTGAAAAGCTAAAGTCAACGGATTTGAATTGGAGAATCAAAGGACATAGGCACAAATTAAGGGACTATATGCCATTTGCTATACCAAAACAATGCTTTCTAAATAACATAAGGTACCAAAGTAGTTGGGACAACAAATACATATATAAAATATATAAATTACTAAAATTACTAAAATTATAATTTTTAAGTCACTTTGAAGAGAGTATCTCAAAAGCGCAAAATACACCACTTTTGAAAAAAATTCTATTGAATTTTTCTTGGTGTGAGCTCAAAAAATACTTTGTTACACCATAATGTTTTTCACTATTATTTCCACTTTTCTTTAAAAAACATATTATTTTTTCATTAATTTTGTAATTATTATGATTTTTACAAAAGAAAATTCTTTAAGAAAATCTGGATCATTATTTTTAATTCTTAAAAATGAGATTAAATTTTAGGTGTATAGTACTACATATGGAAAATATCAAAATTTTGAAATGTGTGTTTTAGTATAGAAATCTAAGGAAGTTTGACCAAGCTTGAATATGAAATGTCCTTCAAGGATGCCATATTTAACTACATTTTGAATTTGGACTTTGGAATGAATTCTGGACAAAACATCATGAGATCTCACGATGGTAACTTTGGGAGATCTGCAGGTGTTTGTATAGATTTCCAAATGTTTTATACTGATCTTCTACAGATATCATGATGTTTTGCATTATCTCCTGATGATTGGTTTTTTTTCTCCCGATGACCATTATTAACTTTGGACTTTCGAAAGTCCAAAAGTAGTTATATGTGGCATAAGGGTTAAGCATTAGAGAAAATTCAGCCTTTTACAGGGCTGTCCAAAGTTGGCATGCCATGCTATTCTTTGCATGGCATGTCAACTTTGAAATTGCTCTTGGTGAGCAGTTAGAGTCTCTGACTGTTCGCCGGAGCAGTCAGGTCTCACAAGATTTTTTTTTTTTATAAATTAATTTTCTTTTTAAGATTAAAAAAAAAAGTTTAATTTAATAATTTTCTATTTGGAATTCTAGGTTCCTGCGCCACTGTTGCTATAATTTTAGCAAGGGGGAAATAGGAGGAAAATGTCTTTTTGAGCAAAATAAAGGCAAATTTCAGGGTACCTTGGAGGGCTGTGGAGCAACCCTCCGAAGGC
Organism: Neckera pumila; assembly: GCA_963969595.1. Classification (NCBI taxonomy): domain Eukaryota; kingdom Viridiplantae; phylum Streptophyta; class Bryopsida; order Hypnales; family Neckeraceae; genus Neckera; species Neckera pumila. The sequence goes on from OZ018415.1 coordinate 15,662,301, forward strand.
CTGAAATTTCCTCTAATGGAACATGCATATGAAGTTTTGGAAAGAAGGTTCATTACAAAAAAAGTCAAGCCTCAACAAGATTGCGAGTGTGTGATTTTTGGCCCCTGCGGAGTGCAATTACAAGAAAAAAAAATTTGAAATTTTTTTTTTTAATATTTTTTTTTGTAATTTTTCAAAAAAAATAAAACATCAGTTTGATGTGGCGCTAATAGAGCTGACATGGTGCGACCAAGTCTCATTTCAATTTTTCAGTTTTTTTTTTTTTTTTCCCTAATTGTACCACGGGGGTGCAAGGCTAGCGGAGTAGCGGCCTTGTTGAGGGCTGAAATTTTTCCTACTGTTGATTGAAATGGTCTACATAAAGATCCTTGATACATAAAAGAAGATGGAATTTGGAATTCCCATGGTCAAATTTGCTACAATAGTTTGTTTGAGGGTTCCAAGGTTGTGACATCCAAATGCGTAATGCTCTAAAAACTTAGACCAAGATATGTGCATCCATAATCAACAATGCCTAAAATATGAAACCTACACTTGGCCAATAAAGCGCCACTACAATTTAGGTATTGGTGACACAATATGTGCACAATCAATCAAAACATGATAGAATAGGAGAGTTTGCTGTTGATTTTGTTAAACCTACAAACAATACTTTGAAATTTCATAACTTTTTGATGCACTGCCCAAATAATACATGGTAAAGAATCTCCATTCACTTGCCAACTAGATCCAATATAAATAAGTTAATTTAGCATAATAATCAGTGTCTATTATGGGTACATTAAACTTAGTACACTGTTTTGAGATTTGAGACCAGTTTTTGGACAAGTGTCAAAAGCTTTGCCAATTTCTTGAAAATTTTGTCATCTTAATAGACCATATTACTGTTGCTTTGAGCGTGTTTACTCTTATGGTTAGTTGGACGCATGATTGGAGATTTGGGGGTTGTGCACTTGTGCACCAATTTTCAGAATTGTATGTTTCATTTTTCCCTCGTCATCTCTACAATTGATGAATAGGAGTGATTTATTTCAAGTGATTCCACACACGCATTACTATGCGCACTTTAGAAAATGGTCATCCCATTTTACAAGAGACCAGAGGCCCCTGTGAAAAGTTTTGAAACCTTTACCACGACCTTGTGTATTGCAACCCTCTCTGTGTAGTCCACATAAACAAGCATTGTATACACCAATAAGTTAAGATATTTGAAGCAATGAATAACATCAGGCTTTCATCAATACATGACTTGCTAACAATGCAACTTAAAACTAAACAAAAGATACAAAGAAGATACTTGAAGAGCACAGACTTTCAACTATAAATGAAAACTTGATTCCTAACAACGAGCTGCTCTTCCTACCCCAACTGATCCCTTCTCCAGCAATCGGAGTTTTGGAACAAACTCTAGATGCTTGCGGTAGTCAAGAATGTAACCCCAGCTAATTGTGACCCTCACCCAGAGACAAATATACCTAAAACGTTCATGCATGTCCTGAATATGTGAGCTTCAAGTTGATTTGAAGATTCATAGTTTTATTCATATGGAGTCCAAAACATTCCACGCCAAGTTGCACTGCAATCCTTTGCCAACAAATCTAGCAAAACAAGAAGCTGTCCAAGCATAGGAAACATGCTCAGATACATAAGTAAACACTTTTTAGACTGACATACCAAAGAGCTCTGGCTCCTCCAAAGGGCTAGACTTGATTTTAGTTTGACGCTCAACTTCAGCCGCCCACTCTTGCCACTCGGGGTTTTTGTCAAAGTCTTGAAATTTAGTTGGGAGCAATGGGAGTGAGAAAGTCTCAGGTTCGAATGTTTCTGCAGGCGCCGCAGGCTTTTCAAACATTGGAAAATCTTCGGTCGCTGGAGGCTCATGGGTTTCAGTCGACATTGGACAATCTGCAGTCGCTTGCGGCGATGGGGGAGCCTCGTCAACGGGTGTCGCTGTTGGGATCTCGAGCATGCGGGGTGGGTTCAATAGTTTCTCAGTATAAAAAAGTGGAGGTCCCATGAGTTTCATAGCACCATCGTTCATCGCCAGCAGATCCCACTTCGATCGTCCACGCGCAACTTTCATCAGACACTGTAGTGAACACACAAGAAACGTTTCTCTTGAACCCTTTGACCCGTATATACTGGCCCTACAACCTTGGCAACTCTTCTCTCCCTCCACCTTAGCTCGAGACGAACTGGCCCCTGCAACCTGCTTGCTCCTCAGGTTACAATGTCTCTTCCCGTCATTACGACCGTTTGTGTGAATGTGCTTCAACCCCTCCTTGCTGATGAAATGCTCAAGCTCCGGTGAGAGAACAGAATATTGTCGTGTGTAGTGGCGCACCTGCAACCAGGGATGGTTACAATGCTCCTGGTCTCTGCGGAAGACCATAGGACACAACCCTCCAGTCTTGCACTGAACGCAGAAATAGTTATTGCAGTCTTTGGGAGAATTGCAAGTTGGGCACGGCGGTGCGTGGTATTTGGAAGCCTCTTTAAAATACTTGCCTTTGATTAAAGACTCCCAAATCTGAACAATGAGAAGAAATGCAGCCTGGGTGGCTGCTGCGTTTCTCCGAACCATCCTGAAATCAAGGAGGTACCACAGTGAGTAGAGAAATTATATGGAAATTGCGGAGCTTGAACTCAATCTGGCAATTCAAACTACTTACATCAACTGATGAATTACTGTGCACACATTGACGCAAGTAAGAGTGCCGAAATGGCAACATTGGAGTATGTACTCTACTATTCATCGTAGTATTTTGTGATACTAAATGCCAGTAAGTTCTTGTGTGCTGGTACAAGAACTCCTACGAGAATATATGAAGTTATCATGGCCTCAAGGTTGAGAGTCTAAGGGAGTCAAGCACTAGGGCAAACATGCAAAAGACAAAAGCTAAAGTAGACAAAAGCTAAAGTTTTCTGTATATACCAGAACTTTTCTGATATTTCACTGGTAAGCAAATGCCAGATTAGGGCTTGAGATTGGAAATCACCGAAAAAAAGATTGGATGACCGAAGAAACCCAAGACTCCTTTCTACTAATGCTTACATATAATATATCTACTAAAGAAAGTTCTAAGCTCTACTCGAGGTTGGTCCTAAGAAAATCAAGTACGTAACTCTTGCAAATGACTGAAGGCCCGTAAAAGGACCAAAAGCATGTGAAAAGAATGACTACAAGCTCTACTTTGTTCCATTTTCAAAGGGAAATGTTTAGAAACTTAGCTCATCTAATTCCGTGTTCCTCAGTCTTTCTTGATCTAGTAGTAGCTAGATCGAACGAAAAGCAAGCTTAGCAAAACAAACAACAGCAAAACCAAGTCTGGCATAAGCTGTAAATATAGCTTTTCAAGTTTCCCAACTAAGCAGAGTTGCTCTGCAGCTGAACTCAAAACGGAAACATGATATTCACCTAATCCAATTAAGCAAGCCAAACAAATTGGTTTCCACTAAAAGAAGATTATAAAAGCTTTCTCAACTGCAATACAGACGTGAGATTACAATAAGCAAGCTCAGCCCTGGAAAATGCGCTTACAGGCAAGAAATCTCTCGGGAAGGGAATCAAGGGAGAAGAGCTGATTTAAACACACAAAGGATTGCAAATGACCTCCAAGTGAATTGATCTAATTTCTAAGAAAGAAAAGAGAAAAAAGAAAAAAAAGGCAGAGGTGGAGGAAAGATGAAAAGCGGTGAAAGCAAAATGAAAAAAAAAACGCCCCAAGCACAACCAGCAAATGAAAAAAAGCTCTACGAGAAGCTGTTCCTAAAAACGAAGTAAGAAATTCGTGCAAACAATCCCGATAGTAGCAGGAACACAATCATACGAAAAAGAATTAACTTCTATGTCCAAGGAAGTGTTTAGATACGCACCTGCTCCGAATCTCTCTTGTTCCAGCAGTAGAATTAAAAGAAAGACGAACCCTGCTGAAAAACAAACAATTGTTAAACTAAGCCAGCATCACGTGTTACAAAGCGTTACAAAACAAAAATGCAGCATTACAAAGTCTATAGAATTAGAAGTAAGCTTAGTACAAGGAGGATTACAAGCTTTACAAGTAAAGGAGAGCTGCTCTGTTGCTGTACTGAAACGAAATCATGATGCAAACCGAATCCAAGTAAGCAAGCACAAAAGAATTGCATTAGACTAAGAGGGATTGAAAAAGCTCTCAATTGGAACACACACCTGAGCTCGCAAATGGCAAGCTTAGCAATGCGAACTAGGCTTCAACTACGTTACAAGCTGCCGGGATCATCATCTTTATAGCTCATCGATTTTACTTTAAAGTAACTTTGTCAAAAAAAGTTATTTCATACAAGACGCTGACTTTGCGAAGAAGAAGTCAACGGAAGAGGGACCATTATAAACCACCACCCACCAAACTCATTTACATGGTCCAAGACTCCAAGCTAAGGGGAAATTAAAGTGAAGAACAATAATATATGAGGCAACACAACCTATTTCCAAAAAAAATTTCATTCTTATATTATTATCTTATCAAGAGCCGTATTATTTAACCCCTAAAGTTTTCACCAAAAGCATTTGGAAACTGTCATTTTAGAACAAGTACCAAATTTTTGAAAAAAAAAATTTTCAACACATATAACCACAGGATCTTGTAATACATTGATTTGAGAACATGTGAAATTTTTTTTCAGACATATCCACTGTGTAGATTGAAAGATATGAACATTTAGAATCACAGAATTGCTATTATAAGTCCTGCACAAAGCTGGGCAGTTGCACTTCACAACTTCACTTTTCTATGAAAAATGGTCCAAAATGGTGGTACTTCTTTAGATTATTTTCTTAGACAAGTTGGCTACATGCCTGAAAAATTTCAAAACATCTGGAATTGTACATCATATAGGAAAAAAATAGTAAGTAGAAAGAAGTAGAGAATGATTCAAAATACAAAATTGTTAAGAATTTAATTATGGAATTGAAAAATGCCAATCTCAATGGTTGCAATGTTGTAATAAACAATTTACATCCTATTATTTTATTTACTTAAGAAAAATATTAAAAATTGGGTAAGATAAAGGACTTCAAAGTTTATTTTAGAATAGAATCCATAATTGCACGCAAACAAAAAATTCTCATAACTTTTGACTCATTGATAAAAAGGGAATGATTCAAAGCTTGCCATATATATATATATATAACTCTAGAAAATCAATTTCAAATTTTTGTTTTTGAAAAAAGTGATTTTTTTTATTTGCCCGGACTGCCCATTTACGAAAAAAAATTAATAAATTTGGCTACAACTTTTGACTCGTATTTCCAAATGTAATGAAACTTATTGCATATGAAAGATATTCCTTATTTCCACCTTTAATTAAAATTTGAGCCAAAAATATGCAAATCTCTAGTCACACGCACTTGCTTGAAATTTCTATGTAGCCAAAAAACGCATGCGAGTCTTTTAGGGGTAAATTGATTTGTTTGTGTTGATTAAATTAGTGGTGAAAAAATTGTCTCAAAATTGTTTCTTTTGAATATTTTATAAATATTTGAAGTGAAAGGTAATAATTACCTACTATTAGATCCCTAGACATTTACTAAAATTGTTCTTTAAAAAGTGAGAATTCTAGGGATGAGTGTCCATTGATATCTCAAAAGGTGATTGGATTGCATTATGAAGAGGGGTTGGTCTTGGGTAGGCTTACGGAAAATAAGGACAGGAATGGAGTGTTCTACCTTTCAATAGTCAATGTCCAAAAATATGCAAGCCAAAATTTGCTCGAGGTATGCATGAAATCACTCTCTATAAACATATTTATTTGTTGAAAGGTTTTCAAAGGAGTTTCTTTTATTCCAATAATAACAAACATTTGGTTGTTTGAAAACTTTATCAAAACAATTTAAATATTAAAGTTTAGTTTCAACAAATCTTTATCATTGAAAATAATAGAAATTAGAAAAATAGACAATGAAAATTCTTTAGAAACTTTTCAACATTAGAGGCATATCACCAAGCACGTCACTTAAGAAAGACCTCGTAAAAAAAAAAAATTCCAGCATAAAATCTTTTGATACTTTCATTGGTGACTTACCACTTGAATAGAATTTGGGATTGTTTTCTATTTTTCATTTATGACTATAAATAGAAATATGTTTTGAAATATTTTGATAACAAAGTATAATTATCCCGTTGACAATTCATCTTCTAAAACTTGAATGGAATTCAAAGATGTTCAGAAAGCCATATGTATGTTCCAAGTTTTGATATGATAAGATACCAAAAAGTACGATCCCTCCAATATATCCTTCCTATTCTCCACAAAACTTTCAAAGAATAATTTCAACATGTTTTTGAAATGTTTTGCATTTATAAAATATTTTGAATATGCCTATTATTTCATATCTAGCCTATATTAAATATCTTTTGCTCATAGGCGGTCAATTAAGTCATACAAAGTAATCTCTCTAAGAATTTTTATTCAAATACACACGTATTTAGATGGCTTTATAATTCTATTTCTTAATAAACAAAACAATATGCAAGTCTCTTGTAGTATCCTTTTTTCTAATAAAATTCAAAAAATTTCATATTCATTCTTCAAGATCAAGGAAGAAAAATGAATTTTAACACACCAAAGGATGTCAAGTAGCCATGTGTAATATGCAAAACATGGTCTCATGGAAAATCCATAATATAGAAAAAATAAATATTTGTATCCCTAAATTTCTATAAATAGAAAATTTCTATTATTGAGTTTCTATTAATGAAAATAGATTTTTTTAAGTGTGGGTATTATTTTTATTTTTTATTAATAATTTTTTAGTACAAAAGTGTATATTATTTAGATATTGTATCAATGTTATGAATTATTAAAGATTGCTAATTATGAATCTAGATTTAATTACTTGAAAATGGAAATATTGCATTTATGATGTTTTTTATTCCTTGGAGATATATAGATGTGGAACTATATTTGACTTTTAGAATATAGTTTATGTACTAAAATATGACAAGACATACACCATTGGATTGATAATTCAACATTTAGCATATCTCATTTGGATTACTTTAACCCCTAAAGTTCCATGACTATGTTTTTATCGAAAATGCTCACAAACTGTCATTTTTAGTACAACTATCAAATTTTTGAAGAAGAGTTTTTTTGACAATTGTAACCGTAGGATTTTGTAGTATGCTAACTTGAAAATATGTGGTAAAAATTTCAAAAATTCCACCTCATGGATTGCAAGATATTAGCATTCAAATTCCCTGAACTCATTTTTTGGCCCTGCGAAAAACAGGGCAGCTACACTTCACAAGCTCACTTTTCAATGAAAAAATGTCCAAAATGATAGTGCTTCTCTGGATTCTTTTTCCTAGATAAGTAGGCTACACGCTTGAATGTTTTCACTTCATTTGGAATTGTCCAACATATAGGAAAAAAATCGTATGTAGATAATAGTAAAGAATGATTCAAAATACTAAATTGTATCCCAATGGTTGCGATGTTGTAATAAACAATCTACAACTTAGGACTTTATTATTTTCAAAATATAAAAATAGAGTCAGATCTAGAGTAAGATAAAGGACTTCAAAGTTTATTTTAGAGTAAAGAATCCATAATTGACCGCATACTAATAATCTTCATAAGTTTTTACTCATTGATCAAAATGGGATGATTCAAAGCTTCTCAGGACTCACGTATATATAACTCTAAAAAACCAATTTTGAGTTTTCATTTTTGAAAAAAATAATTTTTTTTTTATCTGCCCAAATTGTCCAATTACAAAAAAAAATAACATATTAGGCCATAACTTTTGACTCACATTTTCAAATGTCATGAAATTTAATGCATATAAAAGATTTTCTTTGTGCCCACCTTCTATTAAATTTTCAGCCTAAAATATAGAAATCTCTAGTCACACGTACCTATCCAAAATTTCTATACAACAAAAAAATGTATGCCTGTCTTTTAGGGGTTAATTAGCATCTAAATTTTATCATATGCTAATAAGTCAACGTAACTATATTCATTTTAATCCCTAAAGGACCAAGGCCTTTTTTCTGCCAAAAAACTTTCAAAACTGCCATTTCTAGAGCAAAGAGTAAAAAAACTTAAAAATTGTTTTTTTTGCACATCTAACCGTAGGATCTTATACCTAACTAGTATGACAATGTGTGAAAAAATTTCAGAATTTTTGACTGCACAGGTTGCAATATATATGCGTTTGAAGTGAAAAAAACAAGTTTTTCAACACATTACGGTACTAGATTTTTTTGACTTTGAACATTTTTAACTTAAATTTTTTGCACTATAGAGTTTTGAGCTTTGAATCTTTCTAGTGGAGAATTGAGTTGAGACTCTAGGAAAAAAAAAAATCAAAAAAACTTAATTTTCATTATAAGAATAATTGTTAAGTAGAAGTAGGTACAAGATAGAAGGAAAATCTAAAATATTGATATCTTTTAGATGGAATTAAAATACACTAATCCCAATGGTGAGATTTTTCTAGCATAAGAATTAAACCATATAGATTTTTTTTTTGAAAAATTGTAAAAATTGCATTCCAAAATAAAACCTACAAGTTATTTTTTTCTAGAAGATGCTCTAATTGCCCGAAGAACAAGACTGTCCATTACTTTTTCATAAAAAATCCAAATGAAATGAATCAAAGCTTTCCAAATAGACAAAAATATAATTTGTAAGGAAAAAGAAAATTTTAATAAATTTTTTGCAAAACTTTTTTGTTGCCGCTTCTTCCTTGTTTTGAGCTTATTTGGGCATAACTTTTGTTCCCGGGCACCAATTGAAAAAAAATTATGTTCCTACAAAGCTTATCAATTTTTCTATCTCCAAAAGTTTCAAAAAATTACAACAAAAATTCAGCCCGTAGGTACCTATCCAAAATCCCATTTGTCCCCCGAAGAAACAATGGTCCTTTAGGGATTAAACTGTCCTTTATCATAAACTTTTGAAATATATAGAAAGTGCAATAAAGATTTGATTTGGAAGGGCCACATGCCAATGGATTTGGAATAGCATAAATATAAACTTTTGTGACTACTGTTTACCTCAAATATACATCTTCTATAGCAGATATATAAAAAACACACCATATTATATCTAAAAGTTGGACGTTAAAGGTTAGTGAGGCATCTTCTAATAGAATTTATCTATTTATTTATTACAATTCAAGAATTTGGATGACTATATTAGAAATAGATCACTTTTTTCATTAATGAAAAAGAAAATTTTACAATAGATTCCTATGCTATTATATCTTAGTTTTAGTCTATCATTATAAAATCGTATTGGATCTCAACATTTATGTCTATTAGGTCAAAAATTTCCGTAGGATACACAGGTCTTAGAATATCTAGGCAATCAAAGATAAGTAAAACTTGTTTAACCCTTAAAGGACCATTGTCCCTTCGGGGGACAAATGGGATTTTGGATAGGTACCTACAAGCTAAATTTTGGTTGTGATTTTTTCAAGAAAAATTTTGAAAATAGAAAAATTGCTAAGCTTTTTGGGAATATAGTTTTTTATTCAATCGGTGCCCGGAAAAAAAAGTTATGCCCAAATAAGCTCAAAACAGGGGATGTGGGGCAGCGAAAAAAACTTTTCAATTTTTGTTTTTATTTTTTTTCTTATAGATTATATTTTTGTCTATTTGAGAAGCTTTGATTCATTTCTTTTGGATTTTTTGTTAGAAAGTTATGGACAATCTTGTTTTGGGGGCATTTAGAGCATCTTCCTGAAAAAAAGAACTTGTAGGATTCATTTCTAAACGCAACTTTTACAATTTTTCAAAAAAAAAAGTTTCACATAGTTTAGTTTTCTTGCAAAAACAATCTCACCGTTGGAATTAGTACTTTTTACTTCTATATAAAAGAAATTGATATTTTAGATTTCCCTTCTATCTTGTACCTACTTCTACGTAATAATTTTTTTAATAATGGAAATTAAGTTTTTTTGGATCTTTTTGTTTTTCCCTAGACTCTCAATTCAATTCTTCACTATAAAAATTAAAATCCCAAAACTCTGTAGTGCAAAAAATTTAAGTTGAAAATGTTCAAAGTCATAAAATCTAGTCCCGTAATGTGCTGAAAAACTTGTTTTTTTCACTTTAATCGCAGATATCTTGCAATCTTTGCGGTCAAAAATTCTGAAATTTTTTCCACACATTGTCATACTAGTTAGGTATAAGATCAAATGGCTAGATGTAGAAAAAAAACAATTTTCAATTTTTTTACTCTTTGCTAGAGAAATGGCAATTTTGAGTGTTTTTTGGCAGAAAAATGGCCTTGGTCCTTTAAGGGGTATGATTATCAAGGGGTTTCACATAGTTTGTTTTTTGTAGAATCATTGTCTTCAAGTTTTTTTCATTGTTGAAAGCTTTTTAGAGATTTTAACTCAATGTACTACAATAATGAATGGTGGATGATTGCAATAAACACCAATCTTTTTTCTATCCCAAATAGTATGCAGACTTGTCATCTTCTATAACTTTGAAGCATAATCCTAATGATCTTGAATTTCAAATTGGAAACAAATGTTTCTATTGTCAACATATTCTTTATTTTTTAGAAATAAAAATTAAACGAATAAATAAATAAAAAGGAAAAATTCTACATATATATATATATATATATATATATATATGTATGTAAAATTCTATTTTGTCACATTTTTCAAGTTTAGGAATTTTGAGTACTATGGAATTTCCAAAATTAATGATTTAAAGCTAAAATTTCTCCAGTCTATTTCTACAATTGGGAAGCATATTTCTACCAAGGAAAATCTAAAATAGATTATTTTATATCCTCCATATTTGTGCAAATAGGGCTCCGTGACTCGCATACACTTTTGGACTTTGAAGATGGTTTTGAATTCATTTTTTGGTGAAATTCATCACCATGAAGTCTTTATAAATTACCAATATTTTAGGTTTTTTCTACTATAGTAGATTGATTATAAGTTTAAAACTTGGCATATTCCTTTTCTATAAACATTGGAACATAGCATTGGTGGATATAACTAAGACTACATAGTATTCATAAAAGACACTTGTTGATAGTACAATAGATCTATAGTGCAATCTATGGCCTAAAACCAACCAAGAGATTTTTCTTCTAGTATTCATAGTACCAATGTTGAAACCCCTAAATTTTCGCAAAATGCTACAAAACAACAAATCGTTTTTGCAATCATCCAGGTGCTTGGAACTTTTCAATACTAAATACAAATAATTAAATAGGTCTCTACTAAGCATCAATGTTCAACTTGGACAAATTAATGAATTTTGAATTTTTAAATGCTAAAATCAATGGATTTGAATTGGAGAATCAAGGGACACATAAATAGGTGCTAATGAAGTGACTACATGCTATTTGTTGTACCAAATAATACTTTCGAGATAGTAAAAGCTACTAAATTATTGTAAAAAATGAATCCAAACTTAAAATACATGAATGATATACAAAAAAAATGTCTAAATAGATGTGATTTCAATGCACTTAATAATAATAATAGACATGTGGATTCAGATTTAAGTTTTTATTGTGCACACGTGTGTGCACATTAATGCATTAACCATATTTACATGAATTTTGCACAAATATAAGAATGCATAAAAAATGTATTAACCATATAGTTACATGAATTTTGCACATATACAAAAATGCATTAGAAATGCATTAATTATATAGTTTCATGAATTTCAAAAAAAAAATTATACTTGAAAAAGAATAGAAATTAGAAAAGTATACACTGAAGGAATCTATAAAAACTTTTCAAATCAAAAGCATGTCATATAAACAACAATTAAGAGGTGAATGGCCAAGACAATAAAAAAGTCTTTAAAACTACTTTTGGAATAAAAACTTTTAACAGCTTCACTAGAAATTTCTTATTTTAACAGGATTCTAGAATGTTTTCGCTTTTCATTTACAACCATGACTTTGAAGTAGAGTACAATTAGCACATTCATAACTTATCCTCCAAAAAATTTCCAACTATTCAAAAGAATTTGTCTTTTGTAGATGAGCTATAGTCTATAAGATTTGTGATTGACCATGGAAATTGGCACACTACTAGAAAAAGGGGCCCAATTAAGTGCAATATTAAATCAAAAACAACATTTTGGAAGGTTGGGTACTTTAAGGAAAATCTTGTTTTGAAGACCTATCTTAAAATACCTTTATTGAATCTCTACATCAGTCAATTAAATCAATTTTAGTAGATTTCTTTAGCATTCTTTAGAGACATTATTAATTACCAAAAATAAACAATAAATTAATTAATTTTTTGAAAGCTATGCAAACCTATCCAAATTGCACAATAAATGACCACATGCCATGCAGTTTGAAACCTTTAGTGAATGATTGTGGTAGGAAACCTTAGTATCTTGCTACGTCTTGCTTCATATGCTTTATTGAAGATTGTTTTGAAATCTATACTGCATAAGGTATCTATTTAGCATTTTTTTGCACTGCTTGATTTTCCTTTCTTGAGGTGTAGAATATTTCAAAGCATCTTTTACTAAATTTTTCTTCTAAAGGAAGAAAAAGCCAAATCAAATCCAAGTCATTTTTTATGTATTGAACCTTTAGAAAATTAGATATGAATTTTTAAAATGAAATGTTTTCTAAATGCTTTTTGACATTCTTTTGACCCTCTTTTTGAACATTTAACAACCAATGACCAAAAAAAAAAAAATAACAATAATGTATTGATTGTTAGTATTCATTTGTGAACTTGCAATATAATCACTATTTGCAAATAATTCACCATTTAATAACAAGTGATTAAAAAAGACAAATTCTTAGTAATGTAATAATTAATTAGCATTATGAATTTATAATATAACGATTATTTGCAAACAATTCACTATTAGTAATAAGTGACCAAAGAAGAAAAATTCTTAGTAATATAATGACCAATTAGTATTGTGTATTTGCAACATGCTTATTATATAAAATCAACTTGACCATTTAGTATTAAAAAAAATATCCTAATAAATTTTTATTATTTGGTCATCTTAGAAACCATTATAGTTGAATTTTTGGTAGTCCTACTTGAATCTGATGCATGGGGTAGTAAATGCTTAGCACTCTTGTGCATCTCACTGGCAATTGCAATTCCTTATTGCAAATGCCAACAACAAAGTTGTAACCATACAATATAATACATCTCAACTCTTGGTCTAATAATTTACACTACTAATATAAGAGCTTCTCAATCATGTTGATTATTGCCAAAGCTTTAGCTTACATAGTTCCATGCTCTAAAGTCTCTTTCTCCAAAAATTAATCCCCTTGTAGAGAGCCAAAATTTTGCCTTTTCCACATTGCCTTGTACCCTAGCAAGGACCAAGGTGACAAATCATGAATTGTTACCACTAATGTATTGTATAACTTCCACGCTCACAATTCAAGTTTATTATACATCAGAGCACAATCTTTTAGGGTACTGCTTGTAATCACCGAGACGGTTCTAAATGGCATTGCTCTCAACAGATTGTTACTTTCATTATTGAAAGATCTTTAAGGAAATTTTTATTATTCTACAATAATGAAAGTTTCTTGAAAAGTTTTTTAATCTTCCATTTTCATGTATACTACACAAAATAGTGAAATCAGGTTGCCACATACTAATTTCTTGACATTTGACACTATATAATTATTTACTATTATTACTGTTGAAAAATGCATTACTTTTGAATAAGGTCTTGCTTTAATTCGGACCCATGAACCTCCAAGTATATAAATGAAAATATCTATAGAAGGATTTGTTGACTTCAATGGCTTAAAAAGTAACTTTCCTGGGATAAGGCAACCTAATTGTTAAGGCAATATAATTTCACTATTTTGCATAGTGTGCCTTGTGCCAATGATACACTATAAAAAAATAAAAGTTAAAATAAATTTTAAGTTCCTGAAAACTTCAAAAATTCAATCATTTTCACATTGTAGGCCCAAATGCCATGAAACGAAGTCCATGCACCCTTGCTTGCAAAGAGCTTTTTGACGATACCAAGAATGTAATAAAGGGATGTATAGTTCTAGAGATCTCACTTTAACATACAAAACAAAACAAACAAACTTAAGGTATTATATCGTGCCTTGTGCTTTTGTCACTACCAAAATAAAAGTAATAATTTTTAAATTTTTTTAATGATAAATTTTTTGAAATTCAATATCTTTTCTTCCATAAGTTGGAATGCCATGAAACAAAGCCCATGCACCCCTCCCCGTTGAGGGCTTTCCGACGGTATCAAGAACACAACCAAGGGATGCACGGTCTAGGAGATCTCAACATAACTAACAAAACAAACAAACAAACAAAACAAAACAAAACAAATAGCTTAACTTAAGGTAATGGATGGATGGATACCTTAATTTTGTTTGTATGTTTTGTTTGTTACAGTAAAATCTCCTCAACCATGCATCTCCTAGTTGCATTCTTAGTACTGTTGGAAAGCCCTCGACAAGGAGGGTTGCACAGACTTTGTTTCATGGCATTTGGAAGTTTACTGAATCTCAAAGTTTTTACAAATTAAAAAATTTGAAAATTACTTTTACTTTTTTTTTTAGACTGTGGCAATGTCACAAGGCACACTAAGGTATTGATGACAAGAACATAACTTTCCCAACTTCTAGGGCAATGACCCGTTCGGGGTACAAACACTCGACAACATCCAACAATGCAGCAGCCCTCCAAATCAAGAGAATATTATGTGAAACTCATGCAAATCTGGCAGCCAACTAGTCATAAATAAAATCATCATCTGCATCATCTCCAGGTGCCTTCCCTCTTCTTAAAAATGAGTTTCAACCTGCGGAGAAATTTAACAAACGCAGCTCAAAGACATTAAACACTCACACAAACTGAAGGACACCTTTATCAATAGCAACCTGCAACCTCACTTCCACAACCATCCATTCATTTCAGAGAACAGACCATGGGCCCATCCGAAGTCAGACCAAGGGCCCATCACAAGTCAGGCCATAGAATATGACGACGTGTTTTAATCATATTAGATAGGAGTTCAATGGACAATCAACATTATATTTAGAATTCAACACCTTTCATTTACATTTACACCCAGCCACTGCTTCTTATATAGCAGCCAACTCTATAGCTTGTGCTCTCCCTCTTCCTAACAGAAGAGAACTACGAATGGAGAACGCAAACTACCAAAAACATGTAATCAGTCATGAGAATCAACCACAGTGTCAGCAACGTTCCAACCCCTCAAGAGGAGTTTCGGGCGGACATGATGGTTGCGCACCTTGAAGGAGATCTTTACATTGAAAACTTCGTTGGGGACCAAAGAAAACCAGTTGTCGGAGTAGGTGACGGGCAGGATGCGATTCTCCAGAGCTCCAGAATCAGCAGAATCAGCAGAAACAGCAGCGTCAATCACTGTGAAGTAGAGTCCAAAAGCAACCGCTGGATTCAAGTTTGCAACTTGGACGTTGAAGTTGTAGGAGTCACCATTGTCCACACGACAAGTGGTGGAGGTGGTGATGGGAACCTTGTAGATCCGAAACTCCCCTGCCAGTTGGGTGTAGCTACCACCCACAGGATGCAACCAGTAGAAGTTTCTGGAAATTAATTTTCCAGATGAGCTGAGGCATTTTAGGAGTAGGAAATACATGGGCTGATCGTTGATGGACGTAAACAAAGGGACGTTACCAACTGTGCTGGTTGTCTTTGCAGGAACACCAAGTCCCTTGAATATGTGGGAATATGGATTCTCGCCGTTTACATCGAACACTGAAGCCTCCACAACACAATCAGACATTGATTCTCTCCTTGTGTTCACGATCTGCAAGCAAAAAGGTAACTTAACCTCCATGGAACCCTGCATTTGTAATGGTGGCACGTACACATTGGAAATGCAGAGCATGGTTACACATCCGGTCATTTAATCCCTTTTTAGTGTTTCATTTGACACCCTTGATTGAGCATGATTGAACAAGATTCAAGCATTGATGTTATGTCCGGTAAGGTGAATGTAGAGCCTAGTTATGGAAATTGCACGCCGAGTCACAGCAAGGGATATTACTTCCACAATGAGGCTCTACTTTATGGAAATTACATGCCGAGCCAAAGCAAGGGATGTTACTTCCACAACGAGGCTCTACGTTTCACGTTACCGTCACCATCATACTTGACGCAGCGGAGCATTGGTAACAACTGAGTGTTTGATCTCAAATGAATTGAATTGAATTCCCATAATTGCAGAGCACCATCTATACCTCAATATCATAGGTGAGAAGATTCAACTGGACATGCACACTTTCGCAAGCACTCCGCAAGCCAAAAAAGGCTCCTGTCTGGTCAAGCAGGAAATCATACATCTGACCTCGCAGACCTGGCCAAGGGTTTTGAGTCTTCCATAGTATCAACCCCGTGTACTTTGTCCACATCCAAGAATTCCAGCCCTCTATTAATGCTCGATATTGAACATAATTTACAAGCTGTGCCTGCAGGAAGTCAATTCCACGATTAGAAAATGAAAAAGATGACATTTGGATACTTCAAAAATCGGTGCATTTGGATACTTCAAAAATTCATAGGCATACCTTCTCACAAAAATCATCAAGACCATTGTATACACCAAATGCTTCGATCTGCCCAGGTACAAGATTCTGCGCATCTGCATAAGGGATATATTTGTGATAGTGCCACGTCTCATTTGGGTGCTCTCCACTCAAGCAAATAGGAGGATCCCAAGCTTCAGATGGCATAGTGGCACGAATAGTCTCAGCCTTTGGAACCCCAACGTTGCCAATCTCTGGGTTAAACGCATATAAATAATAATCCTTTTCAAAGAACTTTTCTGGCACTTGAATCCCATAAGGGCCATCTCGGAATAAGCCATTCCCAGCTGCAATACCCTCCCACAACGAACCTTCAAAGCACGACATCAAGACATTAAACCTCATTACTGATGTACAATGACAATTCTTCAAACTAGAGAAGACATAATTCACATACAAATCATTTCTTTATGATTGTTAGGCGGGGGTGGCCTGAGTCCGCTAGGAGACTCCATGTATCCAAAGGCTCATCTGAAGATTACAAACATATATGATTCTGAATAGAAACTACCTTTGATGTACAGTCGTGTGCCATCTAAATAAGTGCTTGGATTTTCATTGCCGGACGCAATTTTCAACTTCTTTTCAAGTGATTCGTTGATGTATTCAGCTGGATGTTGTTCATTCCCTCCACACCAAAGGGCCAGACTTGCGTGGTTGCGTAAAAGCTTAACTGTGTCGTCCGCGCAAGTGAGAAAGAGGTTGTGGTCGAGTGGCCAATCTGGGTTCGATGGTTCTACCCCTCGTCCATTGCAGTCACCTGTTATCCAGAATTCCTGCCACACCTAAAAGAATAGAATGCAATGAAACCTTTTCACTTCAAAAATGCTTTTAGATTCCAAAAACTTCCAACAGTAGAAACGACAGAGAAATATTCAAATAGTACCAAGACTCCACGCTTGTCACACGCAGTGTAGAATTCTGGCCGCTCAGCTAGGGCACCACCCCATATACGTATCAGATTCAAGTTCATATCTGCATGGAAATTCACTTCCGTCTCATAACGATCCTTTGAAAGGCGAAGTAAACCATCTGAGACTATCCAATTGCCCCCTCTGATATACACTGGCTCTCCATTGACCGTGAACTTCCTGTATTCCGTACCCAGTATTAGATAGCTGCAAATAGGCAATCAAGATACAGATTTTTCCAACACAATATGCAGCATTCATTTTAAAACAAAAATTACAGGAACATAAAGCAAAACCATATCTTGCTCAAGTAGACTATATTTCTGGGCATGCACGTTGCATTCTGTTCAGATTGCATGCCTTAATTGCTCACTCATGCAAAATATTTCATTCCAAACCTCGATCCTTATCTATCTGTTTTTACTTCACCGCTAATATAGGATCTAATATAGGACATCTAAACATTTCTTCAGGAAGTCCTCTCATAAGCAAAAGATTTGATTAGGGGGGTTAGGCCTTAAGCAAAATCTGTGATAACCACAGGTTGGCACCCTGCTATGCTAAGATGTACATCCCAAAGACTTTTAGGGGACCTGAGACTTGAGTACAAAGCGTACCGTCCGTTGGTTGCTGGATCAATGTATGACTCTATATGACGGAAACCAAACAAGTGACTCCAACAGTCAGCTTCTCCGTATCCTTGCACATCTAGGGTGATATCCACTTTGTATAGTGGTTGGTCGCCCAAGCCATTACACCACCATAGCGCTGGATTCTTGAATAGAAGCTGCCAGGATGCAAAGACGAGTCAGAGTATCCACGAAAGTAAAGTCTAGAGGAAAGAGAAGAAAGTAAACTCAAGTTTGTTACCGCTACTGAGACTAATAGGCACAACCATTCGACATAGAAGATTACCGGAGGCAGAGAGTACGGCATGGTTGAGTTACCCTCGATTACAATGTCCTGACTTGTATGCACATGGTCTACTACGCAGAAGTCATCTACATCAAGTGAAACGTTCAGCTTGATAGACACAGTCAATTGTTTAGAGCTCGTGTTGACAAGCTCCGTGGTGACCCATAGATCAGCTTCTGCGTAAGAGTGGTGAAATGTTGCCACCAAGTGGGGATCCACAAGTCGCACTGGCTGCGATGTCCACCAGAAAAAAATTACAAGATGAAACCGTTTCAATCAATCACATTTGCAGGATCGAAGGCATTTGCGCTCATCAAATTTCAGCTTTGTGTCTGATTCATCAAAGGCAGGGATCAAAAAAAAAGGAAAATTGACCATTTAGCGGAAAAAATGTATTCGTTCATGACGAAGTGGGATGATCACTGCGGTATATTTCAGAGTGCATGAGATTCGGTAATGATTAGAAGTCGGCATGTGAGGATTTTCAGACGATTCTATAACTTGCAAAGGTACATAAAGCTAGAATAAATTACCCCAGTTGCATGAATAGATACTGCATCCCAAATGCCAGTGTTCCGATCTCTGCAATGAACAAATTCAGTATCAAGCTCTGATCAATATGCTACAAATCATCACGCACACTGATTCAGGTTCATTACAAAAACTTTTGAGTTCATACATGAGTTGAGATTCGTATTTCAAAGTAAAGAATCTTCAATTAGAATGAAGAAAGGACAAAATCAAGTGATACCTGATGGGGCAGATCCAATCCCAGCCCTCGACATATTGAGCAGCTACATCCTTCGCAATCTGTCAAGAATGAAAAATGTGAACAATTCAGTTGTCCTTGAACCATCGGCAACTAAAAAGTTTAAGATTACTGATAAACCTTAGAAAATCAATATTTTTTAAGTGGAACAGAATATGTGGCGACAAGCAAGTGGATCAGCCCAGGTTGACAGTACATGCTCATTTCACCATCTAAACTCTCAACCTTTACTTGTCAAAGTTCTTAATAGATAAGAATGTGACAGTACATGAAGAAGAACTACTATGGCTAACTCTACCTTATGGTCAACGATAGAAATATCCTACTCATGATCTCGCTAAAAGTCCAGAGGCACATCTAAGAGCACTTCTATTGGAAGCTACTACAACTTTTGACGGTTCTAGATATAAGAAAGCTTACGTCGTGATCTCCACCTTGACCACCTTCAAGAGGAATACGCCCAGGATGGTCGGGAGGGTGCACCAAAACAGCCAAGAGGTTATCTCCATCAGTGTCCAGCCAATCAGTAATATCAATTGTGTGTCTCAAGAACATTCCTTTAGATAGCAATTTGCTGAAGCCATTGAGGAACACCTCAGCTTGATAATTGACGGCTCGAAAGTTCAACCACACTTTCCCACCTTTAGGCTGCAATCATGATCAACACTATTACCGTGGTTGAAACAAAAAAATATCTTTGCCATGTACAATTTCACATGTACCCGATGCAGGTGATTCCCAAACCATGCAGTCCTGCAGCCTGCATTGTCAAGTAGACAACACAATGTTACATCTAAATGTGCATCTAAGGTCACAGATAATCACAGCAAGACTCACCACGCCGGGAAGCTTGAACCGGTTGCAGAACCAGAATGTATAGTACTCACGGCCAACATCGGCAATGTCAGGCACTTCCAAATTGTTGAGACCATAAAATGGATCCGGGATAAGCTCATTCTCAAGTAGAGTGGTCAAAACTCTGCAACCACATAGAGCATGAGCGATGTCACAATGAGGATAAGATACCAGAATCCAAAAAACAGTCAAACAACACATTAACCACGAAATGCACCCTTATTTAGGATTCAAACGGCCCCTGAACATAAGAAATTCTCAGACCTTGCATCTAAACAATGCCACAACGAACGAGTCAACTTGCACAGACTCTCAGACAAAAGCATCCCATATAAGATTCAAAAACAAGCTCTACGAAATTGCGTGACGGTAACATACGTCCCAGGCACCACAGCTTTCATCCACAATCCAGTTTTCAGGGCAGGAAAGTGTGAAGTGGTAAGGTCTTGTCCACTCAGTTGGACATCTGAAGCCCTTGCTGCTATCCATCCTTCATTTAGGTTTGTGAGCTGCATTTCTGTCCACAACCTTCACGTTGCAGTGCTTCAATATGACGGTTATCTACCATGAAGTTGTAGATATCGTAGACAAAGGATGCACATCCACCGAATGACAATCGAGTTCACAATTCTTCTCAAGGTGTAATCCAAATTCGTCTGTACAAAAGCGACTGCTGGAAGAATATGCCTTCACTGCATTCCCCTGTTTTAGCAAATTTGACCCACAAGTACAACCATTCAGAACGAATGCCACACAGAAAGAGTCCAGCTGGAGTACGCAACGTCTCTTCTCTTATAGTTCCTCTAAAGTAATATCGACACATAGTGAAAGAGATCGACTTGTAGATACACAATTGACACACAAAAACAAGAAAAAATACTTGCTGCGAGCGTTCAAAATTTGACGTATCTGGGAACAAGGAAATGTGCGGAACCTGAAGAAACTTACTCACGCATTGCGCACGGTGACGATCTTAAACGTCGACGACCTTAAGCTTCGATAGAGCTCATGTGTCCGAAATGCACTGGAGCTTTCCGATCCAGCCAGATCCCTAAGACGAGTGTTGGAAGAATAAGCCTCCACAGCATTCCCCTGTTTAGCAAATTTGGCACACAAAACAATCATTCATAACATTTACATACCAGAAAGAGTGCAGCTGGATTACGCAACACCTCCTCTAGTTCCTCTAAAGTAAAATCGACACTCGGCATACAGCGAGAGAGATCGACTTGCAAATGCACAAATTACCCCCCAAAAAACAAGAAAAACACTCGTTCAAAGCAATCAAAATTCGACAAAGCAGGGAAACATGCTAAACCTGACAATCTCACTCACGCATTGCACAGGGTGGCGATCGCGAAGACCTAGAACGTCGACAGTAAGCTTCGATGCAGCTCATGTGTTTGGAAATCGCATCTTACACTCCGATCCAGTGCCAGGACCCGTAGTAGAAGGGAGTTCAATTTGTAAAATCCTAGCGTAGAACGGATGTTGAAGTTTGAGAATTCGTCGTGTAGATTACGAAAGAGTCTGCTGGCTACTCAGTGCGAGTTTCCTGCTGAATTGAAAATTGCGCAAACTCTCAAGCTATCATCGCCATAGCCACCGCTAATTCCCTCAAAACGATGCAAAATGGGAATGACGCTCTCCTCGTCAAGATACCTGTACACCGACGTTACTCGGTTTGGACGGACCTTTCTGTTCCCGATAAGACCGAGGAAGCCAATTGTGGATCATTTGTGAATTATTTGGTCAGTGTGCATAATTTAGGGACGCTTTGAGCTTGCACCTAGAGGCCCGGCCATTCTTCTTAGGGGTCGTTTCCATGGGGCCGTTTTCATGGGGTCTGGAGGGGGTCCAGAACTGCAAAAGGCGCAAATAGCGCTGGAGGTTTTGGACGTCAAGTGGACCTTTTTTCTTGGAATATCCGAGGCGTGAACATTCTGGGATTTTGGAAAACCCTGCCTGTGGGCACCTTCGATGGGGGCCTTTAGATCCAGCTCCCATGGAAACGAAGCCTTAGAGCATCTCCACTGGGACTCTTCCCTATCCTTTTCCAGATGAAATTCATCTAGATAGGGAAGAAATCCCTCACTCCCATTGGGGATCTATGTCTAAAAATTTAGGGAGAAGGGGTGTGAGTTCCGTAAATGGGAGTTTGGATACCATACATGTAGGTCAGTTTCGGAAATAACTCGGGACTTGGAAGATGCCGAAATTTAAAAAATTATTTACAACTATTATTGAAAATCTGAAATAATTATTTTTGAGAAAAATGAGAAAAAGCAACACATTTACACATGAATAGAAAGAATCCAAAATTAGGAGTGTCCTCATAAAGTGCCGAAAACAAAAAGAAGTTCCTATTTCCTTGCCGAATTGTTGAAATGGAAAAAATAAACTATTTCGGCAGGACAGTGCTAAAACTGCCCTGCTCATACGATATAGAACTCGATTGCAATAAACCTAAAATCTAGATTTATCCCTCCAGCATGAGTTGTGTGCTCTCTTCATATGAGCGAGTATTGTTACTTTTGTTTTGTTATTATTTTGGGAGTTTTGTTTTGACCTTTCCTTTTCTGTATTTAGTACTAAGTTGAAGATTTGGGGAAGAGCCGGTGGGCAGATGCATTCCGTATCCCTATCTTTGCCCTCACTTTATCCTAATGGAGATATGGATACTAAACAATTGGTGGAGATGCTCCTAGGCCAATTGCACAATTTTCATTTTTTTGTTTCAACCAACAAGTGAAGTTTTGGGACCTTTTACACGACGTAAATCCGCGTCACGAAATGTCCCATTCAAAATTGAAGGTGGGCAGATTATTTTCCATAATCCCCTCCTGACACGTTAAAAACGCATAATTGGTGATTACGGACTTTTCATTCATCAATCACATATTTCATTCACTTCTGGACAGGAATTTATATCAAGCAATCTCTTCTTTAATAAAATTCCTTCCGCCTTGGTACAAAATGGCCCGGGGCCTTTAGGTGTAAAGTGTCCTTTGGTTCTACTTATCCTAACTAAAGACTAAATTTGGCATAAATTAAATCTTTTTTGTTTAAAAGTATTACATATCATTTTATAATTGTTGTGAGGTGACGTGGACACTTCAAAACCTGACTTGGAATTCAATTTTGATACATTTTTGCCAAATCATCCCCTCAAATATGATTTTTAGTTCACAATTTTTTATCCTACAAAAGAATGGTAAAAAAGAGAATATTTCAAATATTTTTTGGTTGACTCATTTCTGGAAAAGGAAAATACATGATAGGTAGTCAAATCTAAGTTATATTATATAGCTTCCCATTGTAAATCCTAAAGGGGGACTATTCTTGCTCTTTTGGATGCTAATGTGACTTTCTTATTTCCCTATATAGCTTCATTAATAATCCAAAAGTGTCTTTTGAGATTGTAGAATTGTGAATGAATCTTTTGCCATGTATAGAAGCTGAATAGTGATGTTCATTGAATTTATGAAATAGTGGCTTTTCAATCTTATTCCAACTATTTGAAACTCCAATTCATATTGTGTGCAAACTCTACTACCACGCAAGAGAGCAAAATTAGGTATTGGACTATGGGTTTGAATTAGGTTGCAGTCTATAATGGATCTACTTACCTAGATATTTGGATTGAAAAAAGGGCAAATATTCTTAATTTTGCAATGAAGAAGCAATATTTGAAATTTTAATAAACTTGTAGACTATTACTATTACTTGTAAAGTCATGTTAAATACCTATACAATACTTATTCTAGAAAGCCTCTTCAAATACTTATCTTTGAAAGCATTTGAATTCTTATACTACTTGAATGTTTGTAGGAATGACAATAAGGCATAGCCTACTCTATTTGAATTTTTTTGGAATGTCAATAACGCATGTAAACATATCGGCTTGGCTTCTTCATATGTAGAGCTTTAGGTTTCATCTTTGCAATTAGAGGGTATCAAACACAAATTTGCACTACTTGAATAGTTCATTTGTGTAAATTTTAAGTGATTTAATTTCCTATACTTCACCACAAGTTTGCACCACTTTTAAATATCTAACTCAACTATTAAGAACAACAAAAAATAATTATAAAAATAAATGCTAGAATTTAAAAAAATTAATTTTTTCAAATTAATTCTTTTGTATGGAAATAACGTGGATTGTGAAAAAACTATTCTTATTTTCTAAACTTAAATAAGAAATTAGGAATCAAAAGCCAATTCCAATAGCCGAATAGGTATACCAACAGTCTATTGTACGTTGTTGTGGTTATTTCAAATTTTCAAAAAAAGGGCATAGAAAAAACAAGTCTTAGAAAATTGTCTTATTTTTTACATATTCTAAAATTTACTTTTCAAAATAAACCGTGTAATTTGTAAGGTCAAATGAATCCATAGTTTACTTTTGTTATTTTTTATTACTGAGAAATATCATTTTACATTAAACATTAGGGACTAATTGTTGGCCTCATTTTCAGACCATTTTGAAATTTTGGCACCAAAATTAACCAATACAATTGCATAAATATTAAAATTGGACCATCAATCATATTAAGAGGCTTGGCATTGAAAGCTAAACAACCTTTAATTTTTCTCACATAGTCTTTAAGTGGCCTTACATGGCAATTTTGGGGTGTCAAAAATGAGCCTAAATGAAAAGATCATAAGGTTGTAATTTCTAGTCTAATGTTACAACTTGGGATTGAAGTCAGTTTTACTATCCCCTTAAAAATACTAGCCAATCCATTTTCAGAAAATAGGCTACTATTGATAAACGGTGTTTTTTGAAGAATTTGGGCCACAATAAAGAAAAAAAACAATCCTCCCTCCACTCCAAATTGATTATGAATACAACTATATGTACAATATATATTGTATGTACAATGTACACATACAAGTACAAACATGAATATACAAATCTATATATTCCATATTGCTTATTGAAGTGCATGAAAGGTTGTAGTATACAAGATATTTATCATTCATCAATAATTTCCTTCAAAATTTTACCTCTTGTTCTTGAAGGCTATATCAAAGATCAATTTTTAATATTTTAATTATGTTACAATAATAAACAGATGACCTGATTATATATTTGTTTTTTGCTTTATAGGTAGCTTTTGCAAGATGTAGTAACTGCCATGACCATCTTCATGACTAATTGGGTGAATTCCAAGTTAGCCTTGAGGGCTAGTGTAATGTAAGCTTCATAACATTCAAATCGGAAGGGAGTTTTTTTTTCTATAATAGCATTGTAAGAAGAATATCTTTGTGCTACACTAGCCTACAATAAATGGGCAAGCTTGTATTCAAGATGTTCTTAACCCCTAAAGGACCAAGGCCATTTTTCTGCTTAAAAACACTCAAAACTGCCATTTCTATAGCAAAGAGTAAAAAAATTGATTTTTTTTTCACATCTAACTATAGGATCTTATACCTAACTAGTACAACAATGTGTGGAAAAAAATTCAAAATTTTTGACCGCACAAATTGCAAGATATATGTGTTTAAAGTAGAAAAAACAAGTCTTTCAACACATTGTGCGACTAGATTTTTTTACTTTGAACATTTTTAACTTTAAATTTTTGCACTACAAAGGTTTGAGCTTTAAATCTTCATACTGGAGAATTGAGTTGAGGGTCTAGCAAAGAAAAACAAATCAAAAAAACTTAACTTTCATTATTAAAAAAGTTGTTAAGTAGAAGTAGGTACGAAATAGAAAGAAAATCTAAAATATTAATATCTTTTGTATGGAATAAAAACACACTCCTCCCAATGTTGAGATTGTTCTAGCAAAAAAATGAAACCACAAGGGACTTTCTTTTTGAAAAATTATAAAAATTGCATTTAAAAATGAATCCTACAAGTTATTTTTTTAGAAAGATGTTGTAAGTGCCCAAAAAATGAGATTCTTTGTAATTTTTTATAACAAATCCAAATGGAATGAATAAAAGCTTTTGAAAGCTTTTAACAAAAATATAATCTACGGGGAAAAAAAATTCATAAAAAAAAATTTAATTTTTGCAAAAAAAAATTTGCTGCCCCCTCTCCCTTGTTTTGAGCTTATTTGGGTATAACTTTTGTTCTTAGGCACCAATTGAAAAAAAATAATAATCCCAAGAAGCTTATCAGTTTTTCTAACTTCAAAAAAAATTTCAAAAAATCAAGACAAAAATTCAGCCTATAGATATCTACTCCAAAACCCAAATGTCCGTTGAACCAACAATGGTCCTTTAGGGGTTAAAGGAATCTTAATTCATGGAAAGCAAAGCATCCCTTGCCTTGAAGTTCAAGATTGTTATATTGACCCTCAAAAAAGACATTAAGTAACCAATGGATGACTTTCAAGGTTACTATAGAATGAAGAATACACCTATTGATACATCAACTTGGATCATTTTTGGCAAAGCATTTTGGTGATATGTTAACCTTGAAATGACATTGAAGACAAAAACTGTTCGATGTATAACTTTCTCTTACTGTAAAAATAAAAAAATATATCAATTGGTACAAAAACTTAATCATATTTGAGTTATTACCTATCACCGAATCATTGTTCTTCCAAGTTTAAATTTAACCCATTAACACTGTCACAACCATTTTCTGATCAATAAATGACAGAGAATCTATTTGTTTACGACAGAAGTCCAACTATTCATCTTTGGGAATTTTGTGTGAAAAGGGAAGATCATGAATAGTAATTTGCCCTCCGCTGAGCACTCTTGTTTTTTTCAAAGCAGACAGTGCCAAAATTTCCACGGTCACCGGTCCGGCGTTCAAGGGTTAAATGCTACCGTGCTCTCGGGCAACCTAGTGATACCTTCACAGGATTGATAACGTTCCCCATGAAATACCCGGGTTCGGAAGGGTATCAATCCAGAAGGAAGCATTCATTTTCCCTTCCTCGGCGTCGTCGAGATGTTTACAGAGCCTTGTTGGTAGACTGGTCCGGGTTCGAGTTCATAATCGAAGCTCGATCGGGTCCGTCAGCTCGCGAGCCATGGCAATGCGCAGGTTGCTTGCCTCTTCGTTCCGCGGCCGGAGATTCTCCACTCACCCTGCTCCATTGTCGGGTGTTCAAGAGATCGCCAGCACCCATGGGGAGATTGGCGAAGTCTCCGGCATTCCTGAAAAGCAACTGAAGCGCAAGGTGAGCGATCGCCATGTTGTTCGTCAGCTTCCCTCCATCTCTTTCTTTCCTTCCTTCTCCTTCTCACGGATGCGCATTTTTCTGCGTGAAATTGCGAAACCCCTAATAGTGGGTACAATTGGAAGATCGTGAAATTCATTTCTTTTGCGCTTTTGTACAGGATATATAATCTGTTTAGTTAGGGTTTCGTTGTTTTGCTCGATTTGGCCTAAGTCTGAAGCGGAAGGTGCCATGTTGCTCGTCTGCTTCCGTCTTTTCTTTCCTTTTACCTCACTGATTATTATTTTTCAGCTTTTGTTGATTTCTGCTGCAATTAAAAACCCTAATGGTGGATATAATTGAAGTGCCTTAACATTATTTCTCTCGCGTTTTTATTCTGGATTTTGTTACCTATATCTAGGGTTTGTTTTTAGGTTGTCTTGGCCTTATTGAGGTTGATTTTGAAATGAGATCATGTTGCTCATCGATTCACCCCTTCCGCCATGTCTTTCCGTTTCTCCTACTCACGGATGAACATTTTCTGCTTTTGCTCATTTTGACTGTAATTGCAAAATTCTAATGGTGTATACAATTCGAAGAGCCTGAATTTTCTTTCTTCATCATATTTGTACCGATTTGTGTAACCTATATCGGTTTATTTAGGGTTCCGTTTTTGTGGCCTAGATGAGGCCTGATTTGAAGCGAGGTTACGTTCTTCATACTGAACGTGAGTGGATATGGCATTCTTGGATTATTCCAGGTGGTTATCTACTCTCCTTCCCGGTGTGCTACGCAATCAGGGCCGGCGCCGGGCTACTGGAAGATTAACTTTGAATCTGTTAACAAGTAAGCTCGTTAGCAAGGGCATGTGTCTTGTACTTTTGACGGAATCAGTTGACAATTGTCGTCATCCTATACGCTCAATTTCTCTGGTAAGTTAGTTCAGTCTGTTTTCCAAGGCTGTCGTTTGATAGGGTGATCGCTTTCACTTCGATAGTAGAGGCGCAAATTCCACTAATATTTCACTTCTCGGGCAGATGGGAGAATCCTTTGATGGGCTGGACGTCAACGGGAGATCCTTATCAGAATGTGGGTGAGGCATCCCTCAGTTTTGATACCAAGGAAAGTGCCGTTGAGTTTGCTGAGAAATACGGCTGGCAATATTCGGTGAGTTACTATACTTTTATCATTCCTCTATTGTCCAGGATAATCCATATGGAATGATCTTGGAGGACCTGGGGTCAAGCTGAGGGGATATGTTTTGGGGGAAGCTTAATTGTCATTGCTGAAGTCATGAGAGTTTCAAGCAAAAGTTATTAAAGACAAGCCTATTAGTGCAGGCGCAAAATTAGTGTCACCAAAAAATTAAGGTCGCTGCTTTCTTTTATTTTTGTAGAGATTTGTGCAATACAGTAATATTTCAGCCTCCACTGAGTTTTAAATAGTGTGATTATGGCAGATTAATGTGACACGCACAAGCAGGTTAAATTAGTGTAGTTGGCACTGTGAGATGTTTTATTATCTCTGCAGTCCAGATCTCTACGCCAAGGAAGGAGTCTAATCAATGGTTCAAAAAAGAAAGAAGGTTTGGTGTGAGTGGGATGCGACAATTTTTTTAACAAACAGTAGCAGGTCATTCCAAATAATTAATTTCTTATAATTGTGACATTTTGTTGTTGACATTTAGTTAATGGAATGTTGGCATTTCGATATGATTTTGAAACTTTCAATCAGTGGGGTTGTACTGTGGATTGTTTTGAGGATAATATGGAAAGACAAAACATGAACATATCTATTTGGGTTAGAGAGACATCTCTATTAGCGATTGGAGCTTATTACTTTTGTAGATATCGGCAACATGTTAAATGAAATAGCTGTACAAGTAAAGAATTTCAGGATTTCTGAGAAGATCAAGTTTGTTAGCTCTTCTTCACTAACCTTTAATGTGGCTCGTTTTGTAGATCCAGGAACCTCATCAAGCAGCACTAAAGGTTTGTGACATGACATGAGATCATTTTAAGTAGAAATGTTGTCTTAGCATCTGAAAGACTGTTCACTGATGAGCTTCAAGGCATTAATTAACCATATCCGTTTGTCGCCTCTGCTATAAATTTTAATCTTTCATAAATATGAAGCTAACAAAGATTTTGTGCTGTGCTTTGCAGCCCAAGGCGTATGCAGACAATTTTAAATGGAAAGGTCCAGTTCCTGAGTACGATTAGCTGATTTAGCTCTGAGTATCTTAGACGTTCTTTTTGGAGCACCCCATGTTTGATGATGCAGAAAAGTGCACTTGGTTCTTGGTGGAGCCTCAACCAGAAGAATAATATCAACTTCACTTATTGACAAGGTTTTTTTATGTACGATGTATTGGGAAATGCTATTTGTACAATGATCTCATGCAAAAGACCTGGGTACGAGCAGGACAATGTTTTGAACATTTTTGGTTGTCATTCACGGTATAAAAAAGGGGGAGTTCTCAGGACTGCCTGGAATATTACGTGAGAGCATTGATTATATAAGCTTAGAACAAAAAAATTCCGGGTGTTGAGCTATTAGTGTCCAGTTTATTCTCTTTTTTTTTTTTTTCCAATTTTATAGTTTGTGTATGCATCAATCCCAAGAGTTTGTTTCTAAAATTTTCAACAATTTTTTGCATTCTCTGTGCACATTTCTGATATCATTCTCAATAGTTTGCTACTGTTCCGTGGAACTGAAGAGGAAGAATATCCCAAAAGACGAGACTAATCTGTCATAGCGAAGATGCTGACACTGCTTCTCTTTCCGTTCTTGTGATCATATGAAGAGAATTTTCTCTTCCATGAAGAAGCTCCAAATGCACATGCATCAACTTGTCTAGTCTATGTTGATGTTATTCAGTTTGTTGTTGTGTCTGTACTTGAAACTCGTGAGAGTTCATTGCGATTAACAGCTGTTGTCGTTTCCGTAGAGTCTCCCCAATGGATTCACCAGAGGCACTGTCCCCAAGACATCGTCAGGTTTCTGAACCAAAAGACACGAGGGCCACGTGAGCAGACGAATAGGTTACCACCTGGAGATTTGAGAATGTGCGCATTACTCGAATTCCTCTCGAGTACCCACTACCCAGCCTCCTAGAGACCCAGACTCGTAATTTTAGTTACTAAAAATGACAACAAGCAAGGTTTCAAACTCCTGTCACCATTGACCAATGAAGCTACAGTAACTAAAAACTATAACAAAAATCCTCTCCCCCTCCATCGGCTTCAACCGAATTGGTCACACGGCACCTTGGTTGTTATGCTTGCTCACTACCGTACATCCATTAAGTTACATATACGTTACAAATCCATATATACTACAGACACTATGTATGTATATAATCATATGTTAATATATGCATGTCTCCTTCCAAATTAGCATCTGAGCATAGTTCCTATTATTAGCCTGACTTAATTTTTGTTGACCATTGAAAGATGATTTCAACGCAAGTTAGAATGTATTTTCTGGACATTGTGTGAACAAACTATGAATCTTCAAAGTGCTCATCATAGGTGTACCCAAAATCGACCCTATGTTCAAACGCAATTCATTTTAGGCGAAAATCTATAGAGGTCAGTTTCCAAGTAATGTGTGCACCCAATTAGGTGCACTTACGTGCACAAGTTGATGGCCGCCCACTCCATTGAACCGGGAATTGATCACACCAAGAAGATTGTCATACGGTATGGGTCGCGGTTCAACACCGGTGTGGTGCATCAAGAAAGCCAGTTACGGGCATGCATTTCATCCATTAGGTTTTCGTATCTTGACATGACCCTGCAGGCCTACAGGGGTCGTGTTGAGGAGCCCCTCTGTTCTTGCAAGAGAATATTTGTAGTCTCACAGCGTCAGGAAGCTCTGCATTTAGTCATCAACACTCACCAGTGAACACAATTTGCAGACAGACGTCCAGGCTCTCAAGGTCCAGCATCTGGTGGAATAAGCACAGATTCAAAGAAGTCTAATCTCTTAAGAACTAGTTCCAGGACGTGTCACAATTTCTCGCACTCTCTCTGCCCGTGAAGGACGGTGGGGAGATTGATTTAAAAGGTTTGAGCATCATTTGGCGAAGGGCTAATCTGAATAAGAGCCGGTGTATGTGCTAATGTTGCTTTCATCTATGGACCACATCAGAGTGAACGAACAGGGTAGGGTATGGCAAGCTACTATTCAAAAGAGTCAATGTAATCCCTCGAACATCACTATTTGAGACACTTTCGACAATGATAACGATGCACCACTCGGACGGTGAAGTTCAATCCTGGGCATCAGATCTGGAGTGATAGCTGTATGAAATTTGACCTGAAAGTGCATAATTATCAGCCATTGCAAACATTCCCCAAATAATAAGCTACTATTCGGACAATGCGCCTCTCGACGGTGAAGTTCAATATCGACATCTTTAGGGCATCAAATCTGGCGTGATAGCTGTATGAAAATTTTCCATTACCAAAGTGCATATCAGCCATTGCAAAGATGGCAGAACAACCGCCTCGAAAGCCAAAAGTGCCGCGCAGGAAAGAGTTGGAAGAAAGTTACCGGTCCTTGGAAGACGCAGCGGCCGCCCGGCGCAGGAGGGAGGTAGAACTCTTCGAAGCTGCTGTACAGCAGTCCAAATCTGCACAGCAATCCATATCTGAGGTTGCTGATGAGAAAAAGCAAGGAGGTCTAATTTTGCATTCTCCGCCAAGTGCCGAGTACCCTTTCGGATTCGACATGGAGGACTTGTCACCTGTGGGGCCTCCAGACGCGGTCGGCATCAACGGCCTAAGCTCTGGAGTTACAAATCCAAGCTCCAGTGAACATCCACGGCCAACGTCACGGCGCACTCTCTTTGAGGACGAGGACATTCTGAGTAATCCTGAGCTTTTTGCGCCACCGCCACCGGGATTGTTTTCTCCAATGCCATCTGAATTGTCACCACCACAGGAATTCTCACAACCACAAGATTTCTCACAACCGCAGGAGTTGCTTGCCCCCACCCCGACACAGGAATTGTTTCCCTCACAGTCACAGGAATTCTTGACTCCACCCCCGACGCAGGAATTGTTTACTTCGAGGCCACAGGAATTCTTGACTCCACCCCCGACGCAGGAACTGTTTACTCCACGGCCACAGGAATTGCTCACTCCACCGGCGGAGAAAGTTATACAAGTGGAACATTCCTCTTCACAGGATGAGAAGCCTTCCTCGCAGAAACTGTATCTACAATTCAGTGGCCTGACCTACACTGTATGTAAAAAACTTTCCCGGTGGCAAAAGTTCAAACGAGCGGTGTTGCCAGGCAAATCTACGCACCCGCTGCCAAAGCCGCTGCGGTTGCTGGGCGGAATCTCAGGGGAGGCCCGAGATGGCGAGATTCTGGCCATCATGGGACCCAGCGGCTCCGGCAAATCCACTCTCATTGATGCACTTGCGCAGCGGATCAATTCTGTGAAAGGCACCATGACGTTGAACGGCAGTCAGTTCAGCGAGAGATTGCTGCGAAACATCTCCGCTTACGTTATGCAGGCATGAATTAAACACAACAATGCATGATGTTTTGCAGACATGCTAGTTACTGCCCGAGCTTATTTGAAGGAAAAGCACTCCTGATTTAAACCCTAAAAAACTTATCACCCTGATTTAAACCCAAGAAAATCTCATCACGACCTAATTTGATCGAGGAAATTCCAGGACAACTTAATTGATCCAAAAAATCCATGAGAAGTACTGCTGAGACTAATGAGTTGCAAACTGAAATTGGTCTGACAGGACGATCTCCTCTACCCGATGCTTACCGTGAAAGAGACACTCATGTTTTCAGCCTTCTTTCGGCTGCCGCCATCTCAATCGAAGGCGGCCAAAGTGGCCAGGGTGAACAACTTGCTGGATCAACTCGGCCTGCTGCGCGTTGCGAATACCATCATTGGCAATGAAGGTCATCGCGGCGTCTCAGGAGGTGAGAGACGCCGTGTCTCCATTGGCATCGACATTGTTCACGACCCGCTCATCTTGTTCCTGGACGAGCCGACATCGGGACTGGATTCAACCAGTGCGTATTTGGTCGTAAGTTGAAACTCTCTTCCGGTTTCAAAATTTTTCAAAATTCTCATTCCAGCTACGACACCTAATTCTTCTGATTGTGATTCTGATCACTCCACCACGTGCGTACATTCCCTTCCCATTCCAATTCGTCAAAATTCCTTCCCAGCAATCATCCTAGCCGCAAATCCCTAATTCTTTACAATTCTGATCACTCTCATTCTAAACAATTCTGGTCACCGTAGCTCATTCTTTACAGTTCTAATCATACTAGCTCATTCTATAAATTCTGGTCATCCTAGCTAGTTCTTTACAATTCTGATCATCCTCACTCTTCATTTCACGATTCTAATCACCCTAATTCTTGAATTTTTCCAATTCTGACGGCCCAACCAGGTGCGCACCCTCCAAAAAATTGCGCAGACAGGAAGCTTGGTGGTGTTGTCCATTCATCAACCGAGCTACCGTATCATGGGTCTGTTCGACCGCTTGATCATCCTGGCGTTCGGGGAGAAAGTGTACGGAGGCACGGCCACCGATCTCAACCTGTTCTTCGAGGAATTCGGCCGCCCCGTTCCAAAACATGAGAACAGCACCGAGCACGCCCTGGATCTCATCCAGGAGCTTCATGGATCAGAAGTAATTTTCTCCATTCACCCAAATCCTAACAATAATGCTCGTTTCCTCTCAGCCTAATTTGAACCCTAAGAAAACCTCAATTCTACCACCAACCTTCACCAACCCTAACAACAATGCTCGTTTCCTCATCAGCCTAATTTGAACCCAAAGAAAACCTCAAATTCTGTCATCAACCTTAATCAACTCTAACAACAACCCTCATTTCCTCAACCACCTAATTCCAACCCAAAGGAAACTTCTCATCAACCTTCACAATAGCCTTCAAAACAGTAAGCAATGCACTGGAGTGTCTATGGAGTTCACGCCTGTAGGCAGAATATCTCAAGCTAGGAGACTGTCATATGGATTGCATATCAGAATTAAGGTATACGTACCCATTATTTCCCCTCAACCCAATTAGTTCAATATTTCAAACCTGAAAAGTCACTGGGTTAGGGTTGAAGGATCTCAAATTCTTTGCCTTCTAATTTTTCATGGAGGCCTGCGTCTTTTCGTCTTTTGAAGTGTTACCATTGTGGAATTGCGGGAGATTTTCATGAATGGACAAATTTGTCCCTCTTTCTATTTCTACCAATGGCGATTGTCCTCCGGTCGGAGTGTGTGCAGGAAGGACTCAAGCCCCTGGTGGAGTTTTGCAAGGAGTGGGAGGCAAAATCGAAAGACTCGGCACCAATGCAGGAAGAGCTTCGCGACACGGAAGCCACAATGTCAGACATCTTATTGAACAAGAAATTGCAAGCCATGAAGCCGGCGAAGTCCACGCCGGCCAACCCAGTGTGGCATCGGAAAACGGGCGTGGATGCAATGGGCAGCTTTGCAAATCCGGGATGGGCGGAGATCCTGGTATTGGTGCGGCGGTCGTGGAAGAACATCAAGCGCACTCCAGAGCTGTTTCTTATGCGCTTGTCAACGGTGATGATCACGAGCTTCATTCTTGCCACCATATTTTGGCACATCGATACCACTTACCAAGGCGTTCAGGTTTGCGTTCCGTATCACTGATTCATGCGGTGTACTAATTTGAATGAGGTTTGAGGTTTGAGGTTTAGGGTTTAGGGTTTAGAGTTTGCCATAGGGTAAGGTAGTCTGCTCTTAAAGCGACCATTTAAGAGCTGATTGCCTTTGGGGGAAGGTAAACTCCTTGAAATAATGTTCACTCAATTTTTAGTGGGAAGAAAAATGGTATTGGCATCTAACCCAAGTTTTTTCATATTTTTTGGACCTTTGTGCAATTAGTTACAATTTTTTGAAGTTGAAATACAATGGTCACTAAAATTGACCACCTCCTCAAATGTACGTTGCTAGTACATTGATAAAAGCTAAATGTACCTCTATATCATGATTGCTTTTAGGATCCGCTCACTTTTAGAGCAGATTACCTTAGTCACACCTTCTTCAACCCAATTCTCAATCTTGAGAGAATGGGGACGTGGCACTCTCCCGTTGGCTCTCTTTGGCTTGCGATCCTTCAAGATTGAAAATGACCATTCTTGATCTTTGGAGGTGAAGAATGGGCATGAAGAAGATTTCACTAAAGAAATTTTTTAGTGCTTCGTAGCTCACTTTTCACCCTGCTTCCACATTTCCGTCTTTCTATGTCTTGCGTTTTGTTCTATCTAGTCTAATTTGTGCCTTCATTGTACCGTTGTATGCCACTTGCACATTCAGCACGTCTATATTCTATTTGACATGTTTTAGTAAATATCAATATTTAATTCTCCACTCTCATTTGACTCGCTTGCAAAAAGGGTGTCACACCTTCTTTATGGTTTCTAGCTCCTAATTGGCTCCTCTTTTTTCTCCACAACTTCTCATTCTTCATAGAAATTTTGGATTTGATGAAGGTGTGACTACCCCTATTTTAAATCAATTCATACGGTACTTCAATATGAATGAGGTTTAGGATTTCAGGATTCTGTATTTTGGATTAGGGTGTTTGAATGAAGAAGTTGACCTAATATTGTTCAAATAGGGTGAAGAGTAAAAAAAAAAGGGTAGTATATTTAAAATCGTTGCTAGAATTGCAACAATCAAATTTCTAAAGTTAAGTTCTGATGGAACTTTAGACTAAGATAGTAAAAGAAGAAGAAGTTGTTATTTGCATTGTAATTTGATGCATATTTGATTAACAATATTAACTTGTAAATCTTGAATATTCCAAAATTCTAAAACTAATAAAGTCTACTTTGAGCTTACAATTCTTAAAGGCTAAAGATCCCCCATCTCATTACTAATGGCTCATCAATGATGGATGGATTTCATATAGTGTCTATATTTGTATTTATACCAAATAATAGAATTGTATTTATAATAACAATAAATAAAAAAATTGTACATTTTGTGATGTATTAATTTTGTGATCTTTCAATCATTCAGATTACAATGAACACTTATTAGGTCTATCTTCTATTTTAATTTTAAATACTAGTAAATTTTGCAAGATATTTTTTTTGAATATGAATAATCTTTTTTAAATATTCATAATATCCACAAGATATTTTTTCTTTAAATTCTAATTATGATGATGTCTTAGTATTTTAATTTTACTTACATATTCAAGTCGTTTTGAGGGATCTATTTTTCAATTGAGATGGTGTATTTTTGTAGTAAATCATACATGGACCCTTTGAATAGTAGAATATTTACCAGAAAATATTCAAAAGATGCAAATTGTATAAATGTAAGAGAAAAAAAGAATTTGTAAACAAGTAGACTAAGGGATAAAGTACTTAGATTTCTTGTGCTTAGAAAATGATTGCATTCATCTTTGGTTCAAAATTTGAAAGCATATTCCTTAAAGGATTAAATATAGAAGTTATCAATGGCCTATCGAAGATGGATAGACTTTCAATGACTTCTATGTTTTTTTCTATACTAATTTATAGAGTTGCCTTTAAAGTAGTCTATAATATTGTGCATTATTTTATCACTTCTCAAAAACAAATAAACTATGAATTGGTATGAAGTACAAACATGGAAGCTTCAAAAAAATAATTTATCTTTCAGCAACCATACTTTTTCATTCATAGTTTAATTTTGTTCATTCAACTAAAGATAATCCTTAGATGGCTTATTGAAAATAGAGGCTCTATGAGATTTTTCAATTTATACCGTATACCAATAAATGATATTAACCTAATTAAAATGATTTTTTTTGCATCATTGTCAAATTTTAAATTAAAATAGAAACATGACTTGGAGTAGATTTCTAGATTTCTTCCAATGTTTCAATTATCAAAAATGGACTTGACATCTAAAATCCATTGTTTGTCAAATACAATTAGACTTTATAAAATGTCTTTAAGTTGATTGTCCATGTTTTCAAGCATATAAGTGAAAAAATAATTTTTTTGGATTGATTTAAAATTAAAATTAAAATTATACTAGGCAAGCTTGCATTAAAAATTTGAGCCGACCAAGTTAGTCATTGAAAGAGATTGTTACAAATACTAGTCATAAAAAAACATCTATGAAATATCTATATTTTGAATGACAAATCATTAGATATTAATGGGAAAAAAAAATTAGACCTTCATTGAGGTTGAATTGAATTGAAAGCTTGTTGTTGCGGCATTTAATAGCCTTCTTCCATTCTACAAAGTGCTTATTGAGTTATTTGAGATTTTTGAGATTTGATGATTTTTTGACAAATATATTGGTAGAGTGAGATTCCAATTGCTTTGTTTTTATTAAGATTTCATCATAAACTTTGTCATCTTTATAAAAACTTTATAGGTAATACTATCAATGTAAATTCCATGGGAGAGCCTAAAATAATTCATATTCACAATATTAAGTAGAAAGTTGTATATAGATGTAGAAAATGATGTAACATTTATAGCTTTGTGGTTTTATTGCAGGAACGATTAGGATTTTTTGCCTTTGCAATGTCAACAACATATTACACATGCGCAGATGCCTTACCAGTTTTTCTACAAGAGCGGTATATATTCATGAGAGAAACATCAACCAATGCATATCGCAAATCGTCGTATGTTCTTGCTCATGCAATTATATATGTTCCATTCCTTGCAATACTATCGATGGCGTTCTGTATCATCATGTGGTGGGCAGTTGGATTGTCGGGTGGAGGCTCTGCTTTTTTTTTCTTTTTTCTTGTCGTTTGGGCATCATTTTGGGCTGGTAATTCTTTTGTGACATTGCTATCTGCAATTATACCCAACGTAATGCTTGGATACACGATAGTTGTGGCCGTACTTGCCTACTTTTTGCTATTGAGTGGATTTTTCATATCAAGATTGCGAATTCCTTGGTATTGGAGATGGTTTCATTACATTTCAATCATCAAATATCCATATGAAGCTGTCTTGATTAATGAATTTGGAAAGACAAGATCATGCTTTGAATTCGGACGACAACTATTACATGGCACTCCATTGGCAAATCTGGATGAAAGTATTGTAGATGGAATGTTGTATTACATCCGATCGTGGCCTCAATTAAGAAATACACCATATTCACGACTAAGTCCAGCGTCCTGTTTACTAACAGGACATGATGTATTAGTGACAAAAGAAATCACAGAATTGAGCAAATGGAATTGCTTAGGAATTACAATAGCGTTTGGGATTTTTTTTCGTTTTGCATTTTATGTGGTTATTAGGATTTCAGGGAAGAACAAAAGAGATTGAATATTTTCTTATTTCAATTTTTATAAAATGTATCAGCTCCAATTTTTATTTTGAAAACAAATGGGGTTTCGTTTTGATGTACACTGTGTTTAAATTTGCAATGCTGCATCTACTATTTGCATTTCTCATATATTAATATGGAGATTTTAAAGTATAAATATTTATGTATAGGCATTCTGAAATTATTGTGATGTTGATCAAATATCAAGCTGCAGTTCAAAGTATGAAAACTTGGAACTCACAAATTATTATGGATTGTGAGAATCCCATCATACTCTGTCAAGAATTATAATTCAAATGTAAATTTAAATGCATATACATACTGATAACGAGATTTTAAAATAAACAAGTTTTACAGATAATCTATTCTATGTTATAAAAAGCTTTAGTAATTCTACTTCTATAAATCCTAAAGGCCACCCCAAGACACATAACATCTTTGCATTTTTTGGTATTTTTAACGCAATTCAAGTATAGATTGAGAACTATTTGGAATGGGGTTTTATTGACCAGTTAGAAGGAACCAAAAATTGTAATGTTTTAAACAGTGGATGCATTTAAAAGTAAAAAGTTCTTACAAAAGATACTCTTTACATTACCTTATCATTATATGCCATACAATTGGGTAAGCACATAACTGTTGCATGCAAATGAATTAGTAGCTTCCATTTCCATAACATTCTTGGAACTTCATGATAACAGACCCTTTGCTTTCCAAGAATCAAGGTTCTTTTCAGTGTAGAACATCTTCAAATGCAAGCTTTGTCCATGTATTGTTGGCCATTGTAACACATATATATTCTTATTAAGGTAGGTGGTCCATAAAGCACCTATTTACAAGCTGAAACTGAATTTGGAGAGGTGAAACTTATTGAAATATTTTTGAGTAAATTTTCCTTGAAAGATAAATGGATTTGACATTAACTGGTTGTTTTCATATTTTTTGGAAATTTATAAAATTATTATGAATTTTGGAAGTTGAAGTGGCATAAGGCTCTAAAATCGTCCACCTCCTCAAATGTACACTATTTATATATTGCTGTTACGACAAAAAAGCAACATGTACAAATAATATACATTTGAAGAGGTGAACAATTTTAGAGCCTGAGTACTTTAAAAACCTTCTACTTTACAATGTAAATTACTCCAAAAAGGTCCCCCTTCTATTCAAGAATGATATCCTAGCTATCACTCATTCTCCATTCATCTCAAATTAAGCATTATTTTTGTTTTTCACACTATAGACAAAGGTTGGGGTCGCGTCCACAATACCACAATAAGCCTAATGCGAGGACTGTTTTGCCCCCACATTTTATCCTTGGAAAATACGCAAGAACTTTTTATTTGCAACATATAATAAACTTTGCAAATTTTGAGTTCATACTTGCAACCAAATGTCCCAAATTAGCTAGGAGAGGTGTTAACAATTGAATTAATGTACATCAGTCAATGATGGTGCGCTTCCTAATTCTGTTAGCCTACTTTTGGCCCCAATTCCGTCCAACCTGTTATGCAAATCCATTCATTTCTCAATACATTAATGTCAAAAAGAAGTAATGTGTCAATTTTTCATTAGTGAACACTTGAGTGCCAATGGATACATGAAAGAGTGGTTATGGGTTGTTTATAGGATGTTTATGCCTCCACTCTACTAGTGACTTTGTAATTTTAGGGCAACTCACTTCAAAAATTCACATAAATTATAATTTTGATTGGAAAATTATAATTAATCCCACTTGGATTTAACTCATGAAACAAGCGCACACCTTTGAAAAATATATGCCCCTCTTAGAGTTGTCCCTAAGATAGTCAAATTACAAATGAAGGTGGTAATAGGCTTGTCTATCTTAGCACCGCACAAGATACGGAATTTTTTTTTATGTTCACCCTTGGCTGGACCTCCATATTAGGCTTGTTGCACCACTAAGGTGACTACACCCTAAATCGCACAGTTAAGCAATTCAACATGGTTTCCATTATTATGTTGGAATTTTTTTGTGGAGCCCTATTGATAGTGAAAAGGGATTCTAGATTCTCTTATAATGCATTTTTTGGACATCGTATGAATAAACTACAAATTTTCAAAGTGCTAAATACCGGTGTTCCTAAAAGTGATTATAAATTCTCATGAATAGTGGGAGTACATTTTAGGCAAGAACCTCTAGTGTGCAATTTTAGAAAGCATGCGGTTTTAAGTATAAAGTAGAACCACCCATTCCCAATCAGGGAGCCATAACCAACACTATATAGGGTACCACTATTTCCAATCAAGGTTGGAAATAGATTTCAGCCTTATCAAAGTTGGGACTAATGAGGTCATCACACATGTTCTAAAGTCGGCATAGGAAGTAGTGAAAAAGAAGTAGGAAGTGCTAAGTGGCAAAGTAGTTCTTCTATGATCAAAATAAAGAAGACTTCAAACATCAGTTGACTATGGGTTCAGAATACTTTTTGACTCCCAAAATTTGTAGTAATTTCAATTTCAATAATAAAATTACAAAAACTTTACAGTCCCAATATTTCTTCTCTCTACATGAGAAAAATTTCCACTACTGTTCTGAAATCGCTTAAGTGATCGGGTATAGGTTCTACCTTATAGACTGGGACCGACGCCTTCAGTTCCATAGAATATATCGACGATGGCGACGAATGAAGTTACACACTCATCCACAAAGCACCCCATCCATCCGTCCCTTCCCGATGAGGTCCCACCCGTCCATTCCTCTCTTTCTCTTTCCCGTGCACCGCCTCCATGCAGCAGCAGCTCTGCCACTCCTCCAGCACCGCTGCCTTCAATCGACCCCTTTAGGTTTCCCAAATCCCCTCTCGCAACGACGTAATTCCACGCAAATCCCACCCACAATCCCACTCACAACCCATCGCCACTCGCATTCGCGATGGTGGGCGCAGTCGCCGCCTCCCAAGCCCTGGGACTTGCCTCCCAGCTCGCCTCGTCGACCCCGCAGCGCTTTGAAGGCCTCCATTCACATTCTCTTCCTCAACAAGCTTCCCTCCCCAAGATGGCGCAACCCCTCGTGGCCACGACGAGCAGGAGGACGAGGACGGTTGGTGTGGCTCGCGCGAACGCGGAGGCGGTGCCCGTGACGCTGGAGGAGGTCGCGACCGACTCCGCGAAGCCGAATTCGCCAGGAAACGGTCCCGTGCCGCCGCCCAAGAAGGGGGTTCGTCATGGGGACATCCGCGCGGAGGCTCGTCGGCAGTGCGCGGGCAGCGGGCCGACCACATTCTCTGCCAAGTACGTGCCGTTCGCCCCTGGGGTGGAGACCGAGGAGGCGTACTCGCTGGACGAGGTGATTTACCGGAGCCAGACGGGGGCGCTGCTGGATGTGCAGCACGACATGGAGGCGCTCAAGAAGGCCGGCGACGGGGAGTACTGGCGGAAGCTGTTCGATTCGCGCGTGGGGAAGACGACGTGGCCGTATGGCTCCGGGGTGTGGAGCAAGAAGGAGTGGGTGTTGCCGGAGATTGACGATGACGATATTGTTAGTGTGTTCGAAGGGAACTCCAACTTGTTCTGGGCCGAGCGATTTGGCAAAGAGGTGAAGCAATTCTAACTCTTTTCGGTTTCTGAAAATTCGCAATGATACCCAGTGTGTGGTCCCCGGGAATGTACTCGTGGTGTACATTTCTAGGGTGTTGTCTCCTGAGTGGCACTCGTCGTACCCTAGCATAATGGATGAGGCCTAGGTTTTTGGTCTTTGATCAATTGAGAATAATTCTTAGGCTATTCTAATTTTTGGTCTGACAGCCGATTGAAATTTTCATGCTGGCCACGTGCAGCTGCTCATGAACAGGATGCTGTATTTTGCATTAAAAGATATATATCTTGATGTTAATGTAGATGAATGGGAGTGCAGTACCTTGTGATTTTAGACGTTTGGAGTGGAGTGCTGCACAGGAGAATCCTGGTGTGTGTTCTATGGAGAAGATTTACACGTGTTGTGCATTTCAGGGGTTGGTGTCCCCTGAGCAGCACATCAAATGCATTTTTTTTATCAAAGGATCAGCAATTGAGCTGTTTAGCATGTTCGTGGTTTCAAGTTTTATGTTTGACATTTGTAACCCTGTCTACTTTTGGGCTGCCAATTCTCAGTTTAGGTGCCAGGCGGCGAATGCTTAGATAGTCGCCGTGGTGGAGTGATGCTTACTAGATACCTAGTCTATTTTCCTTGGAGGGAAATGTATTAGGGTGTACATTTCACGAGGTGGTGTCCCTTAGCAGCACTCGTCCCCTGATACGCAGTTTCCTTCAAGGGTCAGAAATTGAGCTGTTTAGTATGTTCTTGGTTTCATGTGC
Organism: Neckera pumila; assembly: GCA_963969595.1. NCBI lineage: Eukaryota > Viridiplantae > Streptophyta > Bryopsida > Hypnales > Neckeraceae > Neckera > Neckera pumila. The sequence continues at coordinate 15,705,118 of OZ018415.1, forward strand.
ATAATCTCGTTCCTTGTAGTTCAGGGTTTTGCCATTTGTACATGCATGTAGTAACTGTGATGTGTTTGGCTTGCAGGTCTTGGATATGACTGACTTATGGGTCAAGCATTGCGGGATCAGCCACACGGGTTCCTTCAAGGACCTTGGAATGACGGTATTGGTATCACAAGTAAACAGGTTGAGGAGACTGGGCAAGCCGCTGTTGGGAGTGGGATGCGCTTCAACAGGAGACACATCTGCAGCCCTATCAGCATACTGTGCGGCAGCCGGAATTCCAGCCATTGTGTTCCTCCCTGCCAACAAGATTTCCATAGCCCAGTTAGTGCAGCCCATTGCAAACGGGGCGTTGGTTCTCAGCATGGACACAGATTTCGATGGCTGCATGCGGCTCATCCGGGAGGTGACTTCGGAGCTTCCCATCTACCTTGCGAACTCTCTCAACAGCCTTCGTCTGGAGGGTCAGAAAACCGCCGCTATCGAGATTTTACAGCAATTTGATTGGGAGGTTCCAGACTGGGTGATTGTCCCGGGGGGCAACCTCGGCAACATCTACGCTTTCTACAAGGGATTCTACATGTGCAAGGAATTGGGGTTGGTGGACCGGATGCCGCGACTGGTGTGTGCGCAGGCAGCGAATGCGAACCCACTTTACAGGGCATACAAGGATGGCTGGGAGAATTTTAAACCTGTGAAAGCATTGCCTACTTTTGCATCGGCTATCCAGATTGGCGACCCGGTTTCCATTGACAGGGCGATTTTTGCCTTAACGCAGTGTGATGGAATTGTGGAGGAGGCGACGGAGCAAGAGATTATCGACAGCTGTGCTCAAGCTGACAAGTCAGGGATGTTCACTTGCCCACACACAGGCGTTGCTTTGGTGGCTTTGCAGAAACTCAGGGAACGAGGCGTGATCGGTCCCAATGACAGGACAGTGGTGGTGAGCACTGCTCATGGACTGAAGTTTACTCAATCTAAAGTAGAATATCATTCCAGTGAGCTGGCGGATATAACCAGCAAGTTTGCGAATCCTCCTCTTTCCGTGGCTGATGATTTTGGCTCCATCATGGACGTCCTACGCCAGAAGCTCTCTCTGAGGTGAAGTATCTCGCATGTAGGTCAGAATGAGTGGCTTACTTAGGGTAGCTTTTCATCTCTGTAGTGTAGTTTTGGAATGAGCAGCAGGTGTTTGTGTGCGGAGTCGAGATCAATCTTGTTTCTGGGGAATGAAGATGAGCATACTATCTTGTAGGTTGTTAGGGTTAAGTTTTGACACGCCATAGCGATGTGAATGTATCGTGGGATTTGATTGGAATGCAAGTGTTGCCTACTACGGTTGGGACAACCAGAATCGCTACTTTTGTTCTTACGACTAAGCGTAGTTCTTTTTACTCGGCTGGTCTTTATTTATATGTTTTTGTTGGTAAGTGGAAGCGGACTCCAGTGGACCAAAAAATGAATCTTTTGAATCCTGTATGTAAAAAGTACGGTCATAGATTTTTGGGCAAATGATGAAAGTTCGCCATTCATATCAGAAGTTGATTTGGTGTAAATCCTTTGTATCAGTATGTTACCATTGCAAAATATTGTAATCCTGAAGTGCTGCGCGGGCCCAATGGATGACTTTCAAGGTTACTGGTGAAATGAAGAATGCACCTATTGTTTCATAAATCATGTCATTTTTTGTGATAGGTCTAGCCACACATGAACCCTTACCCCAGAAGCGCTCTGATGTCTATATTTTGGACAATGAACGGAGGGCTTGAAGGCAATCTTTAGTCCAACTAACTTCTCATTCATCCAATGTAATACTTGAATCTAGAAATAGACAACCTTCCTTAATGACCAAATTCATGAAATTTAAGTAAATGAGATTTCTCTACAAAGATATAAGCAAAAATGTGCAAAAATTCAAAAAAAGATTGAGGCATTTACAGAGACGAACAAAATTGAGTACAAATAGGAAACATTTTCATTCAAATAACCATACCACAATGGACAAAGTCTAAAAGTATATATTCAAAAGTTGTAGTTTATGACGTATTACACTTTACTATAGAAGTTTGAAGAAAAAACTAGTTGTGATTTGAAAGAAAATTAATTTGAAAGTTAGTCTTGTCTAAAACTCGGTTTTGTTCAATATTGTTTGGAATTACTTTATCATTTGCCAATTTTTTCCTATAACTCCAAAAAAAAATTTTGTGCCTTGGCATGTTGGTATACATCATTTTAGATTGTTTTGCACAAAATTGAAGGAAATTGACATTTATAGAATCTAAAATATCAACAGTTTGACAAACATGCAAATGATGTTGGTTTTCACAATATTTGAAATCTTTTTTGGGATTGAGAGCATGGGATTGCATTAGCCATTATAGAAAGAGTATAGGTTGTAATATGGACCATTATTACATTTTAACCCCTAAAAGCCCATTGACCCTTGGGGGGACAAATGTGTTTCTGGGTTGGTACCTATGGGTTGAAATTTTCTCCAGATTTTTTGAAACTTTTTTTGGAGGTAGAAAAGCTGATTAGCTTCGTGGAAATTATAATTTTTTTCACAATCGATGCCCGGGAACAAAAGTTATGACCAAATATGCTCAAAATAGGGGACGGGGGGCAGCAAAAAAAAATTTGCAAATTTTTTTTTTTTTTTTTTTCGGTATTTTTTTCCTCATAGATTATATTTTTGTCTATCTGGAAAGCATTAAATCATTTCATTTGGATTTGTTATGAGAAAGTTATGGACATTCTTGTTTTTTGGGCAGTTAGAGAATCTCTTTGAAAAAAATAAATTGTAGGATTCATTTCTGAATGCAATTTTTAAATTTTTCAAAATTTTTTTTTGCATGGTTTAGTTTACTTGCTAGAACAATCTCACCATTGGGACTAGTGCATTTTAATTCCATCTAAAATATATGAATATTTTAGATTTTCCTTCTATCTCGTATCTACTTCTACTTAACAATTTTTTTAATAATGAAAATTAAGTTTTTTTGAGTGTTTTCTTTTTTGGTAGATTGTCAACTCAATTCTCCGCTATAAACATTTAAAGCTCAAAACTCTGAAATGCAAAAATTTTAAGTTAAAAATGTTCAAAGTCAAAAAATCCAGTCCCACAATGTGCTGAAAAACTTGTTTTTTTCACTTTAAACATAGATATCTCGCAATCTATGAGGTCAAAAATTCTGAAATTTTTTCCACACATTCTCATACTAGTTAGGTATAAGATACTTTTGTTAGATGTGTAAAAAATGCATTTTTAATTTTTTTTCACTCTTTGCTAAAAAAATGACAATTTTGGGTGTTTTTTGGCAAAAAAAAGGCCTTGGGCCTTTAGGGGTTAATGCCCTTGCATTTGAAATATTTGTTGAATTGGACAATGCATTTTATTTATATTTTGCAACCATATAATAGTCTTTTCTAGACAATGCATTTGATTTATATTTTGCAGCCGTATAATAGTCTTCTTTGGACAATGTATTGGCTCTTATTTTGATAGTGAGGGTGAAGATTAGATGGTGGAGCTGGTGAACGAAACCTCTATGAGTGTACACATGGTGCAATGAGAGAAAATAACCGAGAAGAAATTTTGAGCCTTTGACCTTAGCTTCACTTGGTGTATGGAGAAATAACCTGAACACAAAATTTCAAAGAGAATGGACCAAATCCGACCACCAAATACACAGTAATGCAAGCCTTCCATGATGAAATCCTAAATTATTTGCTACTATGTAACATACAAAGCCTTAGCACATTGAAGAAATGTGAATGAGGAAAATTTCTCCTTCCCACAAGAAATGCAAATGCAATGTGCTTCTCATCCGATTTCCACCCTTTGTTGTGTGTTTAGTTTCTTGTGTTTGGTTTCTTGTATTTTATGTTGTCACTCCATCACCTACACCAACAATACCAATTCCCATAGTCAAAATTTGTAAAACATAAAACATCTATGTAGAGTCTATTGTAAGCAAAGACCCCACTTTCAACTGTCATCGTATAACTTACTCTCCCTCTCATACCAGCTACAGAAATTTTCAAGTCAGACATTATAAGTTATACAAGATATTATGTGGACAATATTTTGGAGAATTGTACCTAGTGTATTCTTTGATAAAATTGTATCTACGATTGAAAACCGGGTAATAGAATTTACATAAAGTGTCTATTTATCATAAGAATAATTAATCCAATTCATACCTAGTATTTATAACCCTACTTCTATGTTCAAAATATGGTCAAATACAACAATTGTTTTCAAAATTTTCTCATTCTTGTAATATACATGGACTAAATTTAGCCTCTAACCTACTTAAGGATTAATCTATAATGAAGTTTTTAAAAATTCCCCTTCATCCCATTAGTAGTCTTTTGAATATAAGCTTCAAAGATATATTGTACAAGATTGAAACAAAGAAAGAATGCTCTATATTATTGAGTGGCATAGATGTTTTGGAGGAATTTTTGTTATTTAATACAGTCTTATTACTTTTAGTTTGCACTTTTTGCAAATGAATAAGTTCTAATTAAATCCCTAAAGCAATGAACATGCTTTTTTGATAACATAGCTTTTGGGGGTAGCTCACTACAAGCGGAGATTTTATTTATTTTCTTTGAAATTTTCACACAACATTCTTCCGAGGAATAGCTTTAAGGCCCAACAATTTTTCTAACTTTTGATTATATGGGTAAAATGTTATTGTATGATAAGTGTTTTTTAATGCGCGGCGGGCAACCCGGGCAGCAAAAAAAAATCTTTAAAAATCACTTTTAAAAAAAATAAAAATTTGAAATTGATTATTTAGATTTATATATACATGGGAAGCTTTGAATCATTCCATTTTGATCTATGAGTCAAAATTTATGAGGATTCTTAGTTTGAGGGTAGTTATGGAATCTCTACTCTAAAATAAACTTTGAAGTCCTTTATCTCACTCAAGTTTCAATATTTTTGAAAAAAAACAAAAACATTGGGTGTAGATAGGTTATTACAGCATTATAACCATTGGGATTGGCATTTTTCAATTCTATGATTAAATTCTTACCAATTTAGTGTTTTGAATCATTCTCTACTTCTTTCTACTTACTATTTTTTTTCTATATGTTGTACAAATCCAAATGATCTGAAATTTTTCAAGCATATAGCCAGCTTGACTTCAAAAATGAATCCAAAGAGCAACCACCATTTTGGACATTTTTTCATATAAATGTAACCTTGTGAAGTCCAGCTGCCTGGATTTTCGCAGGGACAAAAAAAGGATTTTTTTCAATTTAAACACTATTCTCTTGCAATCCACACGGTGGAAAATTCTGAAATTTTTTCCATATCTTCTCGAATAAGTTTACTTTAAGATCCTACGGTTACATGTGTCCAAAAATGTTTTTTTTTCTAAAATTTGCTACTTATATTAGAAATGGCAGTTTTGGAGCGTTTTTGATGAAAACATAGTCAAAAACCTTTAGGGGTTAATCGGAATATGGAAGAGATATACTAAAATTAACAATTACATAAAAGATCAAACCAACTTCTATATATGGGCATTCAAGTATAACCAAAGTCCATTCCAATAAAACAATTTTTTTTAGACTAAAGCCTTTTAATACTAATTATGGAACTTCATCACTTTGAATGTATTTCATAGATCATATTCATATGCTTAGTTCAACTCCTATTCTAACCAATATTTTTAAATAAAATCAAGACTTAACTATTTCTTCTAAAATTGACTATGGATTGTATTTATAATTCTAAGAGATTTTTTTGTCTCTATGTTCAAAATGTTTAAGTCTTTCTTATGATGGATTTTTAAGACTTTTATTTTATTAATTTATTCAAGTCATTTTTGAGTAACATCTTTTAAATTAGAAAGTTACTTTTAAGGTCAAACATATTTGTACAAATATAAGAGAATCAACACATGAATCTAATGAAAATAAAATGAATGAAAAAAATGAAGATTGCATGTGCTTGGATCATGTTTGCATTCATCTGTCATTTGAAATTTGATTGTCTAGTTCTTTAACCTCTGAAAGTCCATTGTCCCTTTGGAGGACAAATGGGATTTTGGGCAGGTACCTATAGGCTGAATTTTTGTTGTGATTTCCGAAACTTTTTTTGAAGAAAGAAAAATTGCTAAGCTTTGTGGAATATAATATCTTTTTCAATCAGTGCCCGCCAAAAAAAATTAAGCCCAAATAAGCTCAAAACAGCCTTCGAGGGGCAACAAAAAAAAAATTTACAAATTTTTCATTTTTCAATTTTTTTTTTCCTCTTATAGATTATAGTTGTTTCTATTTGGAAAGCTTTGATTCATTTCATTTGGATTTTTTTTTAGAAAGTTATGGACAATGTTGTTTTTTGGGCACCTTAATCATCTTCCTAAGAAAAATAACTTTGAGGATTCATTTTTGAATGCAATTTTTACAATTTTTCAAAAAAAATAGTTGTACAAGTTTTTTTTTTTTCCAGAACAATCTCACCATTAGAATTAGTGCTTTCTAATTCCATATAAAAGATGTTAATAATTTAGATTTCCTTCTATCTTGTACCTACTTCTATTTAACAATTCTTTTAATAATGAAAATTAAATTCTTTTCTCTAGACTCTCGACTCAATTCTCCACTATAAAAGTTTATAGCTCAAAACTTTGAGGTGCAAAACATTTAAGTTAAAAATGTCCAAAGTCATGAAATCTAGTCCCGTAATGTGCTGAAAAACTTGTTTTTTTTCACTTTAAATGTAGATATCTTGCAATCTATGCGATCAAAAAATGTGAAATATTTTCCATATATTCTCATACTAGTTAGGTATAAGATCCTACGATTAGATGTGCAAAGAAAAACATTTTTTGAATTTTCAATACTCTTTGCCATAAAAATGGCAGTTTTGGGTGTTTTTTGGCAGAAAAAAGGCCTTGGACCCTTAGGGGTTAAGGGACTAAGATCCTATGACCAGTGTAGACTTTCAACAACATCACGGTCAGTGATCAACACAAGTCAAACTTGTATTATAGCCACTTCTTTGTGGGTGATGATGTATTTTGAGTAGCACTTTTGGGAAGAAAATAAAAAGTCCTTTCTAAAATCTCAATTTGTTTTCATCTTATTAAGTTAAATTATTTCTTAATTGATATTTTCTAAATGAAAATCATTGCAATTAGAAAAAAATTAAGTTGGAAAGAATATAAATTGTCCAATTTGCTTTTTTAAAAATTTGTAGATTATTTATAAGGTATCTAAAAAATACATTATAAATGCTTTAAATTTAATTCATATACTTTTAGGAGTGCTTTACTAAAATGTAGTTACCTTCTAGTGTTGTTATAAGGATATCATATGAGTTCATAGAAGAATCGTAGCAAGAATGACCTTCCGTTTTCGTTCTGTTTTGCTTCTATTTTGTTCCATTTTTGTTCCATTTTATCATATGAGCTTTTGCATACAAATCTTTAAAAATAAAATAAAATACAGATAATTAATATGACATTAAAAATAGCATATCACCAAAATTTCAGACCTAAAAAAAATCTAGGTCAAAAGCTATTCACAAAAAAGATGAGCTGAAATTTTGAAGCAAGTACATACTTTGACATTTTAATTTGTAAAAAACAGGGAAAATAATTTTTTTTAAAACTAAAAATTGTTGATAATATGAAAAGACTTCATGATGATGAGATTCCACTAGAAAAATAATGTTGAAACCATCTTCAATGCTCAGAATTGCACGCGCAAAAGAGCCCTCTTTGAATGGACATAGAGGATATAAAATAAAATATTTTTTAATGCCCCTTAGCAGAAACATGACTTCCTAACTATGGAAATAGACCATAGAAATTTCAGCTCCATATCATTAAATTTGGGGACTCCTTACGTAGTAAAACCCCCTAAAACTCAAAACGTGACATATTAGTTTATATGATTTTTAAATATAAAAGGATTTTTGAAAATTTCTGAAAAATATGAAATATGAATAAATTCATAAGAAGATTCTTCAATAAAAATTTCAAGTTCATGCGAGTCATGCTTCAAAAGTTATTGCAAAAGGAAGCTTCGACACTGCTTTTGTGACAATGTTTCGGTACCGGTCTTTCTTGCAATCACCTAGAAGCAAAGCATCCCAAAGGCACCTTCACACTATGTCCAAAGTCCCACTAAGCTCTCAATTTGGTAGTAAACTAAAAATTGGGACTCGGGGCTTCACACTAAAATGGATTACTATAAATTCAATACAATATCAAAATTGGTTCATGGTTCAAATTGGTTTAGTCACTTTCACATTAACATATGAGCGCTTATTATTATCAATTATTACAAATAAGCTAAAATTGATAGGGATTGGAATGAAAGGATAATAAGTGTTCTTGGCAAATAGAACAAGTGTATAGAAATGGAATTAGAGAACTTTGGTCCAAAAAAGAAAAGATATATTTGCTACTAAAATGATACCTAAAAAAAAAACATTAGTTATAGTAGGTTCATTTGCAAAATAAGCACATTATATGTTGAAAAGAAAATGATGAATACACTCTTGAAGATAACTAAATTGATGCGTTTTTTAAATGAAATTTGGTATTGATGGTTAGGCATCCCTTCATTCACCATTGTTACTATAACTTTTTTTTTTCTCTTTTTGGTCATTGTTTACAATTTCCAAAATTACTTGTTTATGGACTTATAGAAAAGACATATTGTTCTATTCTCCTTTACAAAAAAATAACACATAAAAAATTAGTGTGAAAAATAAAAGACATTCCTATAAGGTTATTGTTGTGAGTTTATAAAAAACACTCTTATAATGGAAGTACACATATATGAGTGACAACATTGAGCTAAACCCAACCAAATCCTTGATTGCATAATAGCTAGGACTTGTGCTTATTTTGGAGAACAAATCTTTATTTGTCACCACCAAGTCATCAAATTAAAGTGTATAAATTCTTGTGCATTTTACTTGCATGAAGGTCAATTATATCATTTATGAGGTCTTGTGATTTGTAGTGGAATGTGAAGTTGTCATTGAGAGAGAGCTTTAGAAGTGTAAGAATATCTCCCAAAGCAATTGCAACTTATCAACGCATCTACAAACCTGGACCGACAATAATTTTGTCATATTTAAATGTAGAATGCTCATTTGGTGGCACCAATATACAAGCATAATTTTCACCACAAATTTACAAATAGGAAAGTGGGACTTGCATCAAAATTATATTTTTGTAAAAAAAAAGTTAATAAGTTTGTCTACTTCTTGAACTTTTAAAATATTTCATTTGCAAATTCTATTTTGATATTCAATCAAAGAAAATATAATAGTTTGATGTTTGTCACTTCATTTCCTATACATTTTTCACCACCATCATTTAGTTGCTATTAGTATTCTAAAATAGAATTTTTATTATCTTAAAGTTTTGACAATCATCAAGGTGTATGTAGCAATGCAAAACTATACTTTTCAAATTATCTAGACTAATTTGAAGTATCTACTTCCAAATAAGAATTGGAAATTTTCCAAATTTTATAATTGGTGGTGGTAAGTTCTAAATTATTGTGTTTCCTATGGAGGTTTGTTTTGGAGATTTTTTGTCTTCAACACTATACACTATATAAGTGACCCAACCATGACTAATTGAGATGCCTTTCATCAAATCTTTACTTACCGTTGGTATGTTATAAATGTGTTGCCAATCAAGTCTAAAATCTTCCACACTGTAGATCTAGAGAAGTTACTCGCTAAGTTACATTTGAAAGGCCTAGCTAGTTAATTCCTAAAGGACCAACATGCTTTTATTGGCTCTATAGAAATTTTGGGCAAGTACATTTGACTAGAGATTTCCATATTTTTGGGTCAAATTTTAATAGAAGGTGTGGACAAGTAATGAATTTAACCCCTAAAGTTCCTTGACTATGTTCTCACCAAAAATGCTCCAAAACTGCCATTTCTAAGACAAGTACCAAGTTTTTGAAAAATATCAATTTTGAACACATGTAACCGTAGGATCTTGTAGTACTCTGGTTTGAGAATGTGAAAAAATATTCAGAAATTTCCATCATGTAGATTAGAAGATATTAGCGTTTGAAGTGGCAAAAGTCCATTTTTTGGCCTTGCAAAAAACCGGGCAGCTGCACTTCACAAGGTTAGATTATTATGAAAAAAAATCTAAAATGGTTGTGCTTCTTTGGATTCATTCTTCAAGGCAAGTTGGCTACATGCTTGAAAATTTTCAGATTATTTGGAATTGTACAACATATAGGAAAAAAATAGTAAGTAGAAAAAAGTAGAGAAAGGTTCAAAACACTAAAATGTTAAGAAGTTAATTATGGAATTGAAAAATGCCAATCCCAATGGTTGCAGTGTTTAATAAACAATTTACATCTTATAGTTTTATTCTTTTTGAAAAATATTGAAAATCGAGTGAAATAAACAACTTTAAAGTTTATTTTAGAGTAGACAATCCATAATTGCCCGCAAACTAAAAATCCTCGTAACGTTTAACTCATTGATCAAAATGGAATGATTCAAAGCTTTCCATATATATATATAAGTCTAATAAACCGATTTCAAATTTTTTATATTTGAAAAAAGTGATTTTTTTTATCTACCCAGACTGCCCGAGTTGAGAATCAAACAATATATTAGGCCATAACTTTTGACTTGTATTTCCAAATGTCATGAAATTTGGTGCATATGAAAGACATTTCTCTTCCCCACCTTCTATAAAATTTCATTCCAAAATATGCATATCTCCAGTCACACGTACTTGCCCAAAGTTTCTATGTTGCCAAGAAACACATATTAATCCTTTAAGGATTAAGGCCCAATAATTTTCATAACTTTTGACTACATGGTTAAAAAGTTATTGCACGGTATGTAGTTGTTTCTCAGCTTGGGCAGCCCGGGCAAATCAGAACAAATCATTTTTTCAGAATAAAAATTTGAAATTGGTTTTCTAGAGTTATATATATATATATAT